>VWYH01000482.1:594682-704666 GCA_013399365.1 Pampusana beccarii
AAAAAAAAAGCCTGTGAGGTCTGGACAGATTTCCAGATTTTTCTCCTGGTTAAAATCGTCTCCTCTTATTTTAAGTCTTGCACATCCAATTTTACTCTACAAAGTTATTTGAGTTCAGGATGTTCTAATTTAGGAGTGAAAGATGGTTTTTGCTACACTCAAATACGTGCGGTCATGGTAGCGTGGTCTCCTGGCGTACTGGAGCAGGCTCGGACCGTCTCACTCCAGGGCTCGCTTCCCTCCAGGCTCGTCTCTGTTTTGATAAGGAGATGAAAGGTGCAGAGAAGGGCTGCTGTTGAGTGGAAGTTCATCGTCCTGGTCTTTGATTTATCCCTTTATCTAGATATAGAATATCTTACGCCTAAATATTTTAGTAACTTGGAGGAAGGAACTGTGAAGTAATACGTTTCTCTAAATTTAATTTTCCAAATGCCAACAAGCTGAGTACATTCTGGGACACGTAACCTCAAAGCGCAGAGAGTCTGAGTGAGCCGCTCGGCTATGTAAGTTGGTCAAACATCAGTCGGTAGACCGAAGTGTACATATTTGCATATGTACACTAGTATGTGACACTTGGTCTGGAAGAGAATGGATTTGTTTTGGTGGAAAGATGTTCAGTAAAAGTGAATACGATCATTTTGACGTTGAGGCTAATGAGTTTAAGAGCAGGTTGCCGTATTTCTGTAATTGGTTTTGCCCTCTTGTCATTTTATTATTTCAAAAAGAAAAAGAAACAAAAGCAAGAGGCACCCCCAAATAACAGGAAATACAGTTCAAATGCAATGTTATGTGTTAGTATTGTAAAGTTACAGCTCCCCACTGTACACTACAGTTTGTTCTAGGAAACATATGTGGAAAAGCTAAGTTGGTTTTCTGTCAATTTTCAGATTTCTTTATGCATACACTCTTAATTTTCATGTTTGCATTGAGAAGATCTTGTGAAAGGCTTATGTATCTAAAGTTCGGCTGCGTATCTGTAGAGCTGTGTGTGCTCATCTGGAAGTAACAAAATCAAAGGCTCTCCTGTACCTTGTGTCGCTTTTGTACCTACCAGCCGTATGGATACCGGTAATATTAAACTCTTCAGCGCAAATAAAATAAACCTGATATTGTCACTGTAGATGGCACACAGCTCTGCTTGTTGCTTATGTTTCAGCGCTGAGCTGTGAGAAAGAACATAACAAATTTAGGAGAAGTCTTGCAGGTGCCAGTGTTCGGAGTTTCAGAAGGGCTGCACAAGGTTCTGCCTCCCAAAGTTGGCACCTGCCATAGCTGAGCAAAGGGGAAAAGCTCCCATTTTCCAGTTACTGTGCAACAATGGAAAGAGAGTTTTTAAAATTAATTTGGAAAGTTAGTTTGCTAATATATTCGAAATCAGAATGCAGTGTTTCTGGGTTTCAAAATGCTTTACTCTATAATAATTCATATTTATGTTTCCCTAGTAAATTGCCATCAAGGAATTATTATTATTAAAGGGATTACAAATGCTTTCTATTCTCACATACATACGAGCTTGCAAATCAGAAAGAAGGCAATATTTTAAAACAGAAGCTGTTTTAAAGGGGACCTATGTTAGCATTTTTGTTCTGTAGTTTTATATCATCATCCCTGACGAAAACAAACCCCAAACAAACAAAAAAAACCCCAGAAACAACTTGTTAATTCCTGGAACCAGTCTGCAAGGGAATTGTAAGGTAGCTGATGTGATGAGCAGGTGTCTAATTCCAAAGTATTATTTGGACATTATCCAGGTTTTGCAATATTTTCAGGGAGTCATAAGCTGTTTTAATAATTCCATTTAGAGAGAACACTCTTGTGACCGTTCTCTGAATTCAGTTACTTTGTTGATTCATCTAATTTCTTTAACATTGTGTATAGAAGAAAACAATGGAAAAATTGCTAACCTGTATTTAAGACGATGTTATTTAATAATGTGGATTTTTAAAGTCCTAGATAACTAAAGATTGCGTCGTTTCCTTGATATCCTATGTATACTAAGACATTAACTGCAAGTACCTGCTTTTATTCATGCACACATAGAAGGAAAATGAAAATAGCTATGTGTAGAACTGATTGCTTTCCCTATATTTAGAGTCGTTCTTGTGATAAAGGGAACTCTAATCCTGTTTTTGAGACCACGTGTGTTTTTCTTACAGTCTTCCAAGCAGTAACTAAAATGCAGAGTATGTTCTCAAATAAGATCTCAACACAGCTGTATTTTTTCATGGATGGAAAATGCTGTTACTTTGGAGACATTTGTGTCCCCATGTTATAGGTGTGGTTGTGCTGAAAGATCCATGGAAAAAATGAGCCATCATTCCCATTAATGGTATAATCCAGCTAGCGTAGGAAGTCTTTTAAATTAAAAGACGTTCCCATCGTTTCTAACCCTCCTCTCAGATTTGAGGATTTTGGGGCTGGAACACAGCGCATATTTTCCCTGTTCTGCCCCCGCCCTCCAAAAAAGACAGAAGAGGAACATTTGTTTAATTCCCATTTGGAAAACAGCGTTCTAGGGAAGACATTTATCCTGCCAGCTTTGTCTTGGTGCTTCTGTTTCGCTCAGGAAAAGTAGTGACTGAGTGTTGCTACGACGTTACATCTATGCGATTTATCAAAGCTTATGGGATTTTTACTTGGGTTACAGAAAGCTCATTAGTTGTCAAGTCAATTGAACATAGGTCATAATTATTACACTATTACAGCGTTCTTGAAAAAGATAAATAAGTGTTAGGGCTGTAAGATCTGTTGTAATAAAAGAAAAGTATTTTAATAAAAATGCCAGTATTTTAGCATTCGTCAAGTTCTACAAAACAAATGCAAACATGACTTTCAAATAAATTATGGTACTACCATCATGATAAAAGTTCAGTGATAAAGGGATACTGCTGCCTAACTTGTTAAACACGAACCAGTGCGGTTGTGAAGGAAGGGACTGTGTCGGTGTCTATTTCTCTAGGACTGTCCTTAGTGAGGACATGAAGAGTTTGCATCCAGGAGAGAACTGCTGTGTGGCTAAACTTCGCACATCAACACACTTTCAGTAGTCTTTTAAGTTCTAGTTTGAGTAGTAGGTTTTGGTTCCCTACTAACCACTTGCTCCAGAGAATACATCTTCCCATCATTTCTTTGATTTATGTTGAGTTCCTTTTCTGCAGACCATTCTTTTGCGTTCAGACACCGTGGTCATGTCCACTACCAGCAGGGTAATCTTCAGAGAGGCAAAGGCAGATATACAGAATTCTCCATCATGGCTGTAGAGCTGAGGTTGGTGATACACTTGTACTCCACATACCCCCCCCCCATGCTGTTTTCTTGACTATGATGTATAGTTTATGTCTCTCTGTTCTTCTAGTTTGGCCGACAGGCATTGTCCAAGAGTATGAGAACGCGTCTCATAACGTGCAAGGCAGCTGCAGCATGTCACATCTGCACTTTCTAAACCTTGACACAGAAATTCCCTTGCTGGATAGAAATTTCCATGCAGCTTGAAGGCATTCAGATATTGCGTTTCTAGGAAATCTTGGTGGAACTCAATCCAGTTGTTGCTTACAGAATCGTGGTCGTGGAGGAACGGAAATGTTGTTTCTGAAATTCAGTTGTTCCAAAAAACGTAGATTAGGAAATTTCTTTTTAAGCTGTTTTTTGTTCCAGATGTTGGTGGAGGGGTTTGTATAGCATCATCTTCTGCCTGGGCTTCTGGGACCTTGTCTTAACAGCTACTATTTGCAGAGCCTTTCCTATTCCCTGTGGAAATTTCTTATTTGCACATGATTTTGGATGTTGTTACTAGATGAATTATCCTTTTCTCAAAAATGTGAACTACGGTATGTGCCTGGATGTGCCATCAAGTAGATAATAATGCAGAACTTTGGCTAAGATTTTGATGATTCTGTGTGATGAACCTACTTTTTGTTTGCTTCCTCAGATGAGCTGAGATCGGTCATGGCATAACATAATGTTGTAGAATTTGAGTTGTGTGATTTTAAGGATCGTCTCTGCATTCTTTAGATTAGGTGCTTACCAAGAGGTCCTTTGACAGATGTTATTGCAGAAGGTGTTAACTACCCCTAACTGTAATAGCTACCAGAAACTACCCACCTTGTAGCAGGTGAAAGAATACTGCAGTAGTCCAAACAACCGCAGATCGTAGTTTAAAACATGAATTCAGTTCGAGTTTGAGCATCTGAGTGCAGGTTTACATTCTCTTATCATGATTTTTCTGTAAAAGCAGCAAAGTGGTGAGTTAGACAGGTCGAACAGCCCTAACCTGCCCCAGCCAGGTCTGTTGGAATTGGGCTGTAAAAGCCCTTGGTCCCTGTAGATGAAGCAAATAAACAAGGCTGCTTTGCACCTCAGAATACCTCACCAGTTCCTGGGAAGGCTTTCTATCGCAGGCTGCCACATCCTGTGATTTTGGTTTTTTCCATATGTATCCATTGAAAAATGGACTTGCATACTTCTGCAACATTGGATTTGGTCGTAGCCTGCTTCTTCACAGAGAAGTTGTTAAGTTCATTAAGCTGGAGGTTGGTGAGAGATAAAAAGGAAGAACAAAAGCAGGGCAAATGCATTTCTTAGCGCAGGGTGATGTGAAGGGCAGTGCTGGCGAGATGTGTTCAGTGATGCTGTGTTCCACTTATATTGCAGAAATGAAGAAACCTCTTCTCAATAGCTATTGAACACATTTTGTGAGCAGTAAATACACTGCAGAAAGAAAAGTAATAGGTGTAGGGCTTTATAAAGGTTCCTGTAACAGCATCTAACTTGGTGTTTCTTTCAACATAACCTGTTATGACCTAGCGGACTGGCCTTCATTCAGTTTGCTGGGATTTATACAGAACTGGAAGAGTGAAATCAGCAATCGCAGGAGAGAAATTTAAAAAAAAAAAAAAAGAAAAAAAAGAAAAAAGCTTGCTTTTTTTTTTCTTCCCCAAAGTCTTTCTGTCAGTTCAAAGCCAAGATTTAAAGCCAATTTTTAATGGCTTTTTTTTTTCCCTGTGACTGGCTTCTCCCCAAGTCACATCATTTTCGGTGAATCTGTTGAGAGTAGCACAGTGCCTGACGTTATAAGGAGTAATAAGTTGGAATCTGGAAAGAGTTCCCCATCTATCTGTATGAAGTAAAGTAGGCTTGGGAGACGATGCAACAGGATTTTTCACCAGGATTTTTAAACCAGTGAAAATGTTATTTGTACAGCTATTCTATACTCTTTTTTTTTAAGCAGAAGTGAGAATGAGAAACAACTTAAGATGAAAGGAGTTGGAGGGGTACAGTTGGTTTGTCTTTTGCTCTGCAACACTTAGCAGAAGAAACAGGCTTTGGCCCCGGGGAGCTCCTCAGTGGCACAGAAGAAAGAAGCAGCACAGAAAGCTGAATAATCACCATATCTTTGTGGACACTCAGCTCCTTTGCGGGGAAGGTGACACAGATCCTTCAGCTGCATTTCCAGTGTCAAACAGCCTTGAGCCTCGCTTTCCCCTTCTCATTTGTGCTGTGGCCGTGGAAGGAAGGTGCGGATCAGTGTTGTGTGTCTTATGGCAGGCATGGGGTTAGGAAGGCATTGGTCTTTGTCCTACAAATACACAAGCTTTTGTTCTTCCCTCCCCAGCTCCGCAACACTGGTTTAATACCGAATTGTTCATGCGGTTGCGCTGCACAGAACAGTGCTGGCACACAGGGCTGTATGATGGGACATTATACAAGGTGAATTTAAAAATAATTAAAAATAAAAGTCTGTATCTTGTTCGGCTCCATGTTGGGAAGCAAGGATGGGAAGGTCACCACTGATTAAATGTATTTGGTGTAATTCTGGTGATAACAAAGGAATTACAGCAAGGTAGAAATCTGAAAGTGGTTTAGAGTTATTGGAAAGAAGAGGTTAGAAAGAAGATGAAACATTAAAAGCTGGTTCGAAATGGTGATGTGTTCTAGATAAAATAATGAGTAAAGTCTTGATCATTTAGTACAAAGAGGTGATAGCAACTCCCTCCCTTTAGATTGAAACCGGTACATAACTTGCCCAAACTCTGCGTCCAGAAAGTCTTAATTTTCCTAATTTTATGCTATTTAACGTTATAGTGGGTAGAACTTACGGTTACGCATAATCCTATCCAAACAGCAGTAATACACTGCACTGATGGCCTCGTTATAGGTCTGTATGCTGGTAAATGACAGAGTAGTCCTCCAAATGTGCACAACCGGAGTCTGCTACCAGGGATGGTGACAGCACAGATTTAGTACATCTCACTTGGAATTTCAAATTCAGATAATTTGGCTGTTGGATTTCAGACGTCCTTCCCCATGTTTCTAATACATTTGAAAACTTTAGCTGTGCCTAAGTAGAAGTATCAAAAATTTTCTTTTAAATGCATGTCCTGATTTCCCAGGGCACTTTTCATGCCCTGAATTTGAGAAGATCCCGGACTGCGTAGGGCTGGCGCACACCTGTCCCATGGAGTAAGCAGATCCCAGGAGCACATGTAGGCCTGGGATGGTCCCACCACCATCCACGGGCAGCTCCTCCGGGAGCAGGCACCTGGCCTGAGGTTAATCCTGCACCACCCATCTGGGAGCTGCTCTGAGAGCTCAGGCCCAAGAGCTTGTTGGTCTTAAGCTGGCCTAATGGCCACGGAGAATTTCTGTTGATGCTCTCGTTTGCTCAGGTTGAGCACAGGAGACAGCAACCTGATGTTAATTTGCTTGTGTTTCTTTGTTTAACAAATGGAACATTTGTTTTATGTTCAAATACGTATATGTCAGATTTTAATCTAGATGTATTAAACAGACAACAAATAAAATTATGCTTTGTGGGCATCTCTCTAGTGTTGCAAAACAAAAGGCAGTCTGCAGTAAGCAGTACCATCTAAAGCAGTACCTAACCGTGTTAGATCTCGTAAATCCTTTATACTTGAAGGAAGAGAAATTCTGCTTGCTCTAACATGAAATGTAAAACTTTCTACCTCGAGCAACAAACCCATCTGTCAAAGCGAGTCTGTAAAGCAGAGCCCAGCCGCGTGATCTGAAGGGCAGAAAACAGCCGCGCTCTCTGCCGGGCTTGCATTTGTTAGCAAACAGGCTCTGGGTGATATTTACCAATGCGCACGGTCTCCCTTTAAGAAAAATGAAACGAGTTGCATGTGTGTATGCGCTGGGCAGTTTAGCCCCGAAGAAGAAGTTTGAAAAGGCAGAAGGAAATGGAGACCTGCCAAGTGCGTTGGCTGGAGTCGTGGGCAAGAGCAGGGCCTGTCTGAACTGCCACTCAGTTTTTATTCTGCGAGTTTGCAGGGTTGGTGATTAGAGTGGCTTTCGCCCAATTATGCTGTGATTATTCCGCTGCACTGTAATTGACTGGGGAGATATGCTAATACCTGTCATTTGGGATGATAAAAGATGAGCGGAGGACGCAATGCATTATTTAGCTGGCTGTGTGATAGATGAGGGATGCGCAGAGTGCTTTAATTGCTGAGAAGAGAGGTTAAGCTGAACGAACGGATGAATTAGAAATGAGTTTTTTTATGGCTTGTGGAAAAGTGAAATAAAGGGAAATGTGCTTTAAAACTGTGGCAGCAGATAGAAGCAAACACAACAAGACAAGGTCTTTTAGGCAGCTTACTCTCTTAATTTAAATATATAAGACAAAACACGGTTTGATGTTCAGTAAATAATAATAATAATGTTAAGAAGTGCTCGGTGAGTTCATCTCCTCGCCGGAAAAAAAAAAATCGTTGTTAAAGGAACTATTTTTATTTGAGGTGATATTTGATGATTTGGAACCTTTAAAATTTCTGTTGCAGTTCAGGCCTTTAAAACATCGTTTCTGAGGGCTGCGGTACCCCTGCTGAACAGCGCGTTTTGCGTGCATAGGTCAGATATAGATTTACATAAATAATGTCACGCACACATATACATATATACATACACACAAAATCTCTCGAGTATATGTGTTATACAGTTAATAAGTGCACAGAGAGAGAAGTGAGATAAAATGAATATTCATAACGGTTGGAGGAGTGCAGCGATACAATTAGCAAGAGTGTACAAATAACTCACAAGTGACAAAGCTCTTACCCTTTGGGTGGGAAGGTCATTAGAAACTGTATCTTCTTTTTTAAAAAAAAAAAATTACCTAGTGAAAAACAGTGAAGACGGCAAGCAATTTTCCCGTTGTGTCGTTCTTTGCATATGCACGAGCCTTTGCCTGGGGTTTAGAAAAATATTTGGAGTCTGTTCTGTGGAGGCGTGTGTGGGATGGGTTTTTGGGAAGGACTTCCAGTGTGCAGTTTGGTGCGCAGAGCCTGCTAGCAGGGAGTTCATCGTCGTGGTCCAGGATTTCAGTCGCAAGCGTGTGACCTTCTGACTTGGGTGAGAGGGATGCGTAAATTCAGGCTTTGCAGGAAGGGTGAGGCTGCCGGTACTGTTGTGTTAACAAACCCTACAGATTCGCGGAGAACGTTACCCTGTGATCGCCCCGTTGCATTTCGGAGCTAGCGTTCTGTGAAAATAGCAGCCGCCTGTGTGTTTGGGGACCGAACCTTTATAAAATGGAGCAAATAACTTCTGGTGTGGTTAGCTTATCCCTGGACCCATCTAACTGCTGGGAAGTTGCTACTTGTCCATTAGAATTTGGGTTTTTTTCAGTTATTTTTCCACAAAATACTGGCTTTCAAGACGTTGTTATTGAACGGTAATAGATTCGTCTAGAATACCGTGCCTCATGAGCTGGATGCCAACTTGAGATGCATGTGGTTCTCTGCCACTTAAGTAGAGTCTGCAGGACCCAATAGCTCTCCCAAATATAGTCGCCACCTTGTTCTTTTTGCTGTTCACCAAAATTTCTTTGTGGCTACTTTTCATCGTCTTAGTTGGAGACTGGCAACTTATTTTACAGCTGTGCAGCCCATTGTTAACTTGATTTTTTTTTTCGTAAGTTAGTTTTAAGAGAGCAGTTTATAAGGCAGTTTGCTGCTTTTATGGGGCAATTTATATTGCTATGTACTGGTTAATATAATTTTTGTAAAATGACCACTTGGATTTCAAAATGTGAGTGCTTCTGGTTGCACCTTGGCTCCTTTCCATTAGCTGAATGGATGCAGCTCTCAGAAAAGCTGTGCATCTTTGAAGAAATAAGCAGTAAAATGCTGTAATGTTATTGTTTTATGGAGTGTTATATAGAAAAATCCGGCTTCTAAAAATCCCTTATTAACCGTTTTTAAAGATGTTACAAGAGAAAGTTTATTCTACGTGGCTTGGTTTGTAATAACGTATTTAATGTAAAAAAGTGCCTTTTCCCATCCAGAGAGAGAGACCCAGGTGGTTTTGCTTCTTGAGGCGGGATGCCCCTCATGGCCACCAGCGCTGGGGAGCGTGGCCGATGCTTGGTGTGCCGCTGGGGTCTTTGGCATCCACGCAGAGCCGGTGGGAGATAACGTTGTAAAAGCATGGCCTGATGTGGGATAAGCTGCAGTTCTAGTCTATCTAGCAGCACACAGATGACAAGAGAGGGGTTATGGAGAGGGGCAGAGGAGCTGCTGCTCAACGCGGGTCCCAGGTGGGAGCGGGTCCCTCCATCATCATGCAGAAGTTGCAGGATGGACCCGCGCGTGGCATCTGCTTGGGATCTGGTAACTTCTGACACGACAAATACAATTCTTTACTTTTTTTGGTCTAAAGCCTTCTGCCATTTTTGTGGTCGTGGCCTTTCACAGTTTTCTCTTGCTCTCTGGGTTCTGATGGACCCCTGTAATTAGGAAGGGAATGGGGCCCAGCCCTGCTCCTTTGCAGATAGCGTTGGCACCCTGGGAAATGATCTTATCCAACTGCGTGTTTGCAGTCAGCCATTCATTTGCTTCTGTGTAAGTCTGTGTAAATACAATGAGGATAAGGGTACTAACTTTTTTTTTCAGTCTTTTCTAGTCCAAATTCCCTGCAAAGCGCTATTTTCACTATTATGCCTTGTACAAAGCATCCAATGACTTCCAGCATGTCGTAACTATGAAATCAGCATGCAGTATAGAGGATTTTCATACTCCTTGAACAATAAATTTTAACTTACCCAGGAAAATAAAAATCAGTTCTAATACAACAGCAAAATATTGCTGAGAGTGAGCCATTTTTCAGCACCCAGCCTTACTGATTAAAAGATTTGTCATTATATGTATTGTGTTTATATATGTCTGTGTTTACATAAATATGTAAATACGTGTAAATACACGTGTGACACATGTAAAATTCGTGCGTCACATGAACACAGAATCCATATAGTTAATTTCTGTATTGCATTGTGATGCAAATGCCTGTGCAGCAGAGAATTTTGGCTTATTCTGCTCTGTCCTTAGAGGTACCTACAGTAGGTACAGTTGGGAAGACTAACTTAAAACGAAAAACTGTATACTTGGACTAAACACCTTGCTTACGATCAGCTGCAATGAAATAGAGGAAGGAACAGAGTGTTAGTTCATAATAGTTAATCTTTGTTATTTTTTTGTTTAATACGTTGTTAGGTCAATTGGAAAATGTTAGTCGTCAGTTGTTGCTTGGCTTAGTGCTATTTCTCTATGTGTAAGTATCTATAATTTAGGTTCTGAGGCAAAAATGACTTTGTTTTGTTACTGATAAAAGATGAAACGTATTTGACTGACATTGTTGGAAATAAGCGATAAGAAACTTTAACAGATCTATCAATCAAAACAGCAGTTTTATTTCTTGTATTATTAGCTCCTGAGGCTTTGCTGCAGCGCGTGAGAGGTAATTTCTTACCGTAGGCTTTTCTTACTGTGCACTTGATGTACTTCTGGGGTGGGTGGTGAAAACTGTACATTTTATTTTGTTTTCAGTCATAAGGTTTTGATGATCTCAGCTTGTTCCTTTAGTAGTTATGTTTGGGTATGATCTAAGGCATCTTGGAAACCCACTAAGGCAATAGGGAACAGAGGTCAGGAGAGAACGGAGTAATGTTTTAGAGTTAAAAACACTGGGGGCGGGAGGGGGGCAGAACTGCTCTTACAATGCTTTATGAAAGCAAACTAATAACAGATCTTGAGAATTTCAAAGCATCCTTTCCTTTTCATAGTTTTCCGTCAGGGCTCTATATACATTTTGCGGCGCTGCGCTGGGCTCCGTTTGTGAAGCGTGTTCTGGATTATGTGAGTGCTGCTTGTGGTGGTTTTTGATCCCGAGATCAATCCCAGTGATGGGAGTTTATTGAAGCCTCCAGTGGGTGAAACACGGGGCAAGGCAGCAGAAGCTCCTTTGATAGTGCCTGGGTAGCTCATTAGAAGAGGTAGTGGTGTCATCCAGAAGAAGCTATTGGGGAACCGCAGAGTGCCGTGCTGGGGAGAGCGCTTTCCTTGACTCACCCGGCCCGGACATGGACCTGGCATTGATTTTTATTCAGAAAGAGGGAAGGAATTCCTACCCCACCGCATTTCTTTCCAATAATTTTAAACAGCATCGGCCCAGAGCCCTCCAACTTTGAATTTCATATTACTTAGCGATGTAAAAATGAATAGACATTGCTATGTCTAAAGCCAGGCACTTGATTCCAGGGCTTTGATTTGGACAGAAACCTCTGTGTTCGTGTAGCTTGATGTAAATATGCACATGCACGCATGTACACAATATACGCACATTAAGTTTTCTTATCACCAGTAGCAAAAGGCTTTTTGTGTTGCCTGAAGGAAAAAAATACTATGAAGTATAAGAGGCTAAGAGTTGGGATAGAGCTGTTTTTCTGAATTGGTAAGAAAACTGTAAATTAGAAAGAAATGCATAGGGAGAGTAAAAAATAACAATATGTTTCCAGCTAACATTACCATTTAAAAATTTGGAATTTAGAGGACAGTGTAGCATCTTCCTATCCAGTGAGAGTACTGAATTGTGAGTGGCTTTGCTTTATACTTTTAAAAAATGTATTTGTTGTTCTGTGTTAAACACATTTCAAAGATCACTGAGTGATTTGGTATTTACCGAAAAATGTCCATGAGCAGTATCTGCTGAGTCATACAAAGTTTGCATTTTGGTCAGATTTTAAAGGGCAGTATGACTAGCGTTGTATTTCGAGCTTCAAAAAAGATGTTCCAGCAGTTCTAAGGAGACGGGGCTCTAAAGCTGGGGAGCAGAAAACGCTGCTGTTTGGAGGTCTGAAATTTTGAATTATCATTTATTTTAAATGTTTCAAAGGTAATAAAACACTTTCTAGGAGTCTAAATGAGATGTAATGAATTTGATTTTAGGGGGAAGGGAATTTATTTCTGTGGTTGTTGCTTAATCAACATCTACTCTGCCACTTCACATCAGCTTCTATCCTTTCCAAGTGAATTAGTTCTGTGGGCAGCACGTTAAGAGGAAGTGTATTGTTCTTGGCAGGGCACTTGAATTTCTAATTACCAGATTCCTGCCTTAATTGCAATTACCTGGACACCCAGGCAGGGTGAACTTTTGGAAAAGAATGTAATTAGTGCAGAAGAAACCTCGCTGCCAACTGCTTGTCTGGATATCTATGCTAAACAGAACCTTGATAAGTTCACATCTCTACAGACAAGCTATCAATCCATCGAGATGCTGCCCAAATGTTGTCGTGCGAGTCTGTTGCAATGTGTGTGATTATTGTATGGTCTTGGACCCGGCGTGGAGTTAGAGACAACTATTGGCTTTTCTCGTCCCACCTGCAATAGTAAATTGTGGTCTGTGTGAGATAAATGATGTGCACACAGAGTAATTTAATTCAAGTAAAAACAAACAAATTAGATCATTTCTTTGCCATAATGTTTGTAGTGAGCCATTCTTTGCATACAACTACAAAAGCAAAATGTTGCCAGCCAAGAAAAAGTCATGGAAAACCACACTTTTGAGTAGATGTGGAGCCATAGTGAGGGTAGTTGTGAATACAGGTTGTAGCAAATCCTGATTACAAGCTGAAATCACTTGGCTTAAGCGCCTCCAGAAAGGTTTGCTGCATCAGGCTTTTATTGTCGTCTCCCTTGTGTTGACTCACACAAAAATTAAATGTAATTGATGAAAAATAAGGGAAAATAATTAAATAATTGCTACTTTTAAAAAACCCCAAACCTGAAAACCTTTTTTCTGTAATAGCAACCTTTTAGTAATTCAGCTTTCAAACAGTGCTGATGAGGAAACTGAAAAACTTTGTGTTAAAAACATTTTTTTGTACTGGGGCTTGAGTGCTCTGGGGGAGGCTTTGTTTCTTTCCCTGATCCCTTTTAATTAAAAAAAAAGCCACAACACAGAAATATTGACGTGATTTGATCCTTACGAGGTCAGGGACGGCCGGGCTTTGTCTCCACAGTGTTAGCCAGTTGTAGTGTACCGGTGACACGTATTGATGGACTGAAAGTAAGAGGAGCTCTCATGTAAGTGCCTTCTGTTTGTATAGAGAGAGTTATAAAACTGCTTTGTTCTTTCAAAAACGCAGTCACGAGCACTTGAAATGAGCTGCTCAAATGCTTCCTGAGCCCAGCTAATGGTGGTAGGGCGGTGGTGGTGTAAAACTCTTCCAGTTGCTTTGAAACAACGCAGGGGTAGAAGAGATGAAGGAGGTGGGCTGATGAAGCCCTGGTGACTAGTTAACTGTTTTAAATTCAAATAACCAGGATGTTCAGATCGTTAACAAGTATATCGGTATGGTTTTTATTACAAAAGTTTTCCTTGTCATGTATAGTGTGGTTGGCAGCAAGAAGTTCTTTTCAGCCAGCCTGTTTGAATAGACAGACCCTGTTAAATCAGATCCCAGGTGCTGTTGCCCGTCCCTCACTTTTGCCGACGTCAGACTGAGAATACTAAAGGCTTCAGGAGGTAATTTGCAAGATTCAAGGTCAGCAAGCTTGATGGGTTCATTACTAGGGGTTTTACAAAGCTTTTCATTTTTCAATTTGTGAAGAAAATGTGTGCTTTAAAAAGTTTGGCTGTCACAATGCTTTCATGTTCATTTTTTCTCTCTGCTCCCCGTTTAAATTTGGCTGTTCTCAGTCTTACCAATCATACTCTTTATTTTTTTGCAGACACATACTGTTGGAGAAGGTCACATTAAAAAGGCTGTGGGCTTTGGTGGTGGCGGTAGTTGGGTTTTGTTTGTGGTTTTGTTTTGTTTTGTCTTGTTTTACTTTCTCTCTGTTTTAGCCAGACTCAGATTTATATGCCTCTTGTGCTGGAGAATAAAAGAGACAAATTGGTATTGAGCAGAATATTGGAGAGAGCGTGAGCGATACTCGTGTGCACAGCCAGACAAAAGTTCCAAAGGCAAGCGGTGATTTTCAGATACTGATGTTGAAACATTATGAAGAAGTCCCTTTTTTCCAGGTTTCTTGGAACTCTTGGAAAATTAGAGTATTTTTACAGGATCTCAATCACTATTGATTTTGAAACACCTTGACAAGAGGCATGATAACAAACATATAAGAAGTTTTTCCCTGTCTCTTGAAAATCGATAGGGAAGGGAAACAGAGATGTATTAAAAGCATGGCATAAAAAGAAGACAGTGTCACTGTAGGATTTTTTCCGTGTGGTAATTTTGGTGGTCTTATAGCTATAGCATCAAAAGAGTTACATGTGTGGATATAGCTGCACTCCCTGGTTGTTACAACTAATCTGGATTCACGAGATGAGAGCTCAGTGACCACTAGCCATGGCCATGGCTTCTGCAGGCCAGCATCAGCCGAGCTGTTAACATGGCCTCACCTGGCCACTCCACACAGGAAAGCAGAGACCTTTGAGTATTCTCATATTTTTTTAATTTCATGTTCACTGGCAATAAGGGGCATAATTATTCTCCCCGCCCCCTTCCACCTTTCACTAGGAACAAGCACAGGGTCTGTTTTGTTTTCTCCAGTGTTCATGTTTTTATGCCCTTACTGCATCTCCTTCTGTACTACTAAAGCTACTTCCTCGTACCTTTATTTCCAAAAAAAAAAACCACGTAGTGCATTTCAGTGTCCAGGACCACTGGAAAAAAAAAGAAATTAGCACTGCTTTAATGTATGTGTGGCAATGGGTGGATGAAAAAGCAGTACTTGTAACTAGTAGTCTTGCTGTTGCCTGTAAAGGTAAATTAAGGCACAGATTACAAAAAGTGAAAGTGTACCTGAATAATCTTTTACTTTTTAGTTACAGCAGGTCTTAATATTTCTGGTTAGAGTCGCAGTGCTCATAATATTGAAGCACTGAGATGTACCAAAAGCTTGCTTGGAATCAAAACAGTGAATCGCTTTGCCTTCCCGGTTTCTCAGAGCGAGCGAAAGGCCGTCTCTTCTGAGGATGGACGGGGACCGTTTGCGCTGGGATGACTGCCGCTTCTGCACCTAGGGTAGAATACATCTCGTAACGTGTGTAGCCGTGCGCCGCTAAAATGAGCAGAGTAGACGTTACGATTTGCACTTTGCTTCCTTTTGTTTGGAATTCAAAGGCCGTCCCTAATTGATGGAGGTTTCCTTTACGATGCACTTATTTCCAGATCCATCATGCGGTGCTCGTGCTGCCCCTTGCCTCCGTGGATGCGCTGGTCTTTGACCCAGAACTGGTAAATGAACCCTGCAGGGAAATCATTAGAGAATTGGAACGGTTGTGCTGGAGGGACCAAGGGTCAAACCATTACCTCCCCGCAGGACCGTCAGCTTAAATTGGACTTCTTGCTTTTCGGAAGCAGGTCAAGTGTCAGGGACGGCTGAAGTGGTCAGGTACAAACTGATACAGTTTAGGGTTTTTAGCTTAAAAAATCAAGGCTAGGCAGGGTAGATTTAGTCTAATGATGCGGTCTCTGCTTCTCTCTGCTTTTCTCCCTTTAAAAAGCAAAATTAAAATCCCGAGAAGTCAGCGGGAACCAGCACTCTGACATTAACATGTTAGTTTTGATCTTTTGGCACATTCATAATTTTTTAGAGTAGTTTGTTCAACCTTTTTAGTCTTTCCTTGCAGTTTTCTTTGATTGAAAAATAACAAATGATATTTTGTAACAAGAAAATAAGTCCATAATTCTTATAAGAAATATACGTCCTGTGCTTTTTTCCCTTCCTCAACTGTTCTTTGCATAATTTTTTCACACTCTTGAAAAATGTAAAATTACCTTTTTCAGACTGTACAAAATAAGTCTTTTCTACTCATAGAGGAAAAACTCCACACTAGTGCATCTATGGCAATGAAATATACTGCTGAATATGAAAAAGTATTTAATGATTTAATTTAGGAATCTGAAGCCCTTGAAACATTTTTATAATGTTTTGTGTAATTCCAAGTGTGTAACTGTGTAAAATAAGTTCAAGATATCAGAAATGACAAAAAGCCATGGGTGTCATGCTACTGAAATATGACCACAAACACTGAAGAACAAAACAGATTGTACTAAAAAAAAAAAAAAAAGGAAAAAAAAGGATGAGCCTGAGAAACCTAAAGTGCTTTTCACTTTGAGGTCAAAGCTCTGCATAGACCCCTTAGAAACATCCTTCTCCTCAGCTCTGTCCACTGCCGCTCATAGCACACAGCACTTAGTAGGTTTGAGTCACTTTCTGACTTGTGCAAGTGAATTCCCTTCTTCTGAAACAATTTACAAGACGCAGGAATTAGCACAAATGCACGTTTGAGTGAGTGGGCTGAAACCTGGCTCTTCTTTTGAAATCGGTGGCAGAAGAGTGTTTCTACAGAAGTGAATGTGTTTTGATCAGAGAAGATAAATTCATTGCAACATGTCTGAGAGGTAAATCTTTTTTAAATTAATAAGAAAAAATGAGGGAAAAATATGTAAATGCAACTTCGACTGGGTTTTCCGGCTCTCAGAAATACCCGTACTTGGGATCGACAAGTCAAGAAGACTTGGAGACCTCAGAAGTCAATGTGAAACCCTTTCCTGTCTCCAGCTGGGGAGGGACAGATGGTGTGAGAACCGTGCTGGATCACAGAGGGCTTCATGGCTTGCCCAGTCTGTTTCTCTTATGTCTTGCTCTGGGGGTAAGGAGGAATAAAAATGTTAAGTTTCGTGCATTTATCCTTTGAACGTAGTTTATTATGGGCCTTTTTTTCCCTTTGCTTATGCATTCATTTTCTGTTGTGTGGAGGGTTCTTGTGATTATGATGATTTATCGGTAAGAAGGAAAAGAGAAAATTTGAGTCAGAGAGGGATTGTATGTTCTCAGAGCAAAATTCCCTTTCTGCGGGGTGTCTGGAGGGTTTGCGTCGTGCCCGGGCCGGGGATGACGTCTTGGGAGCTGCACGGCCCCGAGCACACAGGCGGCAGAGGCCTGCTCGAGAGCTGGGGAGGCTCTCGGGCCCGGCTGGGCTGAGCTCCTGCTGCCGGCGGCACCGTGGGGAGCATCTGGTTTTACACAGAGCTCACTTCTCGTTCATTTGTATAGAGATGAATATATATAAATAGGTAGGTAGCTATGTGCACGGGAAGGGTGGGATGTTTTCGCTTGGCTGTTTATTAGTTTCTGACAGGAGATGAAGGACCAGCGCTTGAAATCTCAAGAACTTTTCCCTTCCTTCTTTGCATGTTTGTACCACTGGAGTCAGTGGTACTGCCCCCTCTCTGTTTCAAAATGCAGTGACAAAAGAAAGTTAAGACTAAACGTCGTTTTATAATTGCAATAACGATCGCACAGCTGTGCTTTCCTAGTTGTATAATGCACGTCAGGATCAGTTTAGGAGCTCAGCCTCGTTTCCTGCCCAGATGTAATTCCGGTGGCCATTATTACAGTAGGAAGGCTCTCCTCATTCATTGTGACCACGGTCTGATGGAGGCCTGTGTGGTGTAATGGAGGCTGGCACAGAAGGATGCTGCAGCTCTGGGTTAGCACATAAGCTTTTGGCCAGGGTGGGAAGCACGCGTGGGTGCCTGTGGACAGGACGGCTGCAGGCAGCATGAGCAGCCCGTGCGCGTGTGCCCCTGCGTGCACAAAAAATAATAATAAAAAATAACTTAGGTGTGCCTTTCTTTCTCGAGAAATGTTGTCTTTATTTATGACCATGTGAAATTCTGAGGAGCTCGTACACTTAAATGAACCTGTGAGCAGCCCATAGAAAAGCAAGTGCCTGCAGCGCTAATAATGAGAACTGACAAGGCGATCCTGCTGTGTTTATTTATGACCTTCTGCCTTTGTTAGCTCTTGTGAGAAATTCCTCTCTAACCATAACAATATTGCTGGAGCTTGGCACTGTGCTGAGGAATCCTACGGCGCCCCGAGGCCACTCGCTGGCACGGGTACAGCTCGCAACAGATTGGCATGGTTGTTGAAGTTTTCACATGTTTTCCCTTTATTTATTTCTTTACTTAATTCACAAGGCTGTTTGTTCCTTTAGTGCATTTGTTTGTTCTGACAAGCACCCTTCAGAAGTGTTTTGAGACTTTCTGACGATCCCAACTTACTAATTTGTTTTTTTCCCTCTTTTTTGGTGATCTGTCTAATGAATAATTCAGAGGATGAAATGAGCTGTGGTTTGGTAGTTCATCAGTTAGATCTTCATAGAAATTGTGGGATAGGTTGGGGTTTTTTTAAGAAAGACAGCAGTGTAGAAATGCTGACTCTATTTGAAGTCTTCAATGTGGAAGACTGCGAATGAGGGACTGGGACAGGTGCTCGGGCAACGCTGCAGCAAAGCAGCAGTGACCTTACAAGCCACACTGCAAAACTTTCATCGGGTTAAGAACCATATTTTTCTTGAGCTGTAGCTCTTACAAACCATGCCTTGATACAGTTGGCTGTTTTCCAGTCTTTCCATCACACACCTTCCTCAGAAGACCTCTCGGCCCTGCTCCCTGACCTGTGTTACATTGCCCAAACGCGCATTTGAAGGCTGGAGCATCAGCAATAGGTAGGGCCACACCTGAAGGTCTGGCAGGGCTCAAGTCTCGTTTGCTTCATCTTGCCAGGACGAGGATGACATTGACAAGTCCTGCAGTTCCTCAGGCTGCTGCCTGTGGCGTGGGGTTTCCATGGGGGAGCAGCAGCAGCGGGAGAGGTGGGGAAGGGATCCTGGCAGACCCTCTTTCAAACAAGCTTCCAGCTGCAGCCCTTATTTTCGACCTCTATCGTTTTCCCTGACGTGATTTTTCGCACTGTGTATTCGCACACTCAAAATTACGTGCGGCTAGAATAGAGATCAGTGGGGGGAAAACGTTCTCTGTTATTCTTGTTACAAATATTTGATTCAAGTGGCTTCCAAATGCGCTGTCTCTGTGGGCCGTGGTAGTGTGGTGGTGCTTGCTGGAGGGAGCCGCGGCGGGGACATGGCCTGGCAGGTATTTGGGGAGGACAGTTGGGTATGAAGGGCCAGGTAAAGCACCATCGTACCACAGGGCAGGTGAGAGGGCCCTGCTCAGTGAGACTCCGCTGCGTGCCCGCTCCTGGTCCATGGAGCAGCAGCCACGTTTTTGCTGATCACAACTGCTATACATTGAACATCCTGCCCATGCTTTCCTGGAATTTTTTCAGAGCATTTTTATTAGCATTACATTGAATTGGTAGTTCTGTGCAATACCAACGACCTCTTTTCAAGCTAAAGAAAATTTTGGAGGAAGAACCTACTGAAAGCTTTATCTAAAAGATCTTGGGAATCCGTGTCTTCTCTGTGATAAGAAAAAGCTGCAACTTTGAAGCATGCTCAGAAATTCAAAAGCTCACAAAAAGCTGGCTTTCGCAATTCATCATGAAAGTCTTTCTATGTCTTATTAATTAAAGAACAGTAGTAATTGGTATATCGCTTTTTTCTGCACATTGAATAGTCTACATGGTTTAACACTTCCATAGTGACTCTTACACGTTTCTGCTTATTTGTTGGATTTTAAGAGTGCACCTAAAATTATGAACCTGATGGATAAAGAATAGCTTAATATATTCAATGATCAGAACAACCATGTTTTTATCTTAGCCTCAAGATACCTCTTCCCACCCCAAAAGCAAAGTTTGTAAGCTGTGGCTGGGATAGCATGCTTCGCAGTAGACCGGGGAGGGTATCGGGCTTTCAAAATTTTTTCTTAAAGCTTAATTGAAGTACTACAAGTTATCCTTCCTACTAGGGTAATCAAGACATTATTTCAAAAGAAATCTGAGGCTGAGACATTTTTTCTAGGATTGCAAAAGCCTTTTGAAATTTATATAGAGGTTTCTGAAAGGTGAGTTCTACACGAGTCTGTTAACGCCGTATCATCTCAAGATATCGCGTTCCCTTGCCGCTCAATTATATTTCACACAATGGTGTGCCCAGCCAACACTGAATTACTGCGAGGCGACGTGAACTTCAGAACCTGGGGTGAAGAGGGAGTCTGGTTCTAGCCAGCATGCGCGAGAAACGATCTGAAAGTTTATTTTCTGCTTTATTACCATCTTGGATTTCATTTCCCAGCATTTTCCCAGGTTACTGGAAAATGAAGAGGTGAGAGGGGTTGAATGAACAGCTCTTGTAGCTTAATTGTTTGGTTTTGCTGCTGTGGCCCATGAACCTCAGAAAGGAGTAAGCAGTTTGTGTCTGGGTGCGGAGCAAAGCGCGTCAGAGCAATCACAGCCCTGCTTGTTTGTGCTTTGCTGGTTGTGGAGCTGCAGGATGCTGGGTCCACTGGGTTCAGAAGGAAGGAGGGTGGAGGATGAGGGATTCCTGCGTGGTGCTGGGAGGATGGGTCTAGAGTTGCAAATTAAGCTGCATTTGTTGCAGTAAACGTTGTGACACTAATTCCTGCCTGGTGCCCTAATATAACGCTGTATATGCAGTTTGTTCTGGTTAAGTAAGACTTAATTAATTTGTTCTCCGAGGCAAGTCTCCTTAGTTACTTAAAAAGGAACCCTTTCTAACATTTATCACTCTTTTTGGTGTATACATTTTTCTGCTTCTTTCAGCTTCTGATTCAAGAAGAAGAGGCGGAAGGTTACTGGGGCACCTGTGTTTTTGAAGTGTAAGATGCGTCTGTGGCTTATTTACCATCTCATTGAATTGTGGTATTTGGTTACAGAGTTGTTGTGGGAGAGAGAAGAAAGAGACAGTGTATGCATGCACAAGCCCTGAGCTAATGAAAAACAATGTTTTGTAGATCCTTATTCTCACGGTAACCTGCTAGGATGTCTTCTTTATCAAACCATAACTCTACAAAGTGTATTAATATGCCAAAAAAAAGGCAGGTACCATAGATCAAGAGCTTTTAAACTTTGAGCATACAGGTGTATAGATCCGTCAGTTGGTTTAGCCCTTTATCATGGTCCACACATACGTGACCTTAGGCTGTCAGAACAGCTCACTTGTTATCAACTTGCCTAATTTACTGTGGGATGAAAAGATTTGCTTTCAGTGGCCACTGGGCGATTGATTGTTGGACCAACACTTCTTCTGTTCTCTCAGTTGCAGTCTCCTGATCAGATAGTGTTGAAGGTCCAACCTTTTTAACAGAATGGCTGATGCCTTCTGAATGCAATATGGAATAGTCTGAGAAGCACATGTAGAAAGATGTTAACTTATAATTGCAAAGTAGGTGTGTTGTGACTCAGGGTATGCCTGTAGTAGTAAACAGTAAGGTGTGGTAAGCCATATGAGGTTTTGTGGTCATGTTTAAAGAGCTTGTCCTATGTGAGCTACGCTGCATAGACCCATTGAGAATGTGTGCGCTGCAGGCACACGTGGATGCACTGCAGGATAGACATGGTGTGACTTTCACCACATTTCTTGTTACGGTAGTCTGAACTGGTGTTTGCTCTTTTTTGCTTGAGCCACACCTGCAAAATCTCAGGGTTTTGAATATGTAGTCTCGAGATAGATGGTCTGTGTCTGACTGCACATGCTGCAAGTTTCTGAAAGTAGGGTAGCCGGAGTAAATGGAATAAAGGGAATAAGCAATAATTTCTAATTTGTATCACTGCTGCTTCTGCCAAAATTTTAGGTCTCTTTCAGGTCTGCTGGCCCTTATGTTCTTTTGGTATCGTCTCATTCTTCTTTCTCGTATACTTTTGCCCAAACCCCTGTTTGTCTTTCTTATGATTCAGTACTCCTCTCCTTGCTTACTTGGTCTGATTTCTTTCTACGCTGTCTGTGAAAGTAGAACAAGTAGGCCATGGCAGGGGGAATAGCAGGCACGTGGTGCTTTCTTGGTGGGTTTGTGATGCTGGATTCAGCATGGCCAGAAGCACAGCTGGGAATCCAGGCTGGGCTGGAGAGCAGGGCAGGCACGCAGTGGCCATTGAAATTCTAAACATGCGGCAGAGAGGGAGGAGGATAGCGATCCCCAAAATAACAAGCTCCAGAGAGCCTGAAAGGTTCTAGATCAGCGCGTGTTCCTTCAGTCAGCTCCCCCTCTGTTTTATCCTGCCACTTTAGTCTGTCTTCTCCCTGGGGATGCAGCTGTAGGCTACATGATCTAGAGAATGGTTGTAATCCAAAGAGATGCCAAAGAAGGAAGTTGTTCTGTCTCACCTCATTGTTCTTTTTATGAAAAAACCTGAAGTTTAACAGAAGGGATTTCATGTTCAGTGATGGTTAAGACTGGCACTGAGGAAACTATGGATGGGAAGTAGTATGAGTCCGACTGAATTTTATTAGGTTGCTGTTATGCAAACGCAACTTTTTTTTCTTCTTTATAGGCACAATTTGTTGTGGCTTTCATTGATTTGGTTGTTTTAAATGTTGATGATTTATTGATGATAAATAGCTGATGCTGTAGCTACAAGAGTTGTTGGCTGAGAATTTTTCTTTGCCGCAATACTGAAGAAACAAATGGCTCCTAAGGGTTCGTGGCTTTTTGTTTTTAAATTTTATTTCCAGAAATTCTACGTGCTAAGCATTCTGCTTCAGAGATAAACGGTGACGTTTGTATCTTGAGAGACACTGTGTTATTATTTTTCTGTTCTGGAGATTCACTGTTTTATTTTCGATATAAAAAAAGTATTGTTGTCAGACAAGCTGTATGTCTTACCTGTTTACAGTCCTTGTTAGACTTTATCAGTTTGTCTTGATAGCACGTGGGTCATTAGTATTTATCGTTCCATACACAGGAGTCAGTGTTTGTAAACTAGCGACTTTTTTTATGCCATTAGGAGATTTCTCGATGCAGCTGGAGACCTCAGGAGCTGCCTTCCCGTTGGGTGTCGGGGAGCTGCAGACCCCGTAATGAGCGGCGCTGAGCCCAGGCAGGGAGGTGTGTGGTTGTCTGGGCGTCCGTCTGCTTCCTCCAAGCTACTCTGTCAGTTTTGAATTTCTAATTGCCCTAAGTTGTTTTTGCTGTAAAGCTCTTGTCTGGACAAGCAAATAAGACCCTGTCATGGATCGCTGTAAGCACAGAAGTGCGATTATATCCGTCTTAGCAACTTCTTCTCATCCTGTGTCTGACAGGGGCATATCATGTTCCGTTCTTGGACACCTGTATACACAGGTCAACAATTTTTACTTTTAGTGAAGGTTATCTTACCAACACAGATGCTTTGCTTGTTTAGCAAATGTCGTACGAAATTATTCTTTCTTTAAATGAACTGGAAATTGAATGCTACTGTGAGGTGCCATATCCAACAGAACGAAATCCTATTCCTCATTAGGGTGGCAGTCCCACCTGGGCAGCCGAGAAGGCCGGTCGCAGCTCTTGACCCTCGCGGGCTGTGTGGTGTTCACTGTCGATGAAGGTGAAAGCCTGTGAGGAGGTGTTGTGTTGTGTGAGGAGCTGTTGTGTGAGGAGCTGTTGTGTGAGGACGGGTGCCTTCAGCCACAGCCTCTCCTGCACAGTCTGCGTGCTCCTCCCAGCTCAGGTCCTTACTCGGGGATCCAAGCCAATGACACTCTGCACCAACTCATCACGTACACTTTGGTGTTCATGTTGTAGGACCAGGAGTTACCTAAAAAAAAAGGAAAGCAAAGTGGGGGTGGGAAGGGATGAGTGTTTGGTTCTGACTTTGCAGCGGGTCCGCTTAAGATCCCCTGCATTTGACAGATGAAACATTCTCATTGATTGAGTGTTTGGAGAAAAAAAAACAAGTTAGTTAAAGTCAGCAGCAAAATTCACACCGGCCTTAGTGAACCTGTTTAAAAAAGAAAAGCTAGCAAATATTTCTTTGTTCTTTCCCCACTCTTGGAAGGCATTTATTTATTAGGACTAACACTTCTCTTAGAAAGAATGTTTTCTGTGCACTTTTAATCAGGGGGATTTTTTAAGACTAGGAATGAATTTCTTACCCAAATTACAAGTAAGAACTGTCCAAACCAGTTATTTGCTTAGCGATTATGTAGTGAGCTGTGACTTGAATCTGGCTTTCCAAGTTGGCTTTTTGTAGATTGTTTCTTGAAGACTGATGTAATTCCAGGATCTCATATGCTGACAAGACAGCAGGCAGAGCCCTGGCACTGCATTGTTTGCTTACACCTTTTCTTGTTTGCTTGAGTGAGTATAGGGCTTTTGGAGAAAAGATTTTGCATCCCTGGGGACTTCCCTGTGTAAATTCTCAGGGAGAGTATTTGATACTGATTGGAGTCCTTGCAGCACAGTTCAGTAACTGAGTTATTTTGGGAAGTATGTGAGGTCTGCAGAATGAAGGGAATGTGTTTCCCCAGCAAGTGATGCTTTGTCACTAAATTTAGTGCAAGGAGCTAGCATTTTTACCATATACTTAGAAATTCCTTCATCTAGAGCATTGCATGAATAGTTCACCACATAGAGGTTAAAGTTAAAAATCTGGTTGAAACCCCTAAAACATGTAGAATTGGAATGGAGTAAGACTGACAAATACCATTAGTAACTAAAAAGTGCCCCTAGCCAAGTATTTTTCAAGTTGGCATTTGTCTTGTGAGTAAATCTTTTAGTATGGAACA
The DNA here is from genome assembly GCA_013399365.1 of Pampusana beccarii. NCBI lineage: Eukaryota > Metazoa > Chordata > Aves > Columbiformes > Columbidae > Pampusana > Pampusana beccarii. The sequence goes on from VWYH01000482.1 coordinate 619,457, forward strand.
AATCCTCCCTAGCATTTTCTGAGGTAGAGTAGGTAGGCCTACTCTATGAGTTAGGCCCATTAATAAAAATACGGCTTTTTTTCTCAGGCAGGTGTTTGAAATGGAAGCAATCTTGCCTACTTTTACTTCTCCAAAACTTGAATTAACAACATTCAGAGAAGGAGCCTTGTTTTCTGTCCCCGTATTCATTTCAGAAAGGGTTGTAAAAGGCACTTTGGCAATAATATAACAGCAGCCTTGCTGACTGTTGTTAAAAATAACTTTTTAAGGATGTACATTAGGTATGTTTGGCTTGCTTGCTGAGGGTCGTGGTGTACTTGGTGTGGAAGAAAGGTGCCTGTTTAGGGGATGGCAGCCTTTGAACACGAGAGGATTTTCCTCGTGGCCCCATCATTGCTGTGCCCGTGTGTTTTTCTGGTTGCGCAGGCGATAGGAGGCTGTTAGCTCGCTCGCTGCCTCGACAATGTGACCAGCAGGGCCTTTGGAAGACTGCTTGAAACATGCTATTATGGGCTGCTTTGTGATGAAAAGAGGTCTTACAAATATCTTGAAATTTAAACAGAGCTATTGTGGGTTTTCCCTTTGTGCGCGTATGTGTGTTTGTCAGCCAAATCATTTGTTCAAAGTTAATCTCAATTACAGAGCATATTGTTCATAATCCCCCATGGCTCCAAAACAATAGCAGAGTGTATGTCTGCTTGAATATATATTTACATACTTATATGTAAAATATGTTTGCGTGTATATATAATTTCACTTCTAAAGTGGTGATTCGTGTTAAGGAGATGGATATTTCATGCAAGATCCTGTCTTTTGAGCAGCACCATCCTCCATCCTAATAAAAATACTGCAGGAAGGCCTGAATGGAGTGAGCGGAGCTTTGATCCTGCAGCCAGGCAGTTCCCGCAGTTCCGTGCGCGTAGCGCTGGGATTCATGCTGGCAAAACGGCTGGTAGGGTCGAGTCTGGGGTTTTCAGCTTCTTGGAGAGCAGAAGGTTTTGTGTGTCTTTAATTTTAATATCTACAGAATACCTCTGGTTTTCTTCTACTCCCTGAGCATAAAGAAACCAGTAGGCATTAGTTGGGAAGTTTAAATAAGTCCCGACTTGTATATGCTCAGCACAAGCCCTGCAGGCAAGCCCCGAACTGCAGTAACATGTCAGTGAACTTGGGGTGTAATTTAGCAGCGTAAGAGCTCAGGTAGTGAGGTGCTCCACGTTTTCCCTTTTTACTGATTTCAGAGAAGGTGCTCGTCATTTTCCAACTGTATGTACTTACCAAGGGATCCCTTTAGTAAAATCTTGTTTTCTCTCCGCCGAGACTCTCAAGCAAACTGCTTGAAGTGTTGGCGATGTAAATTTTTGCTCCGTGGTGAATGCTTTAATGCTGTCACACTTTGTGTGTAAAAATGTGGTGGTATTATTGAGTTGCTATAGTCTCCTTTTGCTGTTTATTGGGTTTAGGTGTATTCCTTGGGTAAGTTAACATCATTATGTTATATAAGGGTGTTTGTATTTTTTCTTGTGCTCTCTTTGTAAAGTTAACTTGAGGTTCCCTGGCTCTATATAAGCAGTTTGCTTCCTTCTACCCCTTGCTGGGCTGTGTTGCGATAGTATATCGGTGTGCCGTTTCAAGATTGGCTCTCCTGTCAGTTTGATAAGATCGTACCACCAGGAAGGCATAACATTATAATGCCAAGCACAATGTGATCCTGTTCATTTTAGCTCTCGTACTTGTCACAGGGACAAGAATAGAGGTGCATGGGTGGAAGGTGAGGCTAGAAGTGAAGATAGTCGGAGATTAAACACTTTGCTAAAAGAGATAAATCCTGCGCAGGGACATTTCAGTTTGTAATCAAGGTATTATCTAGAAATGAACTTTGAAAGCTGTTTGGGAAGTCCTGAATAATAAAAAGGATGTAAAGCTGGCGTAGAGAGTATGGAACTGTGATATGGATTTGTGACAGGGGAAAAAAAAAAATTATCCTTCATTTTTTCTTACATTTGCTGTCACATTTGAAAATATAGTCAAACCAATACCATAGACAAGAATAATAAGATTACTCTGCAAGAAACAGATCTGTACAACAAGAGCTTTCTGGTAATTCTGAACTTGTGACATTTGACTGGAAGAAACGAGTGCTTTCCAGAAAATGCCTCTGAAAAGAGGCAAAATTTAAGGCATGCCTTAGGGTACAGGGACTTCAGCCCCTTAAAAGAATCCCAGCAATTACCGAACCTGCCAACTTTCCAGCAAGATAAATGGAAGCACTGTAGCTTGAAGGTGCCTTGGTTTGAATGAGATGCAGTAAGTAAGGTCTCTCTGTTCTTTACAGGCATCATAGATCTGATAGTACTTAGAAAAGAAGAATAGAGTTGGTGCCCTGCTGACTAAATTGTCCTCTAGAGCAGTATTAGTTACAGAGCTTCTTTGTTAACTAGGCTGTATGCTTAAACCACTGTGAATTTCTCTTATTAGTAGGCTTTTTAATAGCTTTACATATGGATATGCCAAGTAAATGCAGGTATATCCATGCAATTTACATATACAATGTGTGCGTGTACAGTATTTTATATATAAATAAATGTTTGTGATGTGGAAATAGCACATGACCTCATTGCTGTTCTGTTTCACCAGGGTAAAAGCAAGTATTAAAATACTGATAATAGAGGAACAGTAAGTCAGCTTCTGCTCTTTATTTCCAGGTGCTTCACATAGAGTCTTTCTTCTCCTTCTCTTTAATTTCCCAATTAGCTTTTGTGGATAACAGAGGTGTTTCTAAAGCCTTTGTGTGCTGGAAGTTTCCCAGTTGCTCACCTACTCAGGCTTTCTGCTTTAGAAGACTGGGTAAGGCCTCGAAGTGTATGTTAACAAAAAATACAAAGTAATGATCTGCAAACCACCCTGCGCAGAACAGCTGATATTTCTCATTTTAGCCCACTGTAACACAAGGTAAAGGTTGTGTAGCACCGCCCAGGCATCTAGAAGGCAACAGCCTTTCATGCCATGCTGAGAGCTACCTCGTTATAAGCTCTCTTGATGGTCTGGCAAATGAATGCTACCATAGCATCCTCGGCAGGTGATTTCAGTGGAGTTTGTGGAGTTCCCCAGCCCAGGGAGGAAATCACAGTGCTGAGGCCAAGTACGTGTGGGGAGCGCAGGGAACCCCACGTGTGCCGAGCCCAGCCGGCTGGTCCCTCTGCCTGAACTGCGGGAGGCCGGGGCAGCTTCGCTCTTAAATAGACGGGCATCAGGCAAGTTTTCCTCTTCCTTTCCTTTCCACTTGTATGGACGGGTTGCATCAGGTTGGTGAGGAAATCCCTGGAAGGCAGGCACCTGGGACTTGTCAGTCCCTCCGGCCTGCAGGAGGCTGGAGAAGTCGGATGCGGCCTGATGGGAAAAGTGAACTTCAGTCCTGTCCTCAAGTTGTTCTCCACGTGCGGGCTTGGCGAGCTGGGGAGGTGCTGTGGGCAGCGGTCACATTTTGCCCTGGTCTCTGAACAACAGATAATTTCGTCACGGACAGTCCTGACTGCTTTGCGGCTTTTCATTATTTTGGCATGTTTGTTTTTCATGTACTTCATGGCTTGCTGCAGCGAATGAAATCTTTAATCCAAACACCCCTTTAAAATCTTTGTTATTCTAAATGTAAAACCCTGTGTTTTCTGTATCTCCCATCGGTTGAGTGCCTATCTGTTTTTTTATGCAGGATTTGTATTCCTTTAGAATAGGCTTTATTCTGCTACGTTCGGTTTTCAGGGGTTTATTATATGCTTGTCAACAGCATTTGTTTTATCAGCACTTCCTGCAGCATTTGTTACACATCACGACAGCGGCGATTTGATTCCATTTAAAAGAATACCATATTATGTATGGGAAAGCAGTAATTGCTTACCTGTTTGCCAGATACATTCTACTATGAAAAATCTCTAGCGTTGCTCTGTACAGTATCAAATGGTGTTATTTCTTGTTTACATTTTCTACAGTTAATAGTTTCGGACGAGAAACAATGAAAATATTTTATTGCCCATTTCACAATTTAATTTCCATTTGTAGGGATTTAGAAGTCTACTCTTGAGTGAATGCGGAGTCCACACATAGACTGAAGTTTCCAACTTAATTGTTGCTTTTCATATGCGTAATGAAATACATGTACAATTTTGTGCTTGTCAGAAAAAGCAAAATTAACCTGTGCTGAGAGTTGTGCCTGAAGTACTTGTGTGTAATTCACATTTGGAAAGAAGGTCTGTTAGGTGCCCTGCAGAGACCTAAGTTGGGTGGGTTGTGTTTACTACCTTTATGCATGAGGAGGAATAACACGTAGTGTTCTAGGTGTCTTCTAGTGAATGGTATTGGTGTTTAAACTATTAATTGTACTCTTTCCATGCCTTGGAAGGCTGGCTGTAGCTTGCTGTTAGGGAAGACTGGCTGGGAGCCTCCCTTCCAACAGAGGTAGTCAGCATCAGGCCAGACTCTAAATAAACCACTTTGCATTTCATCCAAGTTCTTTAACTTCTAAAAATAACTTAGTTTTTGTTATGAAAATTAGGGAGGGTAAGGCTTTGCTTCCTGAGCTCTTCGTTCAGGCAGAGCCCAGTTCTTTTTGTGCTACTCAGATGACAGGTCTTGTTGTCTATGGTGCAATCACTTGCGTGAGCCAGACAAGTGAAGTCGGTATCAGCCAAAGTAACACACTCTGTAACCGCAGTTACTGGAAGCCTCAAAGGTCATTTAATGACCTGTTTTATGTGTGAGGTAGCTCCCTGCCTCTTGTATGCATCCTAATTTGCTAATAAAAATTGCAACGCGCTCCTTAGCTTGTACCTTGCCAGTAGGCACAGAAGCACAGCTCTCTTTGCGCTCTTCCATTTGTATGAGATTTTTCTGTGATGCTTAGGAAATAACATTTTTCCTGACGATTAAGGGGCACGCATTTGCTTTGTTACAGCGTTATTGGTTTCTCATGTCTAATTTTTACAATGTTTAAAAAAACAAATTGCCACTACAGATCCAAAGACCAGTATAACTCCTGTGTTACAACTTTAGGAAGTATGCCCAGCAATTTGTAGCTAGAATTCAGATGTGCTTTGACCTATGGAGGAAATTTCTCATTGAAAATGCAGCAGTAATGAAGTGAAATGGAGCAACTGTTCTTCAGTGTATTCAGATGAAATGGAAGAGAAACTGTGAATTGTACACTGGTCAAACTGGTATGGAATGGATGGAAACAGAGAAGCAGCCTTCCTTGCTCTTAGGTGGCCAGTGGGTCCTGTGATGCTGCTGAGGACAGGGCCTCTTCTTGTGTGTCTTCTGCATGGTGAAGGAGCTGGGGATGTTACCAGGTGTCATGGATTAACCCCAGCTGGCAACTAAGCCTCACACAGCCGCTCACTCACTCGCCTCTGGTGGGATATAACTTACTTAGGAAGACAAACGCCATCAGTTTGAACATTCCCTCCTTCCTTCTTCTTCCCCCAGCTTCATATGCTGAGTGTGATGTCATTTGGTGTGCAATACCTCTTTGGCCAGATGGGATCAGCTGTCCCAGCTGTGTCCCCTCCCAGCTTCTTGTGCACCTGGCATGCTGTGAGAAGCTGAAAAAAGTCCTTGACTGCTTAGCAACAACTAAAACATCAGTTTATTATCAATATTATTCTAAATCCAAAACATAGTACCATACCAGCTACTAGGAAGAAAATCCACTCTATCCCAGCTGAAACTGAGACCCAAGGGCTGCATATTTTAAACCCTTCTTCTCTCATTTTGGTGATGGTTTAAAGAGAGAAGTGTATAAGCTGCGCTTGTAATGGTAGCAAACCCCAAAATGAAATACTGTGTGAAATCGAAACTGAAGTTTCATTTTCATTAGTTTTAGTATGCTCAGGCAGAATTTGTGGGATTAATTTTGAAAGCTTAATCCAGATGGAAAAGGTTAAATTTAATGTTGAGTGAATTTGGTTCCAATTCATTTGTTACCCTTGCTTGTTCTTTTTCTCAAAAGAATTAGAGATTAAGCCGAGAATTGTAGACAGTATCCTCGCTTTCTGCCATCATTTAACTGCATGAACCAACATTAAAGACAACCTCTCAGTTATCTGCTGCAATAAGTAAACAAATGGACCTCGTCACCGTGCCAGGTCTCAAGTCCTGTGGCCCGAGTATTAGTCCGTCCAACCACTTATGTTCTTTTCTTCCTTTTTCCCCAGGATTTATCTGGATCCATTGATGACTTGCCGACTGGAACCGAAGCAACCCTGAGCTCAGCCGTCAGCGCGTCAGGCTCCACGAGCAGCCAAGGGGAGCAGAGCAACCCTGCACAGTCTCCGTTCTCCCCTCATGCTTCTCCACATCTCTCTGGCATCCCCGGGGGCCCATCGCCTTCCCCTGTAGGCTCTCCCGTTGGGAGCAACCAGTCAAGATCTGGTCCCATTTCTCCAGCGAGTATTCCAAGTAAGTTTGTTCCAACAAACAAAAGTAAAATGATAGACAGGTTTATTAAATAAAGAAATACTTCTGTATTCCAAATTAATTTATTTTATGAAAATCATGCATTTTCAGGGCCTTTTTCTGGAAAAAAAAAAAGTGTACTTAACGCAGTGGCAAATTCCATCTAAATTTCAGCTGCCAAGCCCTCTGAGTGGTCAAAATTCTGAACTTGACTCCGCATTTGTGTTTTATATAATGTCTTTATCATCGACCAATGTGAATAATTTATGGTAATTTTTGTATTTGGTTCATGCGTCACCTATCTGTCACATATTACTCTATATTATTTACAGGGCCCTTTTTTTGTTTTTACTCTGTGTTTTTGTTGGCTTTGTCTCTTGGACTTGTGTGGTGGTTTCAGACCAGTAGGATGAGGCATGGTTTTTCCAACCCTGTATTGTGATAATGTAATTTTGGACATGAGTACAGAGTATTGTACGAGATATTTCTTAATTATTTGCACAGGCCAAGTTATTAATACTTGGAACCCAGCCCACCAGTAATGATTGAAATGCCGGTGGCATTCTTGCCACTCGCTCTATTGTGCCACAGAGAGCATGGCGCATGGTCACTCCTGTACATTCAGAAGTTTGTGTAAATCTGTTAAGACATCCAGAAGAAAAAGAAGCATGCATTAATTCCAGTTCTTACCTTGTCCCCACCCATCCGGCATGTTACTTGCAGGGGCTCAGGGAGCAACATGTATTTGGTTTTTCAGATGAGTTTATTCTTCTTCTGATCCTCAAGTTTTTGATTATTTTCTGACCTTGTGAATATTAGGGGAATTCCTAAGAGTAGGAGTCTGCTGACATTACCCCAGGGATAACATCAGTTGCTGACAAAACCACAAAAATATCAGCATGGAGCTCAGTTAAAAGAAATAAAACCAGCGATGCCTTTTCATTAGATGTGCTGTAAACCAAATGCAGGTTAAAATCCAGTGAGTGGCATGTGTTTTGGTATTCAATACAAAGGTATCTGTGTAAAACGTACACGCCTGTTTGTATACAGAGGTTAAACTAGATAAGCCAAGGGGATCGAGCTCAGTGCACGCAGGAATGTTATGTGCTCACTGTGGCCTGAGCGTGTCGAGCCCTGATGCTGCATGTGTGCCCTGCAGTCATTTGTTCCCTCTCTGGCTGGCAGCACATGCTCAGGTGGGGCAGAAATGGAGGGGACAGCGGCAGGACCGGAGCGTTTGCGTTATCTGCAGTATGGTGGCTTTGTGTTTGCAGCGTGTTTCCTGGTACGTGGCACAGAAGCCCGTCCCTGTTGTTGAGTGAAGCCAGGTAGCGCACCTGGCTGGGAAGGAAACGTTTTCCCACAGTTGGACTCGGGCAAGTAAATGGGTTTGCGTTTTAGCAGCCTGACTGCTGAATACGGAAAGGATGTTGTGACGTTGAAAGTAGCTTTATTATAGCTGTGGTAGATAAGGATTGAAACAGGACAGTGCGTAGGGGAAAGTAATAACTTCTATGAAACCAGTGATACCGCTGGGATAAAAACAGAAGGGGTGTGGGCCCAAAGGTCAGGCTCAGAGTCACTTAATCACTTCAGCTGAGCCTAAAAGCTCATTTTTGTGACTGGCCTGATGAAAAAAATATTGCCTCTTCTTACAAACCATGCCACCATTTTGCTCGGTGGTTTTCTGGTCTGCTGCAGTAACACAAAAGCCACTCTTCCTCGGGAGGGGTTTTTATGGTTTATGGTGCCAAATGAAAAGCGCCGGCCGCTGTTTCCCTGGCGTGGGCGAGCTCCCGCTCGCTGCTGCTCTTTTGCTGAAGGTGAACTCCCAGGCGTGACGAGCGCGGATCCCTCCGGAGGGAGCCGGGCAGCTGCCGTAGCGTTGCTGTTGCTGCTGCTCCTGCGTTTCTCAAGCTACAGAAGGACACGTGTGAGGCTGCTGTTTGAAACCGGGCGACTAGCAGGACACCACCGGGTGCTGGGGCTTTAAAGCCATATGAATTAGACTGCGCTTTCGCCTAGGCGTATTCCCATCGTTGTGCTTCATTACTAGGACTTTGGGAGCTTTTTTCGTCACCCATATTCACGAGACCCTGTGAGAAACTAATACGGAGCTCGTCTGCGTTTCTGTGGTTGTTTGCAGCATTCAGGTTGTGGCCGGTTTTAAACGTAGATTGTGTAGTACAGCGTCTCGCCTTTAATAATTTTGTTCTCTGCTATTTTCCTCCCTGTTCTCACCCTACCCTTGTTTGTTCTGACCTCATTCCTCTCCTATTACCTCCTGCAATGTTGTGCCACAGCTTCTCCATGTGACATAGATTGGCTCTTTCAATCATTCTCTCTCCAGCAAGTCATTGTAAAATGAGCAGCTGTTGCGTTGCTGATAGCTATGGCTAGGGAAAGCCAAAATGTTGCGGGGGGTTCTTGGTGGGAAGGCCGTTAAAATAAAGGTGTTGCTTTCCCAGGGTTTACTGGAGGAGAAGGAAGCATCCTTTTCCCAATGCTCCCTTCCTTGCAACAAAACTGAAGACTAATTTAACATCAAAAGGGCAGACAAACAAACAGCCCCCTATTAAACCTCCCAAATGGGCGATTCTCCTCCGCTGCCTGTTTAAGCTGTCTCCCCAACCCCACCGCAAGCCTGCCGCCCCGTGTTGCTCTCTGCGTCATGCCGTGAATTTCTCGGGAATGGGCTGGCACAGGCAGCACTGACATTGGCACGTCCCGGGCTCAGTGGGCATTTCCTTCCTGTGCTCTCTGAAATACTGGACGGATATTTTGTGTGGTTTCACACGCATATACAGCCTTTGTTTCCATTCGCGTTACTGGAATAGACCGGGGAGATTAACCCCTCAGAGCAGAAAAAAAGCAACTTTGGTGGGTTTTGTTCAGAAGGGTAGTCCTTTCTCAAAATGGTAACACTTCTCGTTCGCATGCACATTTGTTACAGGACTGAAATCCTACTGATTTTTTAGCAATTCAAAATGGCATTCTGGTTTCCTGTTAAGTAGATCATGATTCTGCTTTGCCAGAAATCCTGATATTTTTATTTTGTAGCCATCTTCATAATTAGGGTACATGTTCTTCCAAAGAATGAGATGTGACGCCCTGCGCTCCTTTGGGTCTTGAACTGTGCCTCATTCAACCCTAAACCATTAGTGGAAGCTGACACAGCACATCATCAAAATGCACTGCTGTTGCCAGAAGATTTAGTGGCTGTTAATTTTACTTTTCTCTCTTTTTTTTTTTCTTTCTCTCCTTCTCCAACCATTCCAGTTTACTAACAAAGCAAAAATGTAAATAAGCTAAACTCCCCTTTCTGCCCCCCATCCCCAGTTTTGATCTCACTGGCCAAAGGCTTTTGTCAGCTCTTTCTCCCTTGCGGTGTAAGCAGCAAAAATTTTTAATATTAAGAGTTCTGTGTAAGATTGCTGATAGGCCAGGAATCCCTTAACCCATGATAGGCAAGTAGATTTTGTACAAGTTAATAGATTCTAATGTTTTTAAAGCTCTACAGCAATTTTTATCTGTGTAGAATAAAAGGGTACGCTATATTAATAATGAATAACAAATGCCGTCTGTTGAAATATGTAAAAGCATTTTTTTTCCTCACAGATCAGTATTTTGACTTGTGCTTTTAATACATGTTACATGTGCTTTCTGAACAGACAAGATTATTTTCACTCTGTTAGGCATCAACTGCATTGTTGTTTTTATTACAATTGTATTGATGTCTTCTTTTGCCAAGGAGCTTGGATACAGCTGGAGTTGTAATTTTCAAGAAGAAATCCGTGTGTGGGTATTCTCACTTAGGAATATTATTGACAGTCATCTTAATTTATGCTGACCAGTGGTCAGCACCCACCTCTGATTAAAAAGAACCCCGATTTTTAATTCGATAATTACATGGGTCAATAGATGTGTTTCATTCAGTGATCTGCGAACCTGGAGGTCTTCCCCTCCTGTATTGATCAGCTAGCTAGCTTGAAATCCAGGACCCATCAGAATTACAGAATTACAGCTGGCACTCCAGACAGAAAAGGAGCGAGAGGAGAGTGGGCTGCCCAGAGCTGTAACGGGAAATCTTGCCTTGGTGTGCGTGTTAGTCAATGTGCGGATAGGCTGCAGTGACTAAAATGCTGAGAGAAGAAAAAAAATGAGCTATAGTCTATCGTAGTCCAAAAGGACTATGCAAAACTCTGGATAAGAGTGATGCTTTCTTTCATGCCTTATAAAAGGAGAAGCCTAAGAGTTGAGCTGTTTCCAGAAGTGGCTGCAGTAAGGCAAGCTGATCGGACAGATCTTGTTTTAAACAGGAGTTTGGAAGAATCTTTTGCTTGGGATTGAGCTATTCCACCTACTTAAATCCATTGATCATGACCACTGGTATGTTTGTACGGCATGGAGTCTTTTCAAAAAGTATTTGAGGTAGAGAAGACTACCATATGAAAGTGAATTTGTAATACTGTATTTTTTGTTTGAAATTTTACAGATACCCAAAAATAATCGCAAAACAAGAAAGGGGATGATATCCGTGTAAAATGGATGTGATACCCCTGTCTAGAAAGATTATTTTAACACATCTATCAATATTTCCCCCTTAGCTTCTCCGGAGGCAAAAATCTTGCAACAGCTTGTTGCAAGGAAGATGCATGCTGTTCGTTGGCACCCAGACCTGAAAAAAACAAAACACAAAATGCCATTGACGTAGCTATGTTCTTAATCACTGCTAGTGCACAAAACATCTATTCAGCAGTTCTGCAAATCTAGAATGCTTACAAATGAAATATGTGGATGTTTCACATAGCAGTAGTTGAAAACCCTTTCTTTTGAAGGGTTTGAACAACATTTAGAGTTTTTCTGTCTTTTGACAAGAGGAAAAATGAGCAAATTGTGAGGCTCTCTAGCTCAAGGTACTACTTCTAGCATGTGGAGCATCTAACCTGTTATACCTATTAGAATTCAGCCCAGGTCACAACTGATGAATAATCTGTTGTCTCAAGGCTTAGTGAAATAGCTAAATAGTCTTGATGTAGTTTCTCGAGGAGAGACCATGTTACAAAAGACACTGTCTAAACTGCTGTGGTACTCGCTGTCTGGCCAGAGAGATCAGGGAGCTGTCTTCCTCCGCAGAGGTGGTCTTCCCCAACAGGTGCAGGAGATAAAACGAGACAAGGACATGCTGTTTGAGTTCCTCCTGTTAGATTTTCCTGATGACACAGGGTCTCATATTCCAGCACCATCAACCTGCTGGTTTTCATCAACTCTTAAGTTAAGCATCAGATAGAAAAACAGTAAATCACCAAAACCAGCATGCCCTCTGTGGTTATTTTTAGGGGTAATTTTGGGGTTTTAGTCTTCGGTGTTCTCAGTTGCTTAATATCTGTTTTACCAGTGTTTATATTTCACAGTCGCGCATTTCAGTCTTGGTGTTTACTTGCTGTGTAAGCCAGTGATGAACACTTCTGCCCCCATGGCCTGAACACCCTGCAGGGTCTGGGGGGCCCGGCCCTGAGGGTCACCCAGCACCCCGCAGAGGCTTCGTGTGAACCTCTCTCAGGTGGGCAGCGCTCACGTTCCCATCGCCGTGCCCGGTTTGTCCTCGTGGTCGGTTCCTGCCAGGCCCGATTTCGCCGTCCCGGCGCACGGTGTCAGGAGGCCTGCGGCCAGCCGCTCCCGGCGGCCCTGCCGGTCTTTGGCAGCCCCGTGCCCCTGCAAATCCACCTAGAGTATGACGGCTGTCGAAATCCAATTAAAGTCTTTGCATAACTATGCGTGTGCTCTGGTTCACGTAACAAAACTCAAATATACCTAACCACAGCTGCCAAGATTTGACAGGTATGTTTGTTGTTCATTTTAGGTGTATGCTTTAAGGCCATCCTTGGACAATTATTGTTTACATTTCATCATTAACCTGTGCATTTCTTTCTGACTTTTTTTTGCTCAACCCACTTATGTGTTTGTCAAGAAATTTAGTACAGTGTATATTTGGTTTTGAACATTTGGGGTTTTTTATTCTGTCGTTATTTGGCTACACAAATATAGATTCCCTCTCCTTCTTTGTGTTGCCAAATAGGGCATTAATTTACATATTATCATAAATTAAAACGTTGTCTTTCGCTCCCTCATCCTTTGCAATACTAAGCAGTGATTGATGAGCGAAGGGGAAAAGTCTCTTATGTTTCCATCAGTATGTTTTTGTTGTTGTTGACGGATGGTTGTTACACCTAGATAAAACAGAGCATAAATGTCATAAGTGGTTTGATTTCTGTGATGGGATAGTCTGTTGCAGTTTTCAGTTTTTCAGTGGGCTTGTGTACCACTGCCATTAGAGATATTTAAAGCGGCCTTCGTGCTTCACAGTTAAGTGTCAGACTTGACTGGATGGACATGCGGTGCAACCCTCCTTAGAAGAAGGAACCTGGACAATTGTAAATATGGCGTGAATTAATTCTGGGCCATCTAGAAAATAGCCATTTAGCCTCAAAAGAACAACTTTTTCACTACCTCCAGATAATATGGGGGTTTTTAATTAGTGAAAAGCGAGATATTCTTTCTCCTCAGGGGCAGAATTCATGCAGGTTGAGCTGCTGCTTGAAAGATTCGAGTGGTCCTTTGACAGCATCGCTCTGTCAGTAGATATGGAAGTCAAACGGCAAAGTGGGTTTTTTAGAAAGCAAATACAAAAGAACAACTCCGACAGCGAGCTTTTCTGTTTGTCCCCCATCTCCAGATAACAGTGGACTCAAATTATTGTGATGTGTTGATTGATTACAGCCGTTAAGTTTCTTAGTAATCAGTTTCATCACTTATTCTCAATTCATGCTTGCACCTTTGATTTCTCTTCCACAACAGAGTGATGTGGGTTGTCGTTGACTAATGAAGAACAGAATTGGTTTCGGCATGAGACAAACGGAATGCCGACACCAATCCCAAAATGCATTAATCTTTAATAATCCACATCTGCATGTTTATAAATGATATAACCAGGGGTTGCTAGCGTTGGTACTCCCCCTTCCAAACAGAAGGTGACATACAAGTTGGCGTTTGCAAACTGCATGGCCGCGCGTGGGGTGTGTGTGACCTTGCGGAGGGAGCTCGCCGGATGAAAGTTCTCAGTTGATTAAAATTACATGAAGAATTGCTCTGCTTCTGTGCCAGTCTTTGGAGCTTATCGTTGTCAGGCGAGATGAAATATGGCATGATAGATCTTGTCTTCAGGAGGATCAGACCCACCAAATGGTTTTTGGAAGTGAGTTTGCCTCAAGGTGCTTTTATACTTTACGCATTCGACTCGCACTTTTCTCCCCCGTCTCTGAGAACCATTGAGATCAAGGCTGCGTAATATGCAATATAATGCAATAAGAAAATATAGATTATCTAAGAGTTTGTTCCTTCTGGGGATAGTAATAATGAGAGCACAAGCATTTTGCTACTAAAATGCTTGTTAATCACAGAAATGGACTGGTGTGAGAAGCAGTAGGCAGGACTGGCAAAAGAGTTCGTTGCCACGTATCGGTGCTGCTCCCATTTCCACCTGCTTGCCTGAACTTGAGAGAGCCAGGAGGAGCAGGGAGGAGTGAAACTCCATCACTGCTGGTCGTTCAAGTTAATGCCACCTGGTGATGCGTATTTATTCTGAGCAATTCTTATGTGTTGCTGGATCAAGGGAAGAGAAATATGGATAAGAAACAGCAATTTCTGTTGACGTTCACCCTTTCTTTGGTGTCTTGCATGTTTTCACACTGCAAATATTATAAATGAAATTTTATATATGGTTTTGTTAGAATTTGGCAATGTTAAAATTAGGAGTTGAGGTTTTTATTAGGTGGCAAATACTTGAAGTATATGTCTGCTACTTTTCTTGTGCTTCTCAGGCTCCTAAAAACAGTAGACACAATGAGGAACTGGCCCTTGTTGTTATAAATGCAGCCTAGAGAGTGAGCATTGGTAATGAAAAATTCTTGCTTTTGGAACTTGAATTAACTCCCTAAATGGAATTCTGAAGTTTTAAGTTTCAGGTACGTGGCAGCGTAGGTTTCATTTCTGGAAGGAAGAAATAGGCCAAATGTAAGGAAGAAATACTACCCTGTCCTTTGTTAGGAGCTTTTAGATGTTTAGCACTTGCATCAATTACAATTTTATATTCTGGTTAATTGACATTTTATGAAGAAATTGAGGATGTTTTTTCTCTAGCCGAAGAATGTGCTTTTTGCATTAACTAACACGCAACGTCTTGTCCCAAGTAATTACAAATTATTAAATCCGTGCAACCCTTTTCAATCTTCTACTTCAGTCTAAATGCAAGCAAAACTGTCATTTTTATGAAAGGCTTTTATGAAAGGACAGAGTAAAAATATGGTATGATTAGAGGATTTGGATCATTCCCTAAAGAACATAGACACTTTTTTCCAGCGGTTTGTACAAATTTAAGCAAATATAATTTACAAAATCTAAAAGCAATTCAGAAGCCCCACAGAGGTGCGAGAGAAAGCGCTGGGCAAGCTGCAGCCGCAGCCCCTCTCATCCCAATTCACACCGTCGCTTTGGAGGGTGACACAGAGTGCAAAACATGTGGAGGGGCAGTTAAATGAGACTTTAGAGAGGGGAAAAAAAAATAATAAAAAAAAATTGAAGTCAGTGCCTGAGCTTTGAAGAGGTCTGTCTAGTGCAGAGCTGCGAGCAAGTGGGGAAGAAAGGAGCAAGCGCCTCATCTAATCTTTTTCCTGGGGACCCAGGTGGACAAATTGGCAACCCTGTTCACAGCCCTCCCCCCCCCTCCTTTGTAGCGTAAGAACTGCTAATCGGATCCATGCTGCTGCAACTGTGGTTAGTTATTAACAGAATAAAAGCAGATTTCTTCAAAAGAACGGGTTGGGGAAAACGGCTATACAAAATTGCAAGGTTGTTAGAATCTTAAATGCACAGCAGTTGGTTTTTCCCTATTCTGAATTAGGCGATGAATACGGCCTTTCATCTGTCACTGTGCCCATTTCTTCAGAAGGCAGCCAAACATTAAGCTTCTCGAACAAAAAAAAACCGAAAAAAAAATGTTTGAAAGAGGAAAAATATTGGGGAGCAGGAAGAATAGGAAAACTAGAAGGAGAAATCAGGTTTTGTTTTTATTAATTTGGCCTGGTGAGAGAAATACAGGCTTGCCTGCTCTATTCAGTCCCTGCGTGCCAGCCGCCGTGAGCCACCATTTCTGAATGCAGGGATTAGAAAAGATTTAACTGGTTGCTATCCTGGGCTGCGCCATTCTGGATCGGCCTCCAGCAGACATACCCTGGGCTGAGAACTCGCCCAGCTTAGTGGAAATAATGCATTAAATGAACATGGAGTTAGGCAGGGGTGAAAGCAGAAAGAATTTGATCCCCTAAAATGAAACTTCTCATAACGGTAAAGTGAAGTTACAGATACGAGGTGGGTGTTACAGAGGATAGAGAAGGTAGTGATCCCTAGATCTAGACTGACTTATGCCTTAGCTTATATAAATAAATAAATGGTGCATGCTTAATTTTGAGGAGCTCTAGTGCCTTCCTGGTTTGCAGCAGGATTTGGAAATTTGTTGGGGAGGAATAGCTGTCAGGCAGACGGATGCTTGCTCTGGCCTCCTGGAAATCCGTTCATTATTGGGGCGAGTCACAGCTTTTTGAAGATTTCCACTGGCAGCTTGCTTTGGGCTTGTGGCCAAAATCTCGGGAGAAAAAGTGGTGTGGCGCTTCACTTCGGTCCGAATGCAGAGGCGGCTTCTGGACGGGGCGTGGATGAACAGGCCCTCCCGCAGTGCCTGCTGCTGCTCTCCCTTGCCGTCCCAAGCAAAGTGAGGAGCTTTGGCCTTGGGGGCAGTGTATTTGCTTTCCTGCCCCTTGCCGCTCAGCCCATTGTCAGTTTAGGCAATACTAGCAATTATTTCACTTTGTATTCTCAGTATTTGTTGAAAGTCTCCGTACCTTGCTCAGAGGTTACGCAACCTGGGAATAAAACTTGGATGTCTAATTTGGCAGACCCCAGTTTCAGCTACTTATTAATAATTCTTTTTTTTATAAAAAATGTCCATAATATAATGAATTATTCTGTAGTAAGGATGACATTTGGATGGTGTTCCATAAGTAGTACCTTGGGACTACACGCTGAATAATGAGGATGAAACAAAATATTGAATAGCTACCTCATCCTGTCATTGTCAACTTTGCTTTGAAGTAAATGTTATATCATGTCAAACAAGTACCTTCCGGTCATGAAATTAAGATATTTATGCTATTGCATTTGTGCAGAGAAAAGTCAGAGCAAGGGTTCTGCAGGCCACCCTCGCTCAGTGTTGCATTTTTTAATGGAGATTTGAGAGCAATTTAGCATGTGACATCTCTGGAACCTGCTCACAAGCCAGTCCTTGATATGGTAAATGTAACACAAATATGAACAAGAAGATGGGAGTGTAACTTTCAAGGATTAGTAGTCTTAAGAAATGCATATTTTCATGAGGAGTGATTTTTTACATTTTGTTGATTTTGTGTGGATTGGGAGTGATGCTCGTGTGTGTGTGTGTGTGTGTGAGGGAATCGTGTGTCTTTGGAGCGCGATGTATTTGTTTTAAGAAGTAATACGGAAAATCAGGGCCAGACCCAGCAACAATCTTGATAACTTTTTGCAGTATGGAACATCCGTAAGTCTGGCTTAAGTTGATAATCTGCGTGTTTACAGATGCTTTGCGCTGCTGTGGCAGAACAAATCAGCCGCTTGCGATCTCGCCTTCGGCAAGTCGCACAGGCAGCCACCGAAAGCATCCCGGGGCCAGAGGGCTGCGGGCTTGGTCCTGAGCTCCCTGGTGGGAGGGGTGGAAACAGTGTGTATGGGTGGGCAGCAGTGGGTCACCGGCATTGCTGTGGGGTTCTGAGCTGCAGCGAGGTGCTGGGCAGAGCCAGAAGGCTGGTTCCAGCACGCCTGACTCTATGTATCACCCCAGTGGGGTTCAGCGGGGCCATGGCTGCCTATCCAAAAGGGCCCTCATGTCACTGGCCTTTTAAAGCATCTGTGCTCAGGTTACTGTATAGATATGAGGAAGGCTTTAATATTTTGCATGTCTTAATTTGGGGGGATATGCAGGCAACCCTTGCTTTTTACTCAGATGAATAAGTCGTTTAAAAATACTCTGGATGCAACAGGAAGCTTAGTTACAATGTATAAATTAAGGAAGAAAATAATCTTTCTTCTTAAGGGGTCATAGACTTTGTAAGATGAAAGAGATAATACAAACCACACGACCAGTTTCCCTTTTTGCTATCATAGGAAAATTTCTTTCCTTTGAGGTCATTTGCACCTCACTTCCAGTTTCCTGAAAAGCTCATTTAAATCAGTCCCATACAGAAGCCTATTTATGATATTTCATTTCTTATGTAGGGGTCCGAGACCCAGAATGTCCCTTCCGGTCTGTCAGCCTTTACTGTCACATTGACTGTGTGATATAATCCCATTATTTTATCAGAGTTTTTCTTAATCACTAGGTTTGCTGAACCTCATTATTCCTGAAAAGAAGTTGTTTGAAATTCCAGTAATGGTTTCGTTATCATCCTAAACATTGTGCTCTTTTTCTTCCCTGATATTTAATGCCTAATATATTTTTTAAAAGAAGTCACACAGTCACAGCTTTAGTTTTTGTCGTACTAAATAATATTCTTTCAGCCTCCTGTCACATCATGGTGGTCGCTGCTCTTGGTTCCCATTCCAGTTAGCATTAGGCTTTCTGGTTTTGTCTGTGTGAAGGCTCATCAGTGACACATCAGAAATGACACTGTTTTTCCTTACCTCTACTGGAAACAATTTTCCTAATTCATCCTAATAACAAATGTGTTTAATGCAGGGTGACACCCTACAGCTCTTCACTTTGGAAAGGCCCGTTTCTGGTCTGCGAGTATGAATGTTTGCATTTTCCTTACTACAACCCAAAAGGTGGTCCAGTTTCCTAGATGGTATTTTGATCATCTTCTGTATTGACTAAGATTCCGTACTTTGTAATCAGCCAATGTCATTAATCCAGTCCTAGATCTTAATTCCTAAATTAGGTTGAGAATTGTCCCAAAGACAACCCACAGGATCTTTTAACTTCTGCCTGTCCTGCAGCCCTATGTGCCCCTTTCAACACAGGCTCTGATCAGTCCCCCGCCCTCCCGTTGCCCAATTCCTCAGGCATCTTAAAATTCCGCTGCTGATATCCCTCCTTCCCTTCCTTAACTAGTAATTTCCCAGGGGGAACCAGTTCTCACTGAAGTGCTTTCTTGATTCAGTTGTTCAGGCACAATTCTGTGAGGTATTGTGCGACTGGCACAGGGCACCACCGCGGAGCATCCTCCAACGTCATTACGGTGACGGGAGTGGAGAGCGCTCAGCGTGTTTCTAAACGGTACTGATTTGGGCTGTAACTCGTCGTAAGGGCCCCTCCTCACCACAGTATCAAAGGTCTGCTTTTTCTTGCGATGTTGGCTCTAACGTATTTACTTTTTACACTTCAGCTTCAGATTTCATGGCTGTCGTCATAAGGCAATCGCCATTTAGTACTTTTCTCAGTCCATCTTTTCCAAAGGTGCGCTGCAGTCTCTCCTGACTATTTCAAGCATAGATTTTCAAAGTGGCATGTAAAATGTTTAAAAGCATTTCTAACATAATCTTAAAAATAGAAAAACAGCTTACAACTGTGTTATTAAGCATTTTTAAGTTCTCTCATCTCTTCAACTGACTTTTTTTTTTAGTGGCAGACATGATATCAGGTAGGTTGCTAGGTTTGGTGGTTTTAACAACTAATTTTACAAGATGGCTATATAGATTTGAATACCATTTGCTCCTCTGTTAAATGTAGGTGAAATAACTAGTGTGGCAGCATCAATCCTTTTAACATGCCTTGTTGTATTTGCTTTGATTTTGCATAAGAAAAATATAGTGAAACATCTGTAGCATTCATTTTGCCTAAGTTTTGGCAGATGGAGTATCTCACCAATGTGGCAACAATACTATACAAGAAATATACAACAATACTATACTATACAAAACATGGGAAGAGGTTGTCCCTGTTTAAACTTCCATCTGTGTATCACTGGGTCAGTGGAGGCAGTAGTCTGTGAAAATAATTGTTGAGGTTTTTTTCCTCTCTTAAGTAGCTGTAGAATTTATGTTTAAAAAGGAAAGAGGTTGTTTTGTAGAAGTTTTCCTTCCCTAATAAAATACAGAAGTCTGTTCATGTATTATTTAAAGTGTCTTCCGAGAATCCCAACTACAATACTGGTTGAAAGAGAGAAGGATTAATATCATTTAAAGGAAAGGAATGGAAAATCTTAAAGGTCATTTCATGACAAAGAAACTTAAAAACCATGGCAGACAGGATCTTCAAAGGTTTTTAAAGTCCTGTCATCAGCTCCCAATCAATAGGAGTTAGATACCCAAATTAAGAGTTCAGTTCAAGTCTTCAAAGATACTTGTGTGCTTAACCTCCTTTTGCCTTTCAGATCACTTCTAAGGATAAAATGGCAGTTCAACTGAAAAAAACCCACTGGTTTGAAACTTTCATGTCCAGCATGGGGATAATTTGTAGCACCCACTGTTAATCAGCATAGTGGACACTTCTCTTACAAGTTTGTTATTGGTAGAATATGTGTAGAGTTGGTCTTGTTTACAAAATTGTTTTCCTTTGTGAAACAAGAATTTTGCTTTAAATACGGGAAAAAAAGAAAAAAAAAAAGGAAGTAAACTTTAAAAAGTTGGCTAATCCTATAGTGTTAATGTTTGCAGAGGCTGACAATTTCAGTGAATTTCCAAAAGTCCTGAGTCTGTATTCCCTAAGGATGCAGATGAAAATGATTTCTTTGTAGCGTGTCGCGCATGTACGAGGCTTTGAGCTTTGACTTTCCCGGTCCATGGTTGCACACCTGGCTGTGCAGGATAAAGCTTCTGCCAGATGGCTGAAGTTAGTATCGATGTATAAAATTAAAGAGTATGTATGAATGTATTCAAAATACGTTGCCTAGCATAGGTCTTCCATGCACTCTTAATGTCTCTCAAAGTTTGCCAAACCTCCACCTAAGACGGGATCCCACTGGGAGTTGTGGGGTACAGTCAGCACTACCCCTGCCTTTAGGGTTTTTGGGGGGGGTTTTTAAGAATTTGTTAAAATGTTAGCTGGTTCAGATCTACTTCAAGTATTCTGTCTGATAGCGTTGCCTCAGGCATACACAGTGGAAGTGGCAGTGCCCCGTGTTAACATGGAATTGCTATTTGTTTACAGTCTTGAGTCACTGAATCCTTCCTGTCAAGCAGAAAGCTTTCATTATAATGCAGGCACTTACCGTCTCCACAGCCCGCTCTTGAGTGACATCAAAACATAAGCCAGAATATTATTGTCATATGCCTTCTAGTTTGTGAATGGGCCGTGGATCCCAAAGCCTCAGGCGCTGAGTGGCGTGTTTGGTCTTTTGGAGGAGCGATTCTGCCTCTGGTCCAGCATTTGCATCTCTGAGACAGTTGTCACAGCTGCTCCCGGTAATGTTGGCTGTCATATTTCTTAGTGCAGATGCACCTCATCTGAATAGCTAGGCAGTGGTTACACTCCACGTTTTATGGATTTTCTTTTTGTTCTTTACCAATCTGGCCTTTCTTTACAGTCAGTACTGTGAGCCAGTTGCTTTGGGGCTGGGAAGTGGATGGGGCAGGGCAGACACGTTTGCTTTCCTGCACTTACATCCAACCTGGGGCCTTTCGTGGCTGTAAAGAAAGAGCCGCCCCTGCCGTCCCCCCCTCATCCCGGCTCCCAGCGCCAGGACCGGCCGTGGGACTCTGGCCCCCGCCACTGCGGAGGGGCGGCTGCTGAGCGGGAGGAAATGAGTCTCAGCAGGCACAAATCTATTGCCTGTGTTTTTATTCTTTCCATTTCTTCCAAACGGAAAACAATCTGAGCAGTTTTGGAGGATGAGGGGATATAAATCTGTCTGCTGCTATTTATACCGTGCTCGTCGCTACAGCCTCTCAACGCTTAAAAGTCTGCATTGCTGCCTCACCTGAGGTGGTCTTCAAGCCGCCCTGTCAGGAGCAGGCGCGTCTCAGGCCGGCGGCGGAGGGAGGTCCCAGGAGATGTCCCGGTCTTGTTCGCGCTGCTGCTCAGGCTGTGGCAGGTTGGCTGTCAGGCACCAAACCCTCGGGGTGTTGTGCTGTGGGAGGGTGGTAGCGAGCGTGGACCTCCCTGCTTGAAACGGCGTTGCGTAGTGACCCGGAGGAGTGACTTGCGTCAGTGCAATAAGCACCTGCCTCGCTGTCCGGTAGTATTGAAAAGGGGTGTTTCGTGTCCTGAGCCCCACAGACGGCACGGCGAGTGCTGTTCCTCTTTGGGTGGGCAGGCAGCAGTGCATATACTCTGTGGGTGGCTTTTGAATGAGGCCGTAAAAATGGGTCTTTCTGCTCTGGGTGGATATTTTAATAAGCAAATATCTTCCCTTTGCTTTTATTTGAATAATAAGATACCATTTTTCTGTTTGATCTCTTTCAGACGTGCTTCGCTTTCTACCACGTGCACCTACATATTATTCTTTATTCCCATATTCTACATGGGCATTCAAATAACATTAAAACCACTGATTCATTGAAATACTTTTTAAACTGTTGTTGTTAGTCATTTCTGTATTGACTGAATTTTTCATTGGTAATATTGTTGGCAGCAGTCCATGTCTGCCTGGCTGGAGGCCAGTTTAAGCTCGGCAGGATGAGCCCTATTGTTCAGCAGACTTGGATTTTGTTAAACTCTCTAACAGAAATATGTGTCAGGAGATTTGCAGCTGTAAATTGGATCATGTCGGTGAGGTTGGGAGCTCGCTCAATACGAAATTGAACATTTCACCATGCCTGTTGCTAAATATGTTTATGCATGTTTCCTCCGTGGGTTTAAAAAAAAAGGGGGGAAAAAATAAAAGAAAAAAGAGAAAAAAAACCCTGTATCTTACACAGCTGGTACTTTCTTTGATGTTGAGTGGTTGAAAAGTGCAGCGGGCTTGGTGTTTGTGCATTGTAATGCTAAAAGCAAGTCTCTTTTCCTTTTTTCCCCTGTGTGTCACAGGCAGTCAGATGCCACCACAGCCTCCTGGCAGCCAGTCGGAATCCAGCTCCCACCCTGCCTTGAGCCAGTCACCAATGCCACAGGACCGAGGTTTGTTGCATGTCGGGGCTTTTTTAGTTGGTGCCAAATGTTTTAAGTCACACATTAGCCATGTGAGATTTCCTGGTATTTCTTTTCTTTTCCCAGGGAAAATAACAACAGTCTTCATTCAAAAGGCTCAGGAGGTTTCCTTCTCTGGGGAAAGAGCAATTGAACAGCAGGTTTACCAAAATACAATTGGAAACAAGGCGTTCTCGGAATACTGTGAATGCCCAGAGTACCAAGGCAGTTTTCTGTAAATACCTGATTCATACACTAGAGAATTCAATTTTCCGTTGTCTGCCTTGGAATTAAGATGTATAGAAATAGTGCTAGCTATGAGCACTGCAGTTTTGCTACTGTTATTAAAACTCTTGTCTCTGATGTGTTTGCATGAACTCAATAGCTATTCCTCTTGCCAATTCTAGAAATAAAATTATCTTTAAATATAAAGCAAAATCAACTATTTAGGTCAAATGGCTCAACCATTTGGAAATCTTGCAAGGGAAAACTTTGCAGGCAACAGCACTGTTCTAAAAGAGTGCTTCCTAGCAAGTGCTCACCAAAATAAACAGCAATTTTTTTTTTCCTTATGTTACCATTTATAAACTTTAAGCCCTTTTCCTTTTGCCTCTTTCCTCCATAGCTCATGAAAGATGGTTGTCACAGCTTTGTTGCGTGGCCATATGATCAACTGCTGTAAGGCAGACATGCTGTCCATGCAGTGGTTGACATGTGCCAGCGACAAGCTTGTAAAACAGACACATGATAACTGTGATAAACATGGAGTTGTTTATGAAATGCCCCTCCTAACATGTCTTGCTACCAGAAATATTCCAAGTAGCACCATATGGGGATACCATAAATACTAGAAGTTTTCTCACAGTGAAACAAGTTGAACTCACAGAATGACAAATTTCTGGGATGGCATCCAGGAAGAACTAGGAGGACTTACAGAGAGGAGGAGAGAGTCTTAATTTTTGCTGTTTTCCCGTGTTGGGTGTCCTCTCCTCCAGGAATGCTGATTAATGAGAACACAAGATACACAATGCCACACTCCACTTGTTTGGTTTTTTTTTTTCCTTTTCAGGTCATACATAGTTGTTAGTGCAGGAACTTATTTTCCCATTAAAAAAAAATAAGAATAATGTACACACTTAGTGAAAAAATAATGGCCTCAGTACCCAATACAGATATATGATGTTTTGCATGTTAGGATGTCACAAGGCAGTGGGAATGGATCAGATCGAGGCTTTGAAGATGCGAGCATCTCGGATGTGTGCGTTATCTGGCACAACTGGGTCTTGGCACAAAACGTTACACTGCCCAGCAATAATTATTTCTGGAGTGTGTGTTCCTCATCTGGCTTTGAGGGATGTGTTAGGCAGGTCTGACAGAGCTGGACGGATTGAACCTTTCAATTGGTGCTGTAGAACAGAACTGGGGGTCATTTTATGGTTGGGGAAGGCAGAGAAGTGTTTGAAAGTAAAACAGAAGACGGCTGCCGTAACTAGGAAGTCAAACAAGTAAATAACAGAAATAAAATTTACAGATTGATTTAGCCTGGTTCTTTCTCATTGGGGGCGTGTAGGAATTGCAGGTATGTTCTTAGAAAAAATGTATTTGGGAATGTTGGGATTTTTGCACTTTTCATATGCAAAATCTGGTGTAATACACGTGATCCTCATGACCCGGCTTGTACAAGCAGTCCATTTGTTTCATGCAGCAGATATGAAATTTGTAACTAGCCAGGTCATATTGATTGTGCAGAACATGTTCCCCAAAGCTTCTCTAAAGTCTGTGGTATAATACGCGCATAAACATGCATGCATTCCCTTCTGCACCCTGTCATTGATTAGAGGCTCCTTTGAAATGGAAAACTTCACCTTTTAAAAAGGCTGTTACATTAGTTGATGCCTTTGCTTGCTTGAACTGGTTTCCACTGAACTTGAAGAAAGGAAGGAGGGGGAGTGATAGGGACTCAAAATGAAGGTGCTTGTCATTTACTGATGAAAACCTGAGCAGAAAATCGTTGCTGCTAAGGACACCTGATCTATAGGCATCTGTTATTTAAACTCTTGTCTTACTGATACACACCTTCTCCCCAAAAAAAAAGAAAAGAAAAAAAATTAAAACAAAAAGCACAAGAGACCCTCCATAGGCTAAGGTAATGTTGTTTGGTTTAGCACTTTGTGTAATATTTCTTTCCTTGTTTAGAGAGAGAATTGAATGAACAAAAGACTGCTAATAATTTCTTGAGCTGAATCCTCTGCTCTCAATACTTGAAAAAAATGTTATTTAACAGATATTGTGAAGCTTGATTGACAGGTGAAGTCTGAGCTGTAGCACTTCTGGATGCTAAGCCGCTACCTTGAACCATTAAGTTTACACTTATGTATTTTATTATGAAAGCGTTTGATTATATTTTACCCTACTTTCCATGGTTACTCAGCACCAAGCTGGGATTTTTATGTTTGCCTCCCTGAGGCTATACATCCTGTGTCATACAGTGCAGCGTGAAGCAGTGAGCGTATTTTTACATGTACATTCTGCATGTGGAAGGAGGGGAGTGGTAATATAGGTACCTATGTACAGTAACAGGTATGTCTTGGGGGACTGGATTTCCTGTGCTCTCAGCTTGATTATTATATAGCTTATTTCATACTTTTTGTAATATGTGTAAAAATACCTTTTGAAAAATAATTTGAAAATCTCTCACATCCTGCTCAAGCTGTAGGACGTTTGGACTTGGGTCAGCATAAATCGAGCACGCTATTCTAGGCAGCCCACTTCAGTTCTTGTCCCAGAATCAGTAACCGGCCTCTGTTGTTCGATGCCCAGTCAATGAAACTTTTTCAGTTCTGGCAACACGTGTTGTGTTCCTAGGCAGTAAGAAATTGCGTGTACTTTTACGTGCATGACCTGTGTCTCAGCTCACAGGTCTTTGAAAGTACTGGGACCTGAAGTCAGTCCCATTTACCTTAGCGGGCTGGCGGAGCACAGCCAGGCTGTGCAGGACGGGGGGCAGAAGTGTCTTGGGGAAGCAGGAGCTGCTCACCTACCCCTGCATTTAACTGCTGCTGAATCCCAGCAATTACTGTGACTTGGGGATACCACGTGAAAATGTAGTCTAATTAAGCTAGTCATTGAAACCTGCTATGCTTTTGAGGGGAAAGGGAATGCATGTTTTGCTCTTTGCTTCTGATGTAGCTACTCCAGGTTTTTCTTTGCTATGATCAAAAGTAGGGGTTTGATTTTGAGTGTTTATTGAAGTCAGAGCTTTTTATAAACTCAAGTTACATCAGCCCCCAGAGGTAGGGCAGTGGTGATACCACAGTTGTCATAACCATTGGCAAATAATGGAGGTGCATAGTCACTTGAGGATGTGCTTAGTAACCAAAACTGCTGAATGGATTAGAAGTTATTTGTATGGATCAAATAGAAACCCAGCGTATCCAAACTGACCCCCTACATCAGTCTCCTGAAGCTGCAGTGTGGAAAAGCAGCCTTCCATCCTGGCCATTACCTTATACTCACACTCTGACTTTTGTAACCTAACGGAGATGTCTGTCTGCCTATGTGAATACTCACCCATGCTAACACTAATAGGAAAATATGTGTCACAGTAATTATTGAAGTAGGCACTTTTACCCCTGCAGAAATGAATGCTTCCTTACCTAATTTTGAAAAAGCTTAGAAAACTTACCTGCTTTTAAGTGGTATTTTTCATGCTTATCCAGTTGGATATGTACGTGTCAGGTTTTAGTCTTACATTAAAATAGTGAATTGGGAGCTCCTGAAAACCATTGAATTTAATGGAACCAGTTAATGACTTCACGTTATTACTCTAGTAAGCACTCTCATAATGGGGATACTTAAAGAAGCCTTATTTATTAGTGCAAATGTATATGGGTCAGAATTAATTTTAAAAAATTCTTTAATTGTTTTCCCCTTATAATTTTCACAGCGGTATGTAGTTAAATATTCATGATAATGCTGATGATATGCTAAAGGTCTGAAATAGATCTGGAGTCTCAAAATCAACACAGGTTATTTAACCCTTTTCATCTAATGCACCATTGGGGACTTGCTCAGTGAAATCCCAGAGCACTGGAATAATTAGAAGATAGTAATGAGGATTTAATTAGTCCTTGAGATATGCTGAAATAGGACCACTGAGAACTTTTCTGTTTGGACATGGATTGCAAGCAGAATTGATGCCGTTGCAGCTGCTGTGATGTGCTGGAAAATGTATTCTATCGCTAGAGGCAGTTTCGTGGCACCATTCTGTGCCTGTCAGATCTATGTGCAGAGCACCCGGAATACACACCTCCAAAATTGTTGGATTAGTAGCCTTCCTCTTCTCCATCACTTCCTCCCAGTGCCTTTCCTTTTTTTTCTTTTTTTCATGTCATTCTTTCCCTTCTAGCTTTATTTCTGTCTGTTGTTGACATGATCCAGCTTTTGAGGATTGTTGTACAGTTGAATGTTCTATTAAAAACATATCACAGATAGGAACAGGGAGTAAGAAACTGAAGGCTTGTAGGAGTACAGGTGTTATACTAAGCAAAATTTGGATCTTTTTGACACAACGGCTTCTGAGCTTTATCCTCAGATCTAGTCCTTACTTAGTATTAGATCTTCACAGAAGTGATATTTATCAGTAGCTGCAATGTAGTAAATTTAAATGGCTTTTTTGGCAGCCAAGATGTTATCCAGCAAGAGGTAGTAACAGATGGGATGTGATCAGGCATCTTGATGTTCTCTTTGTGCTCCCCTATAAACACTAAGCAGCAACTGAATTCCTGCAACTACAGTTTCCTAATTTGCCCATTAGATTTCATATAGGTATTTTTCTCCCCGTTAACTGTTTTCTGAGCTTGCTTATTTGTACTCAGTCATCACATAAATTCCACTGTCATGTGTTTTCTTCTAACAAAATATGAGTGGTTTTGCTTGTGTGGAAGACACAGAATACCAATCTGGTGGTTTGCACCTACAGTTCCTGATCAGATTTATGGCTTAATACCGACATTTGATGGTACAGAGTCTTTTCCCTGAAATCTATTTTCTCCTTGAAAAAGAAACCAGAAGGAAGAAAATAGATCCAAGAATTCTTATTGCAACAAAAAAAGATAGTGTGGTTTGCATTTAGATTTTAAAAAGAGCTTTTCCCTGAGAATATGTCTTTTGCTCTCACTTGGGGATTTGGGATCTTTTCAGAGCACTGAGGAGTTAGAGCATGGGTGTCANTGGTTTGACACCCCTGAACTAGAGAATAAAATTATTTTTGTCATTAAAATTCTTCTGCTTGCCATGTTAACGATGACAGCACTTAAGGTTAAATAAGACTTGGTAGTAAGTTTACTTGGTGTAGACTAAAGTGTTTCAGGGTCTTAAAGAGAGACGCTTGAGACATGGGCTGAGTGCAAAGCCACAGGTGTGCTTAGAGGGCTTAGAGGAATTGTGCCCTCAACAGCCAGAGGAGTGTGTCACGTAAGGAGGAAAAGCAGGCTTTAGTTGAAGCCGTCACACCTTTACAAGGAGTTATTTCATTGCAAGGCTAGCTGTGTAAAATGCCAATTTTTCATCTCAAGTCACACGATAAAACAGGAACACGATGCATTGGAATATCCAGAGCTGATCTGGATGAGAAGACAGAGCCATGCAGTAGAGACATGCGCTAAACTTCTGTGGTGACTCAAAAAGTTATGTTAGTTTCTCAAGTTAGTGAGCACGAAGTTTATCAACAGTCTTTAAAAAAGATCAGGCCATCATTATTTTTTACCACTGTGTTTTTAATTTGATTGTAAAAGTGGAAATGTAGTGCACTGAAATGTAGTGTTGGTGTGATGAGCAGGCTTTTTAAATGTATGCACGCCATTTTGCTTTGCTATTTTAATTGCAATAGCACCCAAGACCCCCATTTTTCTACCTGTTTGTGTTGTACTACATCATGTAGCAATGCACAGCAAAAAAGCTTACAGTATGTCTACTTTGACTGGTAATCGAGATCTTTGGAATGAAGGGTTACTGGTTCTCACTCTGAGCTGTGGGAGTGAATAGTTTTGTCTTTTTAAATCAGGCATTGCAGGAAGACTTGCTTTTCTTGCCCAGAAGTACTAGAAATGATGTTACTCTGCCTAACCAGGTTAATTCTTAAAGAAATCAGTTGCCATTTCAGGACGCTAGTTTCAGGCTGTCCTTGGATTTTAAACATACACGAACCCGTTTCAGCTTTAGGTTGATCTGGTTATTTGTGGCCTACACTAAATCTACAGCAGTATTGGCCATCTGCAAGAAGATCTGAGAGAGGAAAGGGTATGATTTACGTATGATAAGCCATGCTGGGAGAGTCCAAACTGCAGAAGTAGTATTTGAAGTAGATAATAGTATCTGTGCAATCAAAACCCAGAGTCAGGTCTCCCAAGTAAATTTTGTATACCAGCAGCTGGGCATTGCTTTCTTCATGCTGATGTGAAATCTTGTTATACTTGGGGATAAATCTTTATTTCATTTTTTTAAACTAAATTGGGGATTCTCTTTTTGAGATTAGGGAGCAGAATTGAATTATTCTGAGAGAGTTTATGTATTTGCCAGCGAGAGACTTCTCAACAGAAAAGTTTCCACTGACTTCATTAAGCAGCCATCAGATTCCCTGCCTCTGGGCTCGGAGCAAGATAAGCCACAAGCAGCCACTGATGAAGAACTTGATGAAGTGACAGTCAACATTCCTGTGTCCCAGGCTCGATGTACAGTTCCTGGGTACGATCCCTGTCCCTGGGACAGCTTCCCGTCATGGCCTGTAAACCAGGAGCCACCAGTGCTCTGCCTGTTTAACAGCACCATCGTTTCCAGGACGCTCTGCTCCCTCAGTGCATCAGTTACGCTCTTTATGAAGCTTCTCTAAAGAACTTCTGATCTCAGACCCTTTATGTCTTTTTAAGTTAATATATAGGGCAGTGAGCTGAAATCTATACAGTGTATATATTATAGCTAACACTGGATAGTTCTCATCCCAAAGGATCCCAAAAGGCTGCAGAATAAATGCTTGTCAGGGAACAGCTGCGAATCAAGGAAGCAAAGAATCAGTAAATTGTAACTCGTGATAAAATAAGAGCAAGACGAAGGCATTTTGAGGCTGAGGACAACATGCTGATTTTGTATTTTTGAAAAAAATATTATTTATTTTACTTGTGCACAAGACAGAAAAGACACCGTGTGTATTTTAGTCCTGTTCACAAAATCCATATGTATATATTGTGGTATGCAATATATTAATTTCATTAAAAGGAAGATCCGAGTTGATCCATGGAAGCTTTGAATGGGAGTCTCCAGGGAAGGTAAATTTTTCAAACGTGAAATTTAGACCATTGAGCCTACAGGCCTTGCACATTACACCCTGAAAAAAGCCATTCCTTATTTGCTCTCCACCATAATTTTTGCAAATACGCATGTTATTGGAGGAACTCAGACAAGTGTCAATCATATAAAGCAGATGGATTCCTCAGGTTTTTCCTGTTGCTGCTCAGATTAATTCCAACAGCCCAAGCCACCTACTGAAATCAAGGATTCGCTTCCGGAGCAATTGGGAGGGCGGTGTGTGGGGCTTTTGTACTACAGTTCACTGTTACCCTGATTTTCTGAGCATATAGTAAAAGCATCTTGTGTAAGGCATCTTAAAGCAACAAATTATGTTTAAAATGGTGTGGGAGCAATGTTTTTTTTGTTCTATCTGTGCATCAGCCTCTCCACAAATGTCTTTATTTCTCTGCCCTCAGTGTAGCACTTAAAATTTACATCAGAGAGCATTACACAAGGTTTGCATTAGGAAAGGCTGGATATTGCTTGCCCAGCTACCATCTGGGTAATCTGTCTGATCCTTCCCCAGATTCTAATTTATCAATGATAGATTATACAAATTTCAAGGCTAGGCAGTAGCAGAGGGAGGTTTAGGGGTGGGAAAAATTTAAACATTATTGCATGCTATACATAGACTGGGTTTTGTAATATCAGAGAGAGAGGCAGAGGAGATTCAGCCACATAACCTAATAGCACAGCTGGTAAAACACTAGGGGGTCTGGGTTAAAACCTTAGCTAGGTCATTAGTTTCCATCTTCCCCAAAGCTATTCCCATAGTGAAGAGAAGCAGTCAGACAAATAAACAGTGTGGAGACTCTAAGAGAGATATTAAAGCATAATAAGAAAATACTTTTTAAAAAAAAAAATGAAACCAATCCAGCACTTTTTCTTAAACAGAACATTGATCCTTGTGTGAAAAGAAGAAATACTGCAGTGATCTTTGCAGGAAGCCCCAATTTTGCGAAGGCGATGTTTTCTGTAACTGCTATGTCACGTAGTCAAAGAAACATCCTTTGTTGAGTGAGTGTGAAGAAATGTGTTGGTCTTTCTGCAGATATTAGTAGATGCCAACATGAAAATGTCCAGGTACCAAAGGGAAAACATGTCACTGTTACTCTGGCCCTGAGAACTTCAGATGTTTTTAGTGACACCCTGATGGACTTGGAGAAGACTACAAGGTTTTTTATGTGGGCTGAAGAAAGAGCTCAATGTAGAAATTAGATTTTTTTTTTTCCTTAGTTAATGGGGAAACAACAAAGAGCTTTCTCCTAAAAACTTTTTGGCACTTTTTTAGAGAAGTAGAGTGTGATTGGACAAAGAAATTAGGATTTTTGAAATTTTATTTTACCTTTTATATGAGTAAAAACTTGATTATCATGAAGATCATTAACCTTCTTGTTAGAGGCTAAAGAATAAGCCTCTTAATTTCTTCAATGTCAGTGGTCTCAGTACATTTTTTTATGCTGCTACCCTTCAGTTGCCAAAGTTGCTTGTCAGCAGAAGCGTTCACTCGGTACCAGGGATATTAGCAAAGATCTGGTGTATTGAATATGTAAGTATTAGTCATGTCAGTGGGTCCAGAGCCATCCGAAGATATGGTATTGGTGCAGTGCTACAACTTAGCTGTGCTAAATATGGATCAGAATCTTGTTTGCCATCTGTTTCTGAAGGCGTTTTATTTATTTCTTTTTTTTTTTACCAGATTATTAACTGGACAGGAATACTGAGAATTAGCATTTGCATCATCTAAATGAGTTTTACACTACAAGCCGATCTATTCATGCTCAGCAACCCATCACCTCCTAGTGTATATTGCTAGGTTGGATGCTCCATGGCATGGCAAACATAGGTTTCATGTGTGCTGTCACCAGTCCAGGTGGGCATATTAAGTAAGGCTGGCTTCTGGAAGGTGAGAAGAAGAGCTGAGCGAAGTACATTATCGTGAACGTAAAGAAATCTTGTGTTTAGTTGCTCTGGAGGCCAGTTTTCTTATGCCACCCCCAGGGTTTCACTTGATTTACTTGGGTTGTATTTTGGTACATGGGTCAAACCTTCTCCAGTTCTTCATTGCTGTTAGTTGTTTAGACTTCTATGTAATTTTTGTCTCCTTAGATTTTTTTCCAGTATCTAAATCCCTCTCACTGTGTCCTTTTAAATGTGTATTTTAAGTAGTACCTGAGGGAGGTGCCATGGCGTTCTTTGCCAGTGACAGAAGTTTGTGACCCGGTAGCACTGTCCCCCCACAAGCAATGGCACAGCAGTATTTTCTCACCTCCTGTGGTCTGTAAGCTGCTCATCTCCAGGTTTGACCACACCATTTGAAGAGGTTTGTTCCAGCACCATCGACAGTCCATGCAGTCAACCTGGTTGCATATTTAGGGTCCTGGTACACCGGGTTTATGTGAGAGTAGTGAACTCTTTCAGTTACTCAAACACTTTATTAACATGCGAATCTCGTTCTCTTGGATGTTTCCTCGCAGTGTTCTGAGGTGCTGACTGGGGACACGTTTAACTGGGCAAAAACCCAGATGTGGTTCACCAATCTTCCTGAGCTGCCTGTGCCATCCGAGACAGGTGGGCCGGGCAGGGTTTCGGTCTCACTGTGACCTTCCTGAGCATCCTGCCCTGCTAACAGGTTGCCAAGTTTTATTATATCCGCTGCACGGAATATTGGGTTTTGTTTGCTTAGCTTTGCCCTGCCATTTCTATCTCAGTGTTGTTTACCCATGGACAAGCTGCATTTCGGAGTTGCCACTTTAGATCCATCTCAATTCTGTTGTATTCTCTGGTGAAAATCCTGAGATAGCGATTGCAGCCCAAACAGCATCTGAGGAAGGAAAGTCAGCCAAAAGCTGTGTCATAGGTGTGCAAACATTTGCTCTTTTTTCTCGCGGGTGCTGGCCAGTGCCTTGCTGACATAACCAAGCATTGGAAATTTGTGTGATTTCCCCACACACACAAGTTTTTCCTTTATAGGTAGTGGAAAATATATCTTTCCACTTTTTTTTTTTTTTTTTGAGCTGATTTGTAAGTAGATAATTTTATGTTATTTTTCTCTAATTATTTGATGATTAGCAAATGCATCCAGTCTGTTTCTGCTTTTCTTATTCCATGATTTTCAGAGTAATAAGCCCGCCTTAGCCCCTTTTTTAGCCCTTGAACAAGGAAACTTCCTTATTCCTAACTCAGAAGAGCTCCTCAATGGTTTTGGTCCTGTGCTCTGTCATTAAGCTCACCTCTCTAGAAAGAGCGATAGCCTGATATACTTTATCTTACAGAAGTTCTTTTTTACAAAGTACCGTTGCAAGTTGTATCTTTCCTCGTGTTTTATTTATTGGATGTGTAATTTAATGGTGATCTGCTATCGCTGTAAACTCCAAAGTTTTCCTGAGCTTAAAATGAGTAAGTGTTCCATGTGTTTTCAGGTTTAATTCATTCATGGAAATCAATGGCACTACTCCTAGATAAATTGACCGCGGGTTCAGTGTGTGCCAGCAGACAGTTGCTGTCCATCAGCTGATGGGCAATAACTTGTTACTTTGCAGTAACTTCCTTTGTAGTTGGAGCTCCTGCTTTCCTGGAAAGGTTGGGTTTTTTTTCCGTATCCAAGCCAAGACTTTAAAATATCAAAAGAATCCATTTCGAATTTTGCAGCAACACCCAGCACATTCGGTGGGTGTTTTTCATGGTTAGTGCTAGGGAGATCATATTCGACAAACAGATGATTTTGTATTGGTCGGTGTGCAAACGTAATTAAGGCAACTTTAGTGCATAATTTCATGAAACTTTAGTAATTTACTATTGTTCATCTGGTTTGTGTATAAATATGATAAGGGAAAACCAAGATTTTACATGTTTTTACAAAGGTATCATAAATGGCATTAGCTGTTTGATATGTATGACCAGATATTGTACTGTCTAGGACAACAGAAGCTTCACTTTTGTGTTTTCCTTTGTCAAAGGAGCAGAAACACTTCTGTCATAAGCATTACCTATTTAGTAACGTTTCTCTACATTTTGCTGAAAAGAAAGAAGAAAATATGCTACCTGACCATCTTTAAACCTTGTACGTGTGTTCTGTTTGAACATGCAGACATATTTTATTATAGTTCTGGTGGTTAATAGCATGCTACTGTTTCATTTAGAACTAAGAAATGCGAAGGTGACTCTACAGCTTTAAATTGTGTTTTAATAAAGACAACCATTCTTTAGGTATGTGAATGTAGTATAAAAAATAACGAAAAAGGAAGAGAATACTTCTGGCAGGCTCACTTTATTCAGCTGTTCCTGAAATAGCTTAGTTTGCCAAAATCCACTCACGTGTTTTTTCAGTAAGTAATCTCTTGTTGTGTTGGCAAATAAAGCATCATCTGTAGCTCTTCTATCACTAATATTAAAGGAAAGGAGAATATTTGTTCACTGATGAACATGTTGTCATTGCAGTCTTTAAAGTCTTAATTCATAGCTGTTCCGCAGCATTTTATTTAAAAGACAAAAACCCCCACCTTGTTGTCACAGAAGACGACTTGTCAGATGCAGTCTGGCTGTTTAATCACTCCACCAGCTTTACTCCAGTGCAGCTCTAATGTAATCCTGCTTCTCTTCGTTACAAAAATAAACTTTATCTAAGATCTAATTTTCTGGAAAGAAAATTTATTTCTTTTTGTATCTGTTATAAAATGAACACTAGGGAAAATGTGTGTAAATAAGGAAAAATGAATGTATGCCAGCTGCTCCCTTTCATTTCTGATAAGATTTCTAGGATTGATGTTGTTTTCTCTTTATGATGCAAGAATGTTAATGTCTTGGCCAGGAACCCCTTTTCTCTCTAAGACATCTGAGCTTTCTGCAAATATTCGAAGCACTTCAAACTCATGCACTGATCTCCGAATGTTCACTGGGCTCTCGCGGAGGTAAATGAGGATAGACTTCTCCTTGTCATAATGGAATTCAGATCCCAGAAAGGACCTGATCTTACTTTCTTCTCCATGTCACATCTATAGCTGAAATGACTCTTCTGCTCTCTGGAAGGAAGCTGGGGCACGTCCTGTTTTAAGGCCGTGCTTCAACATGCCGTACATGATGATGATACAGCACAGATATTCTTCCTGAATTTCAAGCTTCTTTTTTTCTTAATTCTTTACCTGTCCACGCTCAAGAAAAGACAGCAAGGCCAACCTCATTTGAGGGATCTCATGCTCTCTGGGATGATGAAACTCATGCCTCACGTCAAAAGCTGATAAGGAGTCTGTTCCATTCTTGTTGTGTTGATGAACATCTCTGTAAACTGAGACCCGGAGCAGGAGTTTGAGTAGTTTCCCACAGCTGTGTCTGCTGTTGCCCGCCCGGCATGCCCCATGGCAGGGTTTGGGCTGACACCTGTGAGCGCTCCCTGAGCCCCAGCCCAGGGCACGGATGAGGCGGCACAAGGCGCTGAGCGCAGGAGTCGTGCAGACTGCCAGGACTGCGTGGGACGGTTCAGCCCGATGGACGTGAGGGTGCCACACGGCTCCAGGCCAGGGAACCGCTCCGGTGTGCTTCATTTGTCACTCTGCACATAGCCACACAAGTCCGCTCCGCAAAAACGGATTAAGAGAAGTTTCCTGCAGAAGAGGCCATTTGAGTGGAAACATTTATTTCACTTATTGCTCTGCTCCCTTCAGGAGCCATTCTGACGCAGCAGAGCTGGCTAAAACTGATGTTCTCCATGTTCTCCATTAGACATCAGTCCATGTTCTCCATTATATTCAACAACCACTGGTCCCTCTGCATCACTGCTGGAAGTCACTACAGCCCATGCGAACGATCGCTTTTCAGCGCGTCATCTATCGTTGTGGTATTAAGAAAAGCGCTGCCTGCAATAATAACTGGGCTGAAAAACCTTTATCACTAGCACAGTGTTTGGAAAGTTATCTCATATAGATTAAAAGGCCCACAGTGAACAGAAAACCCTCGCTTCCGTACTAGATACAGGAGTAACTTTACTATCTTTATAATGAAAAACTTAGTGTGGCCAGTACAAAATTTTTCATTTAAATGGATCCCACAGGTGTGATGTATATGGTGTATGTGTGTTGGGAATGTGAGCATTTATTTCATACAGACATACGATTGTATTAGGTTTCTAAATTAGTTACAGCACTATTGGCAGAAGGCACAGGCTTTGTGATAAGATTCGTGTGCATAGTTTGAACTATTTTAAAAATCGAAGGGGTCTGTTTCAAAATAAAGCCAAGTGGAGAAGGTCATATGAGCTTTCCTTTGTGTGGAGTTTTCCAAACAGTACAGGCCAGTTTCCAGGCTGCTGTTTCGCCCTTGGTTGTTTGCTGTGCCACATGCCAGTGCGTGTGGCCCAGCTCCCTGGTCTGTGAGGGGACTTGCAGGTTCAGGTGTGATCAAATCCTATGTCTTGGGGCTTGCACAAAGATCAGGACGACTCCGTGTATATTCTGCCAAACCTTGCAGTTGTTAGAGTTTTAGCACATTGTGGGTTGGGCTGTTCATAGCACGAAAGAACTGGGCACAAGGAGGTGCAGGATCATCTCACTAGGTCTCACTAGATCTCTTGCTGCAGCTTTTGAACCTTAAATTAAATGTGGATTCCTTAATACATTTACAAAAGGGAAAAAGGAGAGAATGCAATACAGGTGTGCTGGGCACAGACCAGAAGAAGGACCTAGAGCACAAATACATACGAAAATGACATTTTTTTCTGGCTTGTATTAGTAGTCTTCACATAAAGGGAAATTTTAGATCCTGAGTGTTTGTGAGCAATAGGATTATTTACAGTGGATTTCTATGTGCTTAAGTTATGCATTTTGGTAGCCACATATAATTTTGGAAGTTATGATACCACCACAATAAGTCATTAGGCAAATTCCCTACTACTTATTAGGTAATGCAGATAGTTGCCTTTTTTTTTCTGAAGATTTCTTTTAAAATCAGCAGCCATTTGTAACTAGGTAGGACTGCCCTTTTCTTTCTTTTACAAGTAAGAGTTCTTGAGACTTGTATACAGGTTTCAGTTGTTCAGACAGCTTTGCTGTTTCGGAGGTGCCTTTTTTTCTATTCATATGAACAATAGCAGTTTTCTGGGTATCGTTAGTCTGAAAATAACTAAAGAGCAGGTTTTTTTGTTAATGCCAAAGATCTCTTAAAAAAGGAAAGTTACCTGAATATTAATTTTTGCTTTGGCGCTTTTTTCCCCTTTAGGTTTTATGACAGGCATACAGAGGAACCCCCAAATGTCACAGTATGGACCTCAGCAAACTGGACCTTCCATGTCACCACACCCCTCACCTGGAGGCCAGGTGCATCCTGGAATCGGTAGCTTTCAGCAGAGTAATTCAAGTGGTACTTATGGGCCCCAGATGAGCCAGTATGGACCACAAGGTAAAATGCTTGCTGGTAATATAGATGATAATTTTAATATATATTTTTGTAAAAAATAAATAAATAAATAAATAAATATATATATATATAGTTTATGTAGTTAGGTATGTGATTTCTTAAAAACAAACAAAAAAGAAAAAACCACCCACAACAAACTGCCCCAGAAAAAAACTTAAACATACAAAACTGTCATTCAGAGTTGGAGCTGCATGTTGTGGAAGAAGCTGCTTCTGTTATTAGCACCTTTCTCTGTATAAAAATAGCGACCTTAAATTGGGCAAGGAAATGATGAATCTGTTGCTTTGCCAGGGCCATTGTTTAGGAGCCCAAGCATGTCATCTCTATGACAAGGCCGCATTTGACCAAGCATGGAATAAGGGTCACAGCACCAATCCCAAAATAGGACTCTTTTCTTAGATGGAATCCCAAGGCCAATATGAAATCGCACGTTGACTGTGAGGGTTAAAGTCTTCTAACGAACACAATAATACAGTGGCTACTGTGGGAATATAATGTTGAGCTCTAATGTATATGGTTTGTGAATCTTAACTAACCCTTCAGAGTGAGAGAGACAGTTCCTTTTATTTTGCTTGTTTGACAGAATTGTTGGAAGACTGAAAAATAGCATACACAACTTCTGACCCTGAACATTGAACGCATACATCCTTGAACTTGTCTATTGTTTAGCCTTTAATGGATAACCTTTGTAAAGTATGCATCTGTTTAGGGGTTTAATGAACTCGAAGTCAAGCCACAGAATATATAAAGGGCAGTATTTTCTTTAGAGGTTCATACAGAAGCTTTTCTATTTCAGCACTTCCTACTACTGCTTTCTTACTTAAAATCCTCAAAAAGGACTGGAGCTAGTGATGGGAAATTCCTTAAGGGCTCGGTAGCTTGCCCATGCTACCAAGGATGGTTATTTTAGTCTCCGGAGTTTCTGAGAACTGGTTCTGATGTTTGTTTGCAGGGAACCTTGCAGCCCTGCGCAATGTTCCCTTCTGTTTCATCTCTGGGTCGCGTTTGTTGTAGTATTCTGAGCACAGGGCTACAAGCCAAGATTTCCCAGTTTCTAATTTTGGCTCTGCCTTTTACACCATCTTTCAACTTAGGCAAGTAGATTCATTTCTCTGCTTCGCTTTCCTTAACTGTGAAATGGGGCTAGTAATGCCTTATAGCCATGTGTGAAGATTAATTACCTAACTCTAGTTGACTAGTGCTTTCCTTTTATTTGGAAAGCGTTTTGTAGCCATAAAATGCTGTCCAAGTGCTTATTTTTATCTGCACAGTGAGCAACTAGCTTAACTGGTAAAAATCCAGTGGATTTATGATGTGCTATCCTGACTTCCAGCTGTACTGCTGCTGCTGAGATTCCGAACCCTGGGAATAGTGGGTGTCAAGTGCAGTAAAACATTAGCCATCCACACTGATTGAATGGAAAGGTTTTTGTACTAAATCAATGCATTTAAGTAACACGCCGAATACCACTTTCTTTTTTGCTTGAGTTCAGCAGTTCTTTTCCTCCCTCTGTAGATGAAAGTGCCTATGTAATGATTTTATGGGTCGTGGTCAGGAAGAAAAGGCTATTAAAAAGTGAACTTGAGGGGCAGGAAGAAAATGAGCATCATTGTCATTAACAGGCCGTTTCAGAAGGGTCTGGTGAATAGTGTGATGGATGAAAAGCATGTTCTTCTGCCAGTTCTTGGAGAGTACCGGTGATCCCATGCACTGGTCATCATAAAATGAGGGCCCTGTAGACTTTCAGCTCGGCAGGTAACAAATAGAGCAGAACACTACGTTTTCACCAGGCTAATGTCACTATTAATAAAATCCTAGAATGAAGATAGTGGTATTTCAACATATCACGTATTTACCTAGATTTAATAGTGGTTTTTGTTTTTTCAAGGCCAGGCTGTATGGGGCTTTGAGCAACCTGGGCTAGTGGAAGGCATCCCTGGCCATTGCAGGCGGTTGGAACTAGATGATCTTTAAGGTCCCTTCCAACCCAAACCATTCTATGATTCTATAATCTGTAATTGTGTCTCTTCATATACCCTCTTACAAAGCACAATTATATGCCAGCAATGACAAATATATAATAATGTTACCCCATTTGCCTTTTATTGCCAAAATAGCAAATATATTAAAAATTAACTAGGTTGCAACAGAGTTCTTAAATTATTAAACTAAAATGATTTTCAAGGATTTTATTTGCTTTTTGTGTTTGGTTCACATAGGCCTTGTGCCACAATATTGTTAAGCATAGGCTGAGTTCGACAGGACTGCTTGTATTTTTATATATGTGTCAAAGTATTCTGCAACATGAAGCTTTAAGTTTAAGTGCCAGATTTCACTGTGTGCTGTCCTGAAAACTGTTGCTCAGAGCTCGTGTCCTTTCTCTGCAGTAGAATTGGTCACCATAGTCAAGACAACACCAGTAAGTTTGGGTTGGAGGAATTAGCCCCCAGTTCATGAGAGCAGAATGATCCGTTTCATGGACATGGTTGATTTATTTGGTCTTCATATGTTTACATGACACTTAGATCTATAATAAGAGTAGAATATATTTTCCCAAGAGGCAATTCTGTACTGGCGACCTAGTCCAATCCTGTGAAACCATTTCCTACAAAAATAAAAAATGGCTTTGGCTCCACACTTCTGTGTGTCGGTGATACAACACAGGAGTGTGCAGTACAGAACATTAGTTTTAATTTTGTGTTAAATCCCAGCATTTTCCTGCCCTCAAGAATTAAAAAAACAAAAAAAAAAGGCAGAGCGAAGATGGCAGTTGTTACAGAATAAAACAGTCTCTTTGGTTTGCATTTGGACAACATCTAGCTCGGGGGCTAATGACGCTCTGGTCTATGACCCGAGCATCAAACTGCTGCCACAGCAAAATGTCCCTTAAATGCACTCTGGAGAGCAGTCAGATGCTGTAGCCAGTTGGCTCTTTTAAGTCTGGGGCAGAGAAAAACTTCCTGTGAATCAGTAAAATGTATCGGAAATGCATCCCGTCTCCCTGACTTTTCCTACTAAATTCATAGAACCATAGAATTATTTTAGTTGGAAGAGACCCTCAGGATCATCGAGTCCAACCATAACCTAACATAACTCTAGCACTAATTCAGCAGTAAAACTGTTCTGTTTGGGTGTAACAAAGAGAGAAACCACTACTGAATATCCTTGAACCACAACCGCAGAACTTCACAGTCACGTTAAACCCCATTTTTTTCATGGTAAAATGGTATGAATTGGGTGTTTGTGCTTTGTGATCTTTAATGTTGTTAGACTCATTTCACAAAAGCACTTTGCTGTCTAGGTCTCACTGGTTTTAATCCTACGTTTTAACTGAAGTGGTAGCATCTTCAGGATGGGATGCATTTAGTACCTCAAGAGTCTGGACCTCAGAATCCAGACCCACATATGCTACAGCCTGTGGAGTTAAGACTTGAATATCAAGTGTATCTACTGAAGTTCCCCAGGTAAACCAATTCCAGAGGAATTCAGAACAGTACGTTTCAATTGTCTGTACAAGAAAAACTCGATTTTAAGATACTCTTTTTAATATTGTGAATCTCACCTGTGTCTCTAAAACAGAGAGCGAAACTGCAGGTAGTTTGCGAATTTCTCTCTTTTCGGCTTGCCTAGAAATGGCAAGATGTCAGAGCACTTTGTTCAGCAAACCTGGACAAAGTGGACCAGCGTTTCAGCAGCAAGTATGCACATCTGTCTTTGGCAGGTTGTTAGTAGGCTTTTTTGTATTTTCTCTTCATTGCACTTTTGGTGTTTTGTTTTATTTTGTTTTTTTTCTTCCTGATTCCAGTTACTGCTTTGTTTTTTCTCGTGCATTGGGGGTCTCATCTCTCTGGGTACAATTCTACTCTGCTGAGGGGGAGCTGGAACCAGAAATCCCTCGGATATGGAGGGGAGGAGTTGTTCAGCAGTGTTGTACAGCTGCTCTTGCCAGGCTTGTACCCACTTGAAAAGTGTGGGCTCTTGGACTTGGCTGCCTGACACGTCCAGCTGATGTGGGCTGGCCTAGCATCTGCTGCATTCATTGTGTTTAATGCTGCATCCATCTGTTTTCTGTCAAAGCCACTGCCAACAAATTACTAATCTATTAGAGAAACATGGAAATAAGATTGCACTCCTTATTCCTGGCAATTCCTCTCGTATTTTGTTTGGCTTTTATTTTGCCCTTTTTTTTGTGGTCTAGGAAAGGTATAAGAATAGGTAATTCTTGAGGTATTGAGGAAAGGCTCGGGGGGGGGAAATGGAAAAAACATTTAAACTTACTTTCCTTCCTGAAAAGATACTACTTCCCTGTGCTTTTGGACCTGTATCCCTGGAGATGAATGATTAAGAGCTATTTTAACTGAGCCACATGTTTTTATGGAGAAGATTCCACTGTTTTTTCTGTGTTGTGCTTACACTGGAGAAGCCAAAACATGAAAGAAGAGATTTTTTTGTCCCAATTGAAAATAACATCAAAACAGCAATAGTGTTTAGCATTGGTGTTCACTCCTCCAAGCGTGCTGCTGAACCACACTTCGCAGACCATAACTGGCAAAGCAAATTGGCTTTGTGTAAATTGGACTGACAGTAGCTCCCAGTGATTATTGATATCAGGTCTGCTAGACCAGGGATGGAATTTGTTTCA
The DNA here is from genome assembly GCA_013399365.1 of Pampusana beccarii. Lineage (NCBI taxonomy): Eukaryota > Metazoa > Chordata > Aves > Columbiformes > Columbidae > Pampusana > Pampusana beccarii. The sequence continues at coordinate 661,489 of VWYH01000482.1, forward strand.
CTTTGGGAAGCAGCATTACCAATAGCATGTACATAAAATGTGTCAACTGGCCGTGCGTAATCTTTGAGCACACATATACACCATCTTGCTGCATTACGTTTTTTCTTGCACAAAGCAACTGGAAAATCAGAGCAGCGTCTGAGTTGTGTGTTTAACACTAAGTAGTGCAGTGTGAAACTAGTGAACTCTTCAGTTTGCTGTCACGTAAGTTGAATCAGAAGCGTGGTTTCTGATTCTCAGCAACCAAAGCTCCGGCTGTGGGGGGAATGCCTCCCAGAACAGAAAACAGCCAGCTGCCAGCAGCTGAGCCTGGAGGAGCAGGGCGAGGAGAAGTGATAGGGCAGTCTGAAGTCAGCATAAAGCTGAATCTGGAGCCTTTCATCTCTGTTGAACCACGTATCAGGGATCCTTTTGTGAAGACCCTCAGGCAGAAACTTGGTTTCTGAAACAGAAGAGAATTGTTGCTCCATTTCCTTGGGAAGCGTAGGTCTCACGCGTTCTTGCTGCAGAGAACTTGTAGCAGAGTGAGCAGCTGCCGGGTGGGGAGGAGGGCAGGATTAGCCAAAGCACAGTATCGGGAGCATATGAATTAATTATGTGTGCATTCAAATGATGGATGAATGTATTTATTTTAAATATAAACAGGATTGCGTGCTACTGACTCCTCTGCCTGGTAGCTGGGGCCCGAGGAGAGACATGGCTGATCTCCACATTCAGAGGAAGAGTCCAAGGGCTGCTGCCTTTGAACGAGCGTGGGAATATCTGAGAGTAGTCAGGAAATTCTGCTCTGCGGCATCCCGCAGGGAGGGAACGGGTCGCCTTTCCACTAATCTGGATGAGATGGAAATAAAGACAAGTCAAAACTGACGACTGAAGTAGTGTAATGTGATCCGTTTCCTAAAATACTTTCCTATCATATCTTTACCTTTTTTTTTCCTCTTTCTCATGCTGCTTGGGTTTGTTTCTATAACACTGAATGCTGTACACTCGCTTTTTTTGAGCTTTCACATGATAGGAAAATCAGCACTCAAATGAGTGAAGCTGCTATATAGGAAAATCAGCACTCCCGTGACAGCATAGATGGGAGTGAGCCAGGTTTTCATGCCATCCTTCATAGGGCACATGTTTACATTAGCATCTTTATGCTACTGGCGATTACTCTTGTAATACTAGTTTTCTCGGAAGAGGTGCACTGTAAGCTCCCAGCCCTTCTGCTGGCGTAGCCAAAGTTTGAACTTACTGGGAAAGCTGGGTGAGGCGGGAGGGAACGGGAATGTTTCTCAGGGCCCAGCAGCCATCCTCACCAGTCCGTGCCAAAGTGCCTCTGACACAAATGAGCAGAATGATTAGGAGCAAGAAGCCGCTGAGACTAGCCCATTGCTGAAATTGCAGAAAGATGAAGGATGAGAACATGAAATTACAAAAATAAGAATCTCCCTTGAGCTTATGTAATAGGTTTCTTAAATGCCACGTATCTCTTTACTGCATAAGGCAGTTTTGTACTGTGTGCTATGTTGTTAACCCTCTGGAGACTGTACTTTTCTGTTTGCTGTTGTCCCATGACATATATTAGGCAGAAAATGTTTGAGGGTACGTGAAAATAAGGTTCACATGATCATTCAAGTTGGAAGGGTGCTCAGGAGTTCTTCTTGGCTGACCTTGTACTCAAATCGGGGTCAGATATAAGATCAGAACAAGGTTACTCATGGCTTTATCCAGCTGGGTCGTGAAAATTTCCAAGGCGGGGAGCCTGCTCAGCCTCCTTCGGCAGCTTGTTCCACTGCTTCTCTGTCATCACGGTGACGAAGTTGTTCTGACATCGAGGCCAGTGTGGTTCGCTTTAGTTCACCTGTGTAAGTTCTGCAGCCGCTAACTTCCTAAACAGAAATATTTAATGTTTTTTCTCTCTGCTTCTTATCATTTTGTTCAGGAAACTACTCCAGACCACCGACGTACAGCGGTGTGCCCAACACAAGTTACAGTGGCCCAGGACCTGGCATGGGTATAAATGCCAACAGCCAGATGCACGGACAAGGGCCGAGCCAGCCTTGCGGTACCATGCCCCTGGGACGGATGCCATCAGCTGGGATGCAGAGCAGACCATTTCCTGGAAACATGAGCAGTATGACCCCCAATTCTCCTGGCATGTCTCAGCAGGGAGGCCCTGGGATGGGCCCACCCATGCCGTCTGTGAACCGTAAGGCACAGGAGGCGGCTGCTGCAGTGATGCAGGCTGCTGCAAACTCCGCTCAGAGCAGGTATGCACCCAGGTTAAAGGAGTTTCAATGAGTAGGAATGTTTTTTCTTGTCATTTCTGAAGGAATGGCACTGTATACGTGCATGCGTATGTATTTATACGTATTCTGTGTGTGCCCTTATCTCTGGGAAGAGATGGCATGTGGGAAGAATACTTTTTCTTAAACATAAGGGGAAAGCATGTTAACGTGTGTTTAAGTTACCCTCTTGAAAAGCAGCTGTGACAATGGAGATGACAGCCACTTCCAGATTGGTTTTTGGCACTGTAGGCTTTAAGAAAACCCACAGGGTTGCAGTGACATTAGGAGTCAAAAACAAGCTCTCTGCAACTTAAAACTGGTTAGCTGTATATGTATGTATAATCTCCAGTAGAGAGAGGGCCAACCTGTCCTTGGCAACTTGCCCCTGCCAGAGAGTAAGGGAGCTTATGAAACTGCCCATCAACTCTTGCGTTTGCTGTCCACGCTGTGAGCAGCAGTGCTGATGGCACATCTACGGGATGTTCTTGTTCCTAGGCAGGCATGCAGCAGGGAAGAGGAGGGCAGGCTGAGTGGAGCAGCTGGAGGGGAAAGGCAGGAGGAGGCATAAAAGCAGTCTGTAATTACCTGGAGTTGAGAACTGTCACTTAGGCATCCCTAAGAGAGAACCTGCAAACAGGACTGTAGAGGGTGGAGCCGTCATCTGTGTTCTGGTGTCCCCTCCGGGCAGCATAACTGCGCATTGCTGTTTGTGCATGGATTTTGGCAAAGGTACTTTGCGGTCCATGGTTATTTTTAAGATACCTGAATACTTAACATGAAATAATATTTTCTGGGAATTTTTTCAGGTGAAATAATTTCCACATTTCCCTGGACTCAAACAGCTCCTGGTCTATTTATTATCTTTCTTTGTTACAAGAAGTTCCTTTACATTTGAGAATTACATGAAGCTGTTTGCACTGTTCTGGTGAGCAGGAGTATGTGGGGGTCTGTGTGTTTATTATGCATCTTGTATTTATTTATGCATATGCATACACAGATGCACACAGGTATTTGTCATTCAAGACCAGTGTTACTGGACACTAGAGTTGCTCTAATTCCATGATGCAATGTAAAACTAGACACAGGGCTAATGTGTCCCTGTTTCTGTTGCTTTCTTGTTTTGCAAGTTTGGAAGGCAGGTGGCTTCTAGTGATAAGCAATAGCAAACTTTTAAAACAATAACAGTAAATTTAGTGTATTTTGTGTTCTTCTTCAGTAAAATAGAACCACACTCCCTTAAAATAGACCGTATTGCGGCAGGTGTCTGTGAACCAGCAGTCTCTTCCTTGTATTGGTTTTTATTAACAGACCTGTCCAGTAGGATTTGCAGAAGTCTGCTTCTGTCTGTCTGGTTTAGGCTATAAGCTGATAGGTCAGGCACAAAGGAATAAATGAGTAGCTGCAGGAACACTTTATAATCATGTAATGAAAGGAAAAGCTCACATTTGTTGGTCTTTACAGCAAGAAAAGACTTGGTGTTAAGCGGAAAGTATTTGGTTGAGATTCAGCTTAGGCTTTGGGCATAGTGTGTGGTGTTTGATCAAAAACTAGGTTAAATGATTACCACTCTTATTTCACACCTTCCTCACAAGTCAGTTTTGTAAAACCACTTTTGGTTTTTAGCTTTGCCTGGGCAAAACTGCACCGTCACATACTGCCTGTTCCAGTGATCCAGCATCTCTGCAAGTCAAACTGCTGTTGCAAATACTGGCAAAAGGGCTATTTATAAACTGGAAATCGAGTGAAACCTGTCGCACTCCTCTGATGCCAGGGGCCTGCCAGTATGCTGTTTTCCTCTTTGATCCCAAGTCGACTGTAGGGGAGAAAAAGTAATGGCTTTTGGCTATTCCTGGAAGTCCTCCATACTTGCATATGGAAGGAGTGTATTTGACAGTGATTCATATTTGCAATACAGAGGCTGTTCTTTTGGTCTACATTAGGCCACCACACATTAGGTCGCCTGCTTATCCCAGCCAGTCTGGGACTGGCAGATGCCCCATGTTTTTCTTTGAATGTCTTGACTTCATAAGATTCAGCTGTGGGTTTCAAAAACTGTTGGATTTTTATTACTATAGAACACACCCCTTTATGTAGAATTAAGAAGAAAATGAAATGGTTGTGTCAGAGTCATGGTTACACAGCAGTCTTTCTGTACAAGTCGGTTGTGATCCCCTTCAAGATCAGCTTGTTGAATCAGTAGCCAAGTATAAATAGGGGAGAGAAACTTATCTTCAGCTGTTAATCCACAGGATCTATCCTTTACCAGTACAGGAGTCTCATTTAGACATAAAAAATGGTTTGCCTCTGCCTTGCCAAGCTACGCAAAGCAGCTGTGTAAAATGAATTTAAATGGCATGCATCAGAATAAAATCACTTCCACGGGGGCAGAAAATCAATGTTCGTTAACCTGGGCTGGATGATCAAGATCTGAGTGTCAGCCAGTTGTACATAGGTATCATTGTCAGTGCAGACCACCACCCTTTTAATTAGAGAAGATAAAATCATACAAATAGAAGTGGTAGCTCTGGAAGATTGTGAGTTTACATTATTTGATTTAGCCTTTGACCTCACCTTGAGGCCTACTCTATGTTAAGCTTAGGTTGATTTCTACAGCTATGTGATACCTCCCCTGTAACCTAAAATCTTGTGTCTTGTGCATGCAGGCCAGTGTTTTCCAAATGAGGCTGAAGGAAAGAAAGGTGTTTTCAAGACCTCTTAATTGAACCAACAGTATCTGTGGTTTCACACTACCCAGGATATTTAAGCTTGGTCTGGATAACAGTTTAGAGCAGGCAATGCTAAATAGCTCTCTAATACCCTGTAGAGTACTTCCCCTTATTTTCAGGAAGACGGCGTGAAAGAACTACAAAACAGTGCTTTCCTTTTTATATCTGTCTTGGTCTCAGCACACCCGTTGTAAGGTGTGTATGTTGAAGACCTAATATATCCACTGAACTCCAAGGAAAGACTTTTCATAACTTAGGTTTGCCTTGGCCCAGCCTCAAGGGCTGGTTCTGCCGCTGGAGTTTAGAACCCAGCAGAGGCCCCTGAGGGACCAGGTGGCTCCAAAAAATAAAGTCGTTTATCACACTGTAGTTCTTACAACAATACATATATTTATAGTGATAGATAAGCATTGATGTGTGTGCAGACCTGCAACACAGTAAACCTTCAGTAAAAACAAACAATTTTAAGCAAATGAGATAGTGTTTTACTTGTTGATGTCAAAGGCAGCAAATTTAGCCAGTATCTTCTAGTAGCAGCCGAGTTTGAGTTCCTCAGCTTGTAGATGTCCAACTTGAAACTTTTGAGAACTGGGTGTTCACTGTTTGTGAGCTTTTGTTTCCACTAAGTACCCAGTACTTACAGTAGGTACCCAGTACATGCTATTGAAAATTGATTATTGGGTTGACACCTGAAGTTAACAGATGTTTTTGGAGCTAGATGCTCGTCATCATCATTTTCAGCATCTCTCATGCTAGCAGTGAATGTCATTCTGAGCATGTCTTCTTTGCAGTTGAAGGTGTGACTGTAGTATATAGAAAGGTAAAAATGTAGTTGCAAAATAGCCTAATTACATACTGTTAGCAGTGTGGCCTTGGGAAGACGTAATTTGGCACTAGGTTGCTGTAAAATACACATCCAGCTGGATGCTACAATGAGGCTCTTGCTGGTGCAACTGTGGTTATCAATACCTGAAGTAATTACTATAAAATGATTTTTGATGTGCCTACATGAGGAGCAATCCTGTCTTTGAAGGCAGCATCTCTGACTTCAGTGTACTGTACCGTAATGTGATTCTCAGGATTGCGTGTTGCAATTTTGTAAATTAAAGCAATTTTTTTAATAGATTGAATTAATTTAGAATTCAGTGTCATTGATTTTAGAAGAGACAATTTAGACATAGTAGTTCATTAAACTGAGGAACTGGGACCCAGCTTAGCTATTTGCAACCTCTGGCCATTTAAAATCCTGGTCATTGGGTTGGTAAATTGAAGTGGATATTTACATTATCGTCTGCTGCTCCCCGTGCCACCTGAGAAGTGGTGTTTGGTCTCTGTAGTAACAATGTGCGGTGTTGCATTGCTGTGACACTCCTTTAGGCACTCTAGAATGTGGTTCTGGTTCTAAACTTCCTAGCAGCTGGCTAGTTACTACAGCCTCATCATGGTGAGGTCAGAAGAATTTAGGTAAGTTTTAATTCAGTCCTAAAACTGATCTATAAAAGCTGCACTGATATTAGAGAATCTCTGTTGCACAGAGAAACAGTTAAAAAATTAGTGTGAGTTAAAAATGTGCATTCTAGATGTCTTCTTTTTAGTCTGCATGTGTGTGTACATGCATACGCACGCTTGCACACATACAGGCAGACTAACCTTCCATCAGCATTTCTCTCCTGCTATGTATGTATAATTCATATTCCATGTCGCTAGTGCCAGCAAAGCACTTTTTCCATATTATTTTCTCCAACAGCAGGGTAATGCAGCACTGCTGATGGACTAGAAGGTACTGGTGAGGAAATATAGTAATGGACACACTGCATTAAAATGTCAAAAGGAAAAAGAATGAGGCGGAAATGGGGAATAAATTTTTTAAAAAGAATAATAATATAAATAAAAACCAGAACTCTTATAGGTGTTTTACATGCTAGGGCCTGACAGTTTCTACACAGTATTTTCCTGTCTGGCCCTTTTGATCTTGAAACTTGGGTTTAAAATTCTAATTGTGGTTTTAAAAGCTGCAGTTATGTAGCAGGAAGACTTGAAGTGCTACAGTAAAACTTATCCTCTGTAATCCCTGGAGAGAGTGTATATTTTCCATTGTTTTCCCTTTTCCCCTTAAGCTTGGAGGTGCTGTTCTTCTCTGCTGGGAAGTGCGGTGGAGTGCAGGAAGGTTAAGTACTCATTCAAGTTTCTTTGCTTATTCAAACCAGGCTACTTCTAGATGAAAGGCTGCCAGCTGCGAAATCCCCAAAGTAAACTAGGCTGCCATAGGACTGGTAGCCATAATTGGAGCCAGTGCCGGGCCTTTGAAATAAGCCCCTCACAGAAAAGCTCTTTTTGCCGGGTCTTTTATTTCGCATGCAGTCACAGGGGTGGGAGTTACTCCTGTTCAAAATTGGGCCATTCACAGTTCTCCAGTCTCAAGGTCTCTGGTCATTTCCCTCTGTCCCGCTCCCCTGAGCTCTCCCACACTTCGGGTTTCCTTTAGGGATCCTGGTCGATCACCCTGTAATGAGCCCCAAGCGGCCTTCTGTTAGTGCTCCTTGAATACCCAGGCAGGTCATTGCAGTCCATGAAACTACATTTGACTTCCCAAATAGAAAAAATTCTACGTAGCATTTCAGCTGGATGAGGTGGTTTTGCTTCTTGGCCTAAGTGACCGTGCAGTGTTCCTGTGAGCTCCAGGTATCCGCTGTGCTTGCTCCACCTGGGGCTGACGGCGTTTCAGTAATGGCTGGAAGATTTTTCTCTTTACGCCAAGTTTCTGTGCGATTTGAGGGATTAAAGTCCAAATGTTACTGCTTACTATAACTGTAATTTCTAAGAGAGCTATCAAGTACTATTGACATCTTAATATTTTTCTTCCCCCTTCATGAGAAATAGTCATTTATATCAAGCTGACTTTTTTATTCTTTCGTCCTTTTTTGAAAGGAAACTTCCTTTCCTCATGTTTTGCTTTTCAAAGCACAACCATATATGGCTTTTTTCTACAATGTATTAGAAGGGATGAAGTACAGCTTAGCTTATATGCATTTATTATAGCAAAGGGAGAGGTAGAAATCACACTTTTGTGATTTTTTTTTTTTAAATGGAGATGCGTTTTGTAGATCAGCTCAAAATTGCTGATAAAATCTTGTAAGGATTGGAAGAAACTTCACGTGCTGAGCTAACCAGAGACAGTTTTTGTGGGAGACTGAGAGAAATATATTTTTATCTAGAATTTTGTTTTGCTAAAAGGTAAATCCATCATTTTGGAGCCCTGGGTGTCACTGCGCTGCAGAGCTCGTGCAGGCAAACAGTGATTTGGGAAGACTTTTTTTTCTTTTTTGGTTACTCATCAATCAAGTAGACTGCTGTATGCTGTTCGTGCCATGAGAGATTAACCACAGATCTCAAGAGTCCTACTCCTTCCCTCCTTCAGAGAGTAACCATTCTTAAACTGTGAAAATAGGAGTATGTTGGGAAGGAAGGGTGATTTTCAGAGTCACGAATGAGAATTTTAAGTCATCTTAGAGATACTTCTAATTTGATCATTATTGTGTCAGGATTATTTTTGGATCGATTTGGTTATTTAGGAGAGCTGTTGCCCTACTAATTATTTTGAAACAAAATTGCAGTGTAGGACTCTGTAGTTCATTAACATTCTGCCTCGAAGTTGGACGTTATGTAGAAATTCTGTACTTCAAAATATGATCTTTAGGGCATTAAGAATGCAGTCCTTCATCAATTGTTATTGTATAAAAGTGAAAAATAAGGGAGGACTTTAGATTCAGTGCTCTTTCTTGGGTGCTGAGAAATGTTTCAGATGAGGGAACTGGATTTTCACACAGTTTGTCTTATTACCTATTAGCTAGAAGATCAACTAGTTTAAAACACAGCACTAGTCATGGGGAGAAAAAAAAAAAGACCAAAAACTAGAAGAATAGCCATCTGTTTAATGGGACTCATGAAGAAAGCTAATTCTGCGACTGCTGTGTGTGATTTGGCACATACATTGTGCAAGTACAAGACTGTGATTGAACAGCCTGAGATTTTTGTGACAGAAAGGGAGAGACATAAAAAATGGTAGGAGGGTTTCAGGGTTTAGAGCAGTTTAAAGGTTTTAGGTTGGTTTACAGTGGTGATGGTTGAGAGAAAATTAAACAATTTTTTTTTTTTTAGCAATGCTACCTGGGGAAATATGAGTGGGAAGAGCCCTTTATTGATGGAGTTCAGATGGGAACATCGGTTCTAACTGGACATATAAGTAGCCTTGTAAGAGTCGTATTAAATGGTAACACAGCAGCAATAAGATCTTTTTAACGATGGCCAGCAGTTTCACTAACACATTGAATACCTGCTGCAGTTTTCACAGTAGGTTTCAGACATCTTCTGAGACAAAGGTGAAGAAAAGAGCCAGCTGAAACCATGCTGACATACGCACCATGTTGCTCTTGTGAAGCTGTCTGGAGTGCTAAAGTGCCGAGATTGATGGTAATAGTGGTGGTAATAATATTGATAAACATATAACAGCTCCAGGGCAAAGTTAGGTAAGTGAAAATGTATCTGTTGGGAAATCCCTTTGGAGAACTTCCTTGCCCTGCTGCTGCACATGCACGGTTGCGTTGGGCCTGCTATCAGCCAGGTGACGTTTCACTGTGAAAAGATACACGGAAGAGCTGGCATGAAACAAACGATCAGTATTTTATTAGGTTTTCACTTGGTTGCCAGCATGTGGAGCTCCGTGGAGCTGCAGTGGTGCTCAAAAATGGTGTGAGGATGTGACTGAACATCGTAAGAATGTGGTGAGAGGTGGCAGGAGGTCCTTGTCCCCCTGTGGGAGAGGAGGGAGCTGAAGTGTCAAGCCTCCCCAAGGCAGAGCCACACTGGAGGAAATGGAATCGGAGACACACACGGTGTGTCCTTACCTTTCTGTAGCTTTTTAGCTCCACACTTCTGTGACCTCTTAGCTGTTTGTGTGCTGGGAACAGACTCTTACCCGCTTTCAAGTAATCATTCCGGGAGAGAGTTCACAGGGCCTTCCGACTTCTTAATACAGCTATTTATAACCATGCATGAAAATAGAAGGTGCATAGTGAGAGAGTCATATGAGTCATTCCCATTTTGATACCGAGTCACGCCGGGCTAAATCACCCTTCTTGGCATTCTGGTTCAGATTGACGGCATCGAGCTCCTGCTTGCCATCCAGATCGCAGCAGCCGTCTTGCCCATCACACATCGCTTGGGCTGTAAGAACTCGGTCTCCTTTTAGTGCTCTGCTGTTACGTGCGATGGGACAGTGCGCAAGCAGCTGCCTTCAGAGCTGCTGTTTAAATCCCTGTTGTCAGGAAAGTGGGCAGGGGTCGCTAAGAGCGGAGCTTCGATGGGATTACCAGCCATTTAACTTGGCCCACTTCTCAGTAGTCTGTGTTTTCTGTCACACAGCATTGTAGTGTGTTTATCCGGTACAGGTTGCACTGAGTACAAAGGGCTTGGTTTATTCTTATACAGCTAAATTCAAATGCGGAGGTCTTGCTGTGCTTGTAAGAATGCTGCGGAGTAAACGCATTTCAAGGAATCCCTGTGGGTTTGAAAACTGTGGTCACCATGAAGTTCAGACCAAAAAAACTTTAATTAACACAAAAGGAGCATTATAAAAGCAAAATTAAATACCTGCAACCTTAAAAAAAAATAAAGAAAAATTAAAAAAAAAACCCAAAACACCACAAACAACAAAAAAAAGAAAGTACAGTATTTCACTACATATCGTTAGCGTTTTTCAGTCACACACCCTTATATCATTAGAATCAAATGAAGTTAAGGACTTACTTTTCTGCAGGCTTTTGGTATGCTTTCCTCACTGTATTCAACTACTTTATTATTCTGCTGGCCATATTTTAGACCATTATTAATCTTGGATATCCTCCTCAGTTTTTGCTCTCTGTAAAATGGGATAGGGAGATTTATTCTGATCTCAGCATGCATTCAGCAATAGGAATGTTGTGTACTTCTGTTATTAGCGTTAATACTCATGAATTACATGTGCCTCTTAGGTTGCTCTTCCAGTGTTTGATGTGGTGTGACGCTCCTGCGTTTTATTGAGCTTTAAACGACTACCAAGTAGGTAGCCCATTGGGCAGATATTTTCATTGGAAAAATGGCTAATGTGATGACAATAGCATGTCAACAAACAAAGCTTTGGTGGCTGCTTTTCTGAGGGACTGAGCATTGAATCAGCCTGGTAGGAACAACTGATTTTTAAGTTTCTTCTCCCTCCTTGGTTGTTTCTTAGTGAAATCTAAGTAATGGTGATGATGCTAAAGGCACGAGTATTTGCGTAATCATAAAAGGAATATTTAGAAAGGCTATTTCTGTTATTCTTCCAAAAAGTATCTTACACAGTAATGTTTAGATCAGCCAGATGAAGAAAACAGGCCGTGTGCTTGGTCAGACTGCAGTAGATTACAAAGTGATGTGCACCATCGCGTAATGATGATGCTAGAAAATTGTTCCTCATTTTAGCATTGCCATTTAGGCCTGGTCACTGGGAAGAACAGTTTGGTGTTGGTTCTGTGTGCCTGATGTCAGCAGACACATGCACCCCGGTACAAATCTGGATGCTTTTTTTTTATGTTTCCTAGTGTTTTGTCAGTGTCAGTGCATTTCAGAGCTTTGGCCACCCCTTTTCACGCATGCACACACACAAAAGTATGAAATTTTCTTTTTCCTTCTAACCTGAAAAATTGAAAAAATGTCATGGCAGACATAACACCTGTCACATCTCCAGCTTTTGTGGTTGCTTATTTAAAATTTTGTTATTGCGAGTGGCAAGCTTCCCTGCTGAGCAGGAGACGGCATGTAAATCCGGGTTAGTACACTTATAGTAGCAGCTAATAAGACAGGAATACTTAGCTTTCAGATATAGCGATGTTAAATTTGTTTGGTTTATTTACAGGGGAAGTACCTTTAATGACTTTTTGTAGCTGCTCAAGCCAATATTCAGATTCTGTGTGTCTTGGCCTTTGCTAATGACACTGACACACCAGTGAACTTCCAGTCAGAGCACAGTAAGCAGTGCTGGGGTTTATTTTCCCTTGCTCTCTTCTCCCTCTTCCAGTTCTGCCATATCCCCTGGTGACAGAAACAGTTTCACTTCTCCAAGGAAGCCCATAATGTAGCAGGAAGGAATATCCATAACAAAAGAGCATATGTATCTGCATGCACATGTTTATGTGTAAATTTTCCACGGAGAAAGCATTCACAGGTCTCACTCCTGAATTACTGTCATTATAATAACCCGTTTGGTGTCAAAGTATGACAGATTATAAGTGCTTAAGGCTAGTCCCAGCTCAAGACAGATGTAAATAAAGTACTTCTGATTATTGTGCAGGTCAGTGTGTTTAAATAACAACCCCCCAAATCATGCTTTGACATTTAAAAGAGAGAGGAAATATTGTCATGCTGCAGACCTGGCACAGATAAGCACAGGGCAATTTGGTCAGTACAAGGTGATTTGTGAGTGCAGCCCAATGCAGTCATTTTCACAGTTTGTAATCAAGTAGCCACCTTAGCAGTGTGTCAGCATTAAAAAAAAAAAATGTTCCTTTTAAAATGTTTACACAGATTACTCCCCTGAGGTGCTACAGTGCATTCGCTGCAAAACTGATGTAGGTTAAAGATCTGGAGCAGAAATGGCAAATGGCAAACTTCCATGAGATTGTGGGCCTTTTTTTTTTTTTTTTTTTTTTTTTNGTCACCAGCCCGTTGCTCAGGTGACCAGGTCGCAGTAACAGGATAATTTTTCAGGTCCGGTGCCTATGGCAAGATAACTGGGAGAAATCCCTGTGTTAGCGAGTGCTGTGGGATGTCTCAGAAATCACAGTGTAGAGGTGCCTAAAATTAATAGCCGGTGCGAGCCACACCAGGGTGTGTGAGGTGGGGCTCAGTGGCAGCTCTTCCCTGCCTGGGCCATGCTCCCCGTTCCAGCTCCTGTCCTTGCAGCTCTGCTCCTCAGCATCGCCCCGCTGTGCCACACGGCTGGGCTGGAGCTTGCCCAGCTGCTGGCCGGGGTGGCCACCTCAGAGCCAAGCCTGGCCCTGCCTCACCGCAGTGTGCACAAGCAGAGGAGCTGCTGGAAGGCACGTTGCTGGTAGCACCCTGCTTCTGAGACTCCCCTGTGAACCCCTCCATTGCCAGCTTTTCTGCCCCAAACTCCTCTTCTCCAGCCCTTCTAGACTCTTCGCCTCTGAACCTGTCTTCTGTTCCCTGCACACTTCTGTGCTTGACTTCTCCCTGTGCTCAGGCTGCCACACAGGGCTCATTACAGACACTGGATCATTTTTTCTGGCTCTGTGAAGGGCTTCGCTCCAATGTTACAGGTTTAGATGTAGAGTAGAGCACAGAGTGTCAGCTGCATGCCAGAAAATGCACAGAATGTTGTAGAACTTGATCCCTCTGCACACAGCAAAAACCTGAGCTTTAACATGTTTCCATATGAAAAGTTGTTTCTTCCACTTCTTGTCCTGCTGAGAAGCATAATCCACTTTTATCGTTGTTCATAGCTAAACCACACCTACCTCTGAACTCAATTTTTTAATTAGTTGTCTGTTCAGATCTGAGAAAGACAACGGTAAAAACCTTCATCAGATGGCAGCACTGAGGAGGTACTGAAGCACATACAAGTAAGTATTAAACGTGAGGGCTGCAGAGTGATTTCTGTGTAGCCATTAGAGTCAACACATTGGTCTACTGGTGGTGTCAGGTCCAGTTAAAGGAAGACCCCTCAGTGTAAGAGACAGTGCTCAGCAGCTGTGATCACTCGTGTGCTGCTTTGTGTTGTCAGTGCTCTTCTTTCTTACAGTTTCTTTGTTCTGCTTTTTAACGATGACCAGATCTCACATGTAATCTCCTCTCTTTAAATACATGGACTTCTGCATTAGCTCAGAAGACGCAATTAGATCTAGTGCTACTTGTTCTGCAGAAGAAAAAAAAGAGATTAAGTGCAGATTAAGCTTCAGGTAGATGGCAGACAAAGGAAAACAAAAGAGCAGAACAGGACGTCCTTTAAAGGGAATGTTTTGAATTTGACCAGTTTTATTTTGGACCCGATAGCACATCAGACTATCAACAGCACAGTGAGGCTGACAGTCTAGGACCATGGTGTCATTCAGGCTGGAAGGAGTCTCAAGAGGTCTCTGGTCCAACCTCTTCCTCACCCGGCTCAGCCGAGAGGTCAGGGTTTCATCCACTTGGGTCTTGAAAACCTCCAAGGATCGGAGACTGGACAACCCCTCTGAGTCACCAGATCTAGTGTCTGACTGTTTTCACTGAGAAATGGGGTTCCCTCCATCCAGTCTGAACTTCTCATGTTTTAACTCTTACCTTTGTCCTCCTGCCATGCCCCACTGGGGAGCACCCATCTTCACCCTCTTACTGATCTCCTTTTAGGTGCTGGGGGCTGCTGTCAGGTTCCTCTCTGTCCCCAGCTGTCTGTGCCCCAGACCGAACTAAGCCCTCGTCCTTCAGCCCCCCTAGGGTGAGTGCTCAAGCCCTGACCATCTAAGGGGCCCTGTGCTGGACTCGCTCCTGTTTATCATCATCTTCCTTCTCTGGGGGATCCAAAACTGAACACGATACTCTAGGTGGAGGCTACTGAGTGCCAAGTGAGGAGGGGATTATCAGTTCCCTCCATCTCCTGGCTGTGTTCCTGGTCACCCAGCCCAAGATGGTGCTGGCCCCCCCAGGGGCTGTGCTGGCCGAGGCTCAGCTCCCTGTCTGCCAAGGTGCCCGGGGGCTTTTCAGCAAAGCCGCTGCCCCCAGTCAAGCCCCAGCCGGCACTATGGCAGGGTCTCATCCTTCCCAGATGCGGGACCTTGCACTCGTCCTTGTTGACCTCCAGGAGGTTCCTGTCAGCACATTGCTGCAGCCAGTCTAGGTCCCCCTGGGTGCAGCCCTTTCCTCGAGCGTAACAACTGGCTCTGGCATCATGCAAGTGCTGCGAATTACCGAATTGTCAACAAAATAAATAAACCACAAAAAGCAAGCAGCTTCCTCCCTTTCCCATTTTTAATCTCTTCTATTTGCTGCCAAATACTTGGAGATCTGCTTGTAGCGGTAGAGCAGATAAAAGAAATGTGTAGACTTGAAGTATGGTGCTTAAATTGATAGCCTAATCCTACATTAGTATTAGCTCTGCTGCTTTTTCTTCTTAACGGGGAAAAATATGTGATCTGGGATCATGGTATGGCAGGAGTTAGAGCTGGAAAATACCTTACAGGTCACCTATTTCATTTATAATGCAGGATTTCTCTGACCACTACGTTTTCTAATGTGTTGTCTGTGTGCAGAAGTGTCAAGTCCTGGGATTTCCTTCACTCTCTTGAAGGGTAACTGCAACCCACCATGAAGACATTTTTTCATTATACTCAGCATAAGTGTTTCTTCTCTTAATTTCTTCCTATTATTCCTAATTATAATTTGCGTCATCCCTAAGCAACCCAACCGTTGGTGTTTATGTGGTAAATATTGTAAAATCGCTCACTTAGCTGGGTTGGTTCTGCTACAGAATTCATAGCCGGTCAGTCGAATTTTTGCCATTAGATGTCACTACGTGTACAGCAGACTGTAAAAGACTTGATTTTTATTTAGCCTCCCAGAAAAATCAAGGAGAGAATTGGGAGATGTAGGAGAGAGTCTGGTAGTACTCTTTGAGATAACTACTTCTTAAATAGTGTGTTGGATATGCTTTTACTGAAAGCAGCACAGAAGGAAACATAAGATTTTTGACTTAACTCCAACAACCAACAGATGATGCTGTGACCTTAAGCATATATAAATATGTTTAGCAGCTGCTGTGTAACATATTTATAAGTGTTTAGTGACCTGGAGGTTAATCAAAATGAGTTTGGTGATCTCAGCTCAGTTCTTAATGGACTCCACTTCATATTATAGCACTGATGCAGCACAATTTGTCACAGTCGGCTGTCTTTACTCAAAGGAGGCCCACTGTGGAGTGAGAATTAAAGGCTGAAGTAATACCTGGTTATTTCTCCCTAAAGAAACTTTCCATTCCAAGCCATCCTAGAGCAGAAGAAAATGTGGAAGAGCTCTGTACTGCGAACTGCACCCAATCTCAGTGTAAAATAACTTTTAACAGGATGTCGCCTCCTCAGTGTTACTGGATTATCTCGGGTGCGCTGCAGTCAGCGCTTTGGTAGGGGATGGGGGAAGGACCAAGTTCTGCAAGGGATGCCGCTGAGTCTTTTCACTTGCTGGGCTCTTTCCAGAGATGGAGAGCTGTGTCCGTTCCCAGTACAGCATTACAGGGGAGGATGAAAGGGAAGGGTATTGCCTTGCCAGATTAAATTCTGGAGTTAGGCTCTGCCATTCAGATCTTTCTGGGTGCAGTAGCATTTTTTTTTAGGCTTTGGTTGTTTTCTTGCTGTCCTGGCCAGAGCTAGCGTATTCCTTTTATTTCATTTCTGCTCCCCGTCTAAACTGGAAATAGTTCCTTGCTTTTTGATTTAAAGCTGTCGTACAGCAGTGTGCTCTGATGAACTACAATTGAGGCTGATGTCCACAGTGGGTAACATGAAATAGGTTGTACCTCGATTTAAGACAATGAACAGCACCACAGTTCAGAAGATATACATGCTATAGGAAGTAACAGTATTGAAATATTAGCAGGTCAGGACTAATGTCAGCTTACCTGCAAGGTGTGTATCTCCTGTGTAATTTTAAAGCAAAATAAGGGTGTTGGAGAAATAGGTACCTGTAGGGACTTCTGTCTATTCCAGAATCCCAGTCATACTCCATAAAAGAACCTTTTAAAGTCTATTAATTCTTTTTTAAAGTGTAAAAATGCACACTTCTTCCGTCTTCGCTATTAACTTCACCCAGTAACAGAAAGGATCTCACTTATCCAGGAGAAGAAGAACTTTTCAGTTAGCTGCATTTGTTGAAATACAGCAATTTTCAGCTAAAAAAGGGAGGGGGGGAGGGTGTTTAAGATGCAGTATTTACATAAGAAAAGCTTGATTGTGTGACAGAAATCTTTTAAAGTTGTTGCCACACGGACCTGCTCTTCTCTCTTCCCTTTGTAATCTTCCCTTGGAGCATTGCAGCACTGTGCATTTTAAATCTTTTCCCTCCACTACTCCCTGCAAGCTTCATGAGGGAAATGACATTGCGTGGCGGTTGTCTCCTTCATATCAAAAGAAAGCCTTTCCTTCTTTGCGAGAGTGAAGGAAAGTTTGTCTTCAGAGAGCAAAGGACAAAACTGACTTGGAAAAAGATGCTTTATTTAGATAACACGTTCTCTTTTCCTTTGAAGAAATTCACAATGTGTCAAGAAAAATTAGGCCAGATAGCACTTTAATGGTCTTCCTCCTGTACCTCCTAAAAAAGAAATCTGTTTCCACCAATTGCATTAAGAATCTACTACTAGTTTGGATAAGACAAGAAGCCGCTGAAGTTACTCAGGGTTGTTGGTTTGGCGGTTGTCTGTTTTGCTTGAATAGTGTATAATAATGAAAAGCAGAATTTATACCAAAACTCCATCTTGCTTCTAGGGTATGCAGCTTTCCCTGCCTGTAGGATAAAATTAAATGCTTTGTTTTTCATGAGAAAAAAAAAAAGCAAACAGGTACCAAAGCTATGTAAAGGAGTGGCTGCTTTCTTTCTTGCCTCCTTTATTTGGAAAAACAGCGTAAATGTACAGGGGTTACACTGAAGAAACAGGTCTGAGTTTTGTATTTTCCTATGTGGGCTATGAATATACAAGTAAGTATATTTTTGCATGTTTTTATTTATAGATTTGATTTTGTATGTGTAAGTCTATATCCATATACACATAATATGTACAGTCTTCAATTATACCAGGAAAAGGTAGATAATTGTAGTATGGATTCAAAGAATAAAAGGTGATTTTTGAAGTTGGATCAAGCATTACATTGGGTGATTATTTTCTTCCTTGTGCCTCAGTCTATCTATATAATTGCCAAATCAAGTACAAAGCGTACTTAGGTACTTTTTAGAACTTAAGAGTAAATAAGGTTTAGTCTTCAAAAATATTTGCTCTGAAGATCTTCACATCTGACGATGTGGAGAATTAGGTAAGGGCTTCATTCAGGGCAGTTTTGCAGAGAAACTTAAGTGTCGGTTATGAAATCGTTGCACAGATATGTGATTAATTTTTCAGAACCAAAATAGTTCCGCTGGGGTTTCTTGTTTCAACGAAGGTTAGTACGTACGTGGTTTTTGGAAAGATAGAAAGGACATAGAAGGCTGTAAGATGGACATTTTGTTCAATGCTGCAGCCATGTTTATGGTCGCTTTAATGGTGTTTGCTAAATGACTATGACTAGATCAATATTGGAAATGGGAACATGTATTATTAAAAAAAAAAAGACGCTGCTTTGAAGAAGAAGAGAAAGCAGGAAGTTACGTGTATGTGGTTTCACTGGGAGTTGTGCGAATGCCACTTGCACTCATGAGTAGTGCTCAAGATAAATGCTCACGTGCCATTGCGTTTCTCCTGTGCAATAACATCAGACACAGAAATCTGAAAGAGATTTCTGTAGTACCCATTTTTCTTCTGGTCATTTCACTGGTTTTTAAGCTATGGCCAGCAAGGATTTCTATTACATGGTCAAAATTGCAATTCACCAAAATTTTTTATGCCAACCCCAGGTTTTAATTTCTCTCCTGGTCACATGGCTGTCTACTCATAGGATAAACAAGTTGTATTTTTCTGGTGATTGGTCATGACATATAAAGACTCTGTATACATCTCTTGAATTTTTTGTTCAGTCCAATTCTGTCTTAGATATACAGTAACTAATTCAAGACTAATAGCTCCCCATGTAGGTAAAATGAACTAATTGCATGTCTTCTCCTTAGCTATTTGCAAACAATAGGAGATGTACTCTGTGACAAACCACAGCGCCTTCAGCACTGAGGTACGTAATGAGACATGGTGTGTGTGCTCTTTCTTCTCGTAGGCAAGGCAATTTTCCTGCCATGAATCAGAGCGGTATTATGGGATCCAGCTCCCCCTATACTCAGCCGATGAACAACAGCTCTGGCTTGATGAACCCGCAGGCTCCTCCTTACAGCATGGCACCTAACATGGTGAACAGTTCCACAGGTAATGGTGGGTAACCTTTCAGCAGTGGCCTTCCTCCATCAGTCTGCCTCACGCTACCGGCCCTGGGCTGGGGGCCGAGGGGTAGCCTGCTGCATTTGATTCACCCCGGTGGGTGGTTTGGAGTGATTCAAAACTAGGCTAAGGTATTCGCGGGTTTTTGTACAGTAACTCATACATTTTTCATTAAGTCCTTTTGCACAGCATGTAGATGGGTACAGTGTTTTGAACAGTTCCAGCAACACTCAGACCCAGTTTGACATAGCTGTTGACTAGCAAGTGTATGTATATTTGTGTGTGTGTGTGTCTGCAAGAGACAGAGAAAAACCTCGTCTTTTGAGAGGCTGCTCTTGCTTTTCAGTGCCTTAGTTCCCAAGATTGCAATTTCAGATGTTTAATGCGGTCCTGGTTTAAAAAAAGAGATATGCACCTGCTCTGGCTTGAAGAAGCTGTAAGTTGAGCACTTAAAATAATTGCTCTGTTCTGAGAACATAGGCCGTATTTGCTGTTTCCAAAATTCATATAACCATATATAGGGTTTCTTCATTTACTTATTTAAATATCAGTATATGAAATGTAATCATAGCTTGTTTGGAAAAAAAAGCATATTCAATGTAGCTGCTGGATTTATCCTTCATATCATAACTTGTGAATCTAGAATTACTTGCAGCTTTGTGTGTGACCGTGAAGACAGGTGAATGTAGTTCTGTGCAAATGTGCTGTATCGTTCGTATTCAGCCTGAACCCCAGCAAGTATCCTTCATCAAGATAATACTTCAGTAAAGATCAATTATTTGATTGGGATGGGCTTGGATGGAGTTTCAATGACCCTGAAGTGGATCCTCCCAAAAGCTTATTGCAGTCGTGGAGTTTCTGTGCATGCTTTACTGTTTCCATTAGACCTTTCTGAAATGTTTGGGGTTTTGAAGTTTTTCTGAAACCCGGATAGGTTGCGCTAGGGTGATTTGATGTTGTTTCTTTAGCTGGTTTTGTTTCTACTTTTGTTTATTTCTTTAGAAGTGCCTTACTACTTAAATTGTGTCTTACCAAGAGCCTTTGTTTCGGTATCTTCCTCTCTGCCTGGCTTAGCCTGTTCCTTTCCTTCGTCCTTTGCCTCCTTCCCTGGCTTTCCTCCCTGTCACTTGGGTATGTCCCTGCTTTCTGGGCAGAAAACGGCCACTGTGAGATGCTAGCGTCTTGTAAGTCCAGAGGGTTTCTTTCCTCAATGTAGGAGGTCCCGAGACACTTAACAGTGTCGTATTTTTCAATAATATTATGTTAGATTTCTGGATAGCGGAAGAAAGGGAAAGGAAGCTGTTAATCACTTTAAGATTATTTTTTTTTAAAAAAAAAGGCACTTTTCCAGTTCTGGCTTGGAAGCCATTGGTTAGTCCAGACAGCACACTTCACCGTCTGGATGAAGAGGGAAAAGCTATTGAAAAGACCATTAGATAATAGCTTGCTTTTCCCCCACCAGAGCTGTCCCAGGTAATATTATGTTTTGTTTGTGTAGTTATGTGTTTTGTCTGGCTTACTGAAATAAAATTACTTCTGAGCATTGAAACTGTGCTATAAATTCTGTTTTGCTATTAGCAGAAGTAATTTTTCCCCCTTTTCCTTTGGCCCCCAGAGCTGCGAAAATAACCAACAGCAAACAGATGGCAGAGTGCCCTGCCTAAGAAGATTTATGTATTCCTAAGGAATAACCAGTTTAAAGGAAGATTCACAGAGGCTTTTTTGTTCAGATAATTCAGCCATTCGTTATTTCATACAGTGGAAATCTGTTCAATGCAAGGCCATTTATCCTAGCAGTCTTTTGTATGGGGTAGTCATACTCTTTTTATTGTGTTATGCATTCTGAAATATTGGATTTTTAATAATTTAAACATTTATCAGGGGGTTTTTCTGCCGGTGCATTTGTGAGGTTTTCTTTTGTTCCAGTTTTATTAAGTCAAAGACTACCCAATGGAAAGTAAGTATGAAATGCAGTAGAGGAGTTCAGCGCACCTCTTTTCCTCTGTGTGCGAGCAGACGTGCATCTGGATTGCTTTGTGCAGCTGGTCCCCGAGGGCACACAGGGATGGCACGGGGAGGGGGGCAACCAAAAGAGAAAATGGTGTGAATGTACTGCTGGGGGCACACGCAGTGGGAATGCCGTGTGTGTGCCCCTGTCCTGGCTCATCCTTCTGCTTGGCCTAAAGAAATGAAGGGCTGAGCTTAAGACAAGTGTAAACACAGTACTTAAAATGATGATGTCTGGAGCTGGGGGGTGCTTCGGGGTCAGCTCCGGCCCTGCGTTTGATGAGGTGGAGACTTTGCAGATGATCTCTACTTACGGGCTTGAAAATGGCATTTTCTGTGGCACAAATACCAGTTAGGCTCTCTGGCTCTTCAGCCTTCCCACCCCCACAAGTTTAAAGTCACACGTCTGCCCGATAAAGCAGGGTTCAGTCAATGCGTGGGGCCAAAACCAAAACCAAATGCAGCTGAGTGGCCGCTGCGTTACTCGGCTTGCTCACGTGCACTGAGCACCAGCAGCCGTGGTTTCAGTTAGAGGCCGGTGAAAAACCGAGGTAAGCAATAGGGAGAAGTTAGTTTATTTGTTCTCTGGGTTTTGGAGAGTGCAGTTGTGTTGCCCGTTTTGAGGGAGGAAGATAGGTTTTGGTTATATTCATTTTAATCAAATGCACTTTAGGGTTTTACTCTAAAATAGAGGAAGATTGTTGATGCTAGTGGAATTGTTTTCATATGGTTTTGGAGCTTCAGTACAGCTAAGTATAACACTAGTTTTGCCACGTGTTTTTAGTCATATCTATAACTCCTTATTACCAACTGATCCTTTTTCTCTTTATTTATTTTTTTTAATTAATGTCACAATTGAAAGGAAAATCATGTTGCAGTTTTGCATCCTGCTACTTCCACAGTGACTGCATCGAACCGTGGATTGCCAGCTTCTTCTCATGTAGAATAGTTTAGGAGCACTGAAATTACGAGATCAGAGTCAGTGAGATTCTTCTGATAAAGTATCCCATCCAAAAAAACAACAAATGCTTCAAGAAAAAGTGCTGTAATCCCTTCAAAATTACAGAGCAAATTGCCATTCAGAAAAGTTGTAGAACCTCCACTGTCCTTTTGTTATGTGAGTTCACATTTCCCATCTATATTTTAGATTCACCTCCCCTATTTTTTAAATTCAGGCTTTAAAATGTATATAATGAAAGGAAATTTACAAAACCCAATGTAAATAAAATAACAATTTCCTACTGTGAGCCCTGGTAATTCCAGTGAAAATTATCTTTAAAAATAAGTAATATGGAATTTGGATCTCACAGATTTCCGTATTACATTTGCACAGAAACTGGCACATATAATCTCTGCTATCTCTGGAGGTGAACAAAGCAATAAAAAGGTACTAATCTTACTGCTACAAGGATTCTTTCCTAATTTCACAACCTCTGTCCTACTGAAACCTTCCATTTTCTGGGAATTATTATTCCCAACAAATTTTTAACACTGTAATACTTTACATAAAACATGAAGTTCTAGGATTCCTAAAGTTACTTGAACTAAAGGAATTAAATGGATGCTCTTAATTAAAAATAGAGACAACTCTTAGCTTTTCATTTACATTATATATATTTGACTTTGTATTTATTTGGGTGAATCTCTGATAGAGAAAGCTATCGTATTTATGAATGTGAAGCGTTCTTTTAGAGATCTTGATTGGTTTTCTCTGTTTTGCAGCTTGGTTACATTTTTTCTGAAAAATGGAAACCTCCATTTATTTCACTATTTTTTTGCTTTAACGCGTGTTTTTGAATGAGCTATCGTATAATGCACGTTTAAGCAAACTTCCTGGAGGATGTCAGCAGTTGGTAACAGCTGACGTACCCCATCACCTGTACCCCAAACGAGCGATGACCGTGACCCTATGGTCATCGTGTGTCTTCACATGAAGCACAGAGGTGCCCGCATCTCAGACTGCGTGCGCTTGCCATCCCTTGGCTGAGACTTGGTGGGCAGAAAGGAGTCGCGGCGCTGAGGTCCTTGGTGTCCCGCTCATCCCTTTCAGATAAGGCGCCTGAGCACCCAGGATTGTGCTTTTCCGTAGAGGTGGGTGGTCATTTGTGTCAGGGCATTAGGCTGTGCTGTGGTCCCTCTGCCGTTTTTCCTGTGGGTATAAAAAGCCGTGGGGATCCTCTTGCCAACTCCACGTGAGTCACAAATTTGATGCTTTTACTTCTTTTTTTTTTTTTGGAGGGAGAGTGATAGGGAGGAAGGAATGTCTTAGGAAGGATGTAATATTCTGTTTTGTAGAGCGGGGTTTTTTATTGCTCTAGCGATAAAGAGAAGAACACTGTTAGTGTGTTGCTGCTCCTACATTATTTCATCATCTTCTGGGACTGACTGAGCAGCCTTTAGCAAAAAAGAATACTTTGCTGCAGTTTTACTCATGTCAATATCTGCCTTTGAGTACATTAAATTCAGTGTGGAATAGTTAATTCAGGACCGTGACCCATACTTGCTTTTTGAAATCATTTCTAGCTCTTAAATTCTTATAATAAGCCAGAGGCTAGTACTTGAAACCTATTCGCAATATGCTACAATGCTTTTTGAGTCAAGATTTCCCTGTTAACCTCCTCTCTAAAATGTTTTATCCTTTGGTCCGCACTTCACATGCAGAATTATTAGTACCTGTGTAGAAAGAGACCGTGTCTTATTTTAGCAGTTTCGTGACAATAACAGTATTTCACTGCTCAGAAAGGGTCAAAACAATGTTCTTGCTGGACCACTTTGCTAAAAAAGCGAAGGAATGTCTGTTAGCAAATCGCTGGAGAGTACATTTGCAAGAAGTTACGAAACAGCACTTCCAACAGTGGATAGAAAAGTAGCTGTGGAAGCATCTTAGGTAAAAGCTATAGGGACACTAGACAACCTTGCAATTGCTAGTAAAATCCTTGCAGTTCTCCTCTTACAGGTAGAAAGAAAGGATGCACATGAAGTAAATAATTTAGAACAAAAAATGAAAACAGAATTTTGGATTTTTTTTTTCCCCATAATTGTCTCCAACTGCTGATAGTTGTATTTGTATGTGCCAACAAGAAATATTCAAAAGCCAAAATGAATTGGTATTTTCACATTTCTAAACTTGATTAATACAGTCCGAATATGTGTGGTGATTTGCAGACTAGAATTACTTGCCCTTGACATGAGGTCTTAAATTTGACCTCTCTAGAACAGAAATTTTATAAAGGAATTCTGATGGAAACAAGACTACCAGGAGTGGGCACAATTATTATATTCTTTGTAACAGAAATACAATGTGCCAACCTAGATAACAGTGAGATATCAGCAGAGGATTTAGCCATGCAGAATTCTGGTGAAGAAGCGTGATTGTTAACTTTGCTTTGTTTGACCTCTCTCAAAATGCTTTAGAGGGGAAGGGTCATCTTTGGTTGCCTCGAAACTAAAACTAAGGCTTCTTTTTTAGCGCTTTCACAGCATGAAACGTGTTAACTGTTAAAATGGATTTTGTATAACAGTTCTGCATCCTAGTTTGAAACCAGAAAGTGGCATACATTTGACCATTTTGTACTATATTTTTTAAAAATTCCTAAAAGAAAAATAACTTTTTTTTTTTTTTTTAACTGTAGAATTCAGAACTAAAATGTGTTAGGCTGCCATTCTTCACTTCATAATGGTCACAAGCTTTACCAGCTCCTCAAACAGAGTGTAAGGGCAAAATGCATACAAATCAAATACTTAGTGGATGCTGGCTTCCCAGTATCATATTGCTTGGCTGTTTTGTTGAGGTTTCACACACATACATAAAAATAACAGCATTTTTAGCTGATCCCAATAGATTTTCCTCTGCAGCTGCATCACTTGAAAAAGGCTTTTTGTTCCAATTCTTCACGTCTTAAGTATTGCAAGAATTTTTTTTTTTTTTAAGTCTCAATTATGATTTATGTGTTGTGATGACTTTAAGGGCTTGATTGGGCTACAAATGTGCTTTGAAAAAACAAGAAAATGTGCCCATGAACAACACTGGCAGTTCAAAGCTGACTATTGAACATACAGTTGTAAACTCACATGGCTGGGTAGGTTTTTTTGGCAGACTCGTAGTCTCAACCTGCAGTGATGCGAAAGATATTAGCAAATTAGCACTGCAGAGCTTGCCAGCATATTCGCCAGAGTCCTGCTCATGCTCTCACTGCTGTAATTAAAACTAATTATTTTCTAAAACATAGTAATACATGAATATGTGCAATAATCATTTTGTAGTGGCCAATCTGTGAAGTATTTTTAAAGCTTCTTTGCCCCCTCTCGTTGGCTTGCTCTGCAGTGTGCCTGCTGCCTCGTGCGAGCCGGCATTGTTGTTTTGCAGAGAGGCACGCTGCTCTGGTAACGATCTGATTTTTTTTTATTTTTTAAAACAACGATGCTTTGTCGATCATTAAAATTTGTAAGTTTGGGATATGTATTTTTTTATTGCCTTTTAGGCTTTTCTGTCCTATGTTTTTCTTACTTCAGATCCTTCTTTGAAAAAAGGGAGAGGAAGGAGAGATAATCCAGTCTTTCCTAAGTGCTGTGCACATGGTTTTCTGCGGGGAAAGAATCACCTGGTGTCTTGCTGTTGTTCTCTGGTTATTTGCATTAATTCAGTGTCATGGCATCTTCTAGCATCTGATCTGCCCAGTGTTTTCCGTCTCTTTATCTGAATGTTTCTCCTTGCATCCTTCTAGAAATGCAGGAACCCAGCAGCTCTGCAGCAATAATACTATACTTAGCACTTGCATCTTCAAATAAAAAAACCCCTTTTAACTCCTCACACCCCTGGGAAGCAACTGTGTGCCATTATCAGAGAAAGACATTTGTGTGTTCGTTATAGTCCCACCTCGTTTTGACGGGAGGGGAAGATGTTGAGTGCCAGTTCTCCAACAGAGTGGAGTTTACAGCTTGTACTTCTGTAGTTAAGGCTCACAGTGGCTGAGCCATTCACGCTGAAGTCAGTAGGGGCAGGAATTATCTGCTGGACACCAACCTTAACGCAGATATAATTGGTAATTCAGCCTTTCTCTCGGATTTAACATTGCAAGCAGGATGCGCGCCGTTTTAATTCATGTTTATCTGTTGCTAAAGGGAAGGTGCAGTAGTTATTAAAATAGGCAGTTGTTCTGTTGAAATGTAGCAGTCAAACGTGGAGCCAGTTGAAGACCACCAGCAGCATGAAGAATGAATTTTACCTTGTAAAGTGGTGGTGGTTGTTGTTGTTGTTGCATGGTGCTTGTTTTCTCGCCTCGTTCGTTCTCTTCTATTTCCTGACTTCAACCAAAGAGGTTTCCAGGTTTCCGAACGCCGGAATAACAGGACAGAGGTGGGAAAATCCCTGCTTGACGTGGTGCCACAATCTTGCAGCAGGAAGCGTGTTTTTTTCTTGCAAAGCCAAACATAGTCATGCTTAACTGCTTCTCCTGTTTTCGATTAGCACCTATGGGTCTTGCAGATATGATGACACCTGGTGAGTCCAAACTACCCCTTCCTCTCAAAGCAGATGGCAAAGAAGAAGGACCCCCCCAGCCCGAGAGCAAGTCAAAGGTATTTACCACCTCTGCACGTGGTGTTGGTTCAGCCCGCAGAAGTCTGCTGTGTTGTCCTTCATCTTCTGGTTTTGGCCTACCCACTTCTGTTCTTTCCTGCATGCTTTTCCATTCACGTGCAATCTCTTTGTTTGTTTCTTTTAATTTTTCTTTTTTTTTTCCTTCATTGTATGGATCTGAAAGTTACTAGTTCTTACGGCATTTTAACTTGCGGGGGCAAAGCAACCCAAGCCAAAAGTTGCCTGGGGATTTGGCTGTGCCCAGGTGGGTGGGAAAGAAGGGTCTTGCCTGGTTTCGATACTTGCAGCCATTTTTCTCTGCCTTCAGTTATAGCTTCCTGTTTTGGCCGCCTCAGCAGCAGCAACATACTTTAATATTTTGCTTTCCTGCCTTATTTGATAAAATAAGGTGAACGGCTTGGTTTTTTTTCTTTCTTTCATAAGGGGAAACCCATGCTTAGCATTCCATGTGAGCTTGAAATAAGCATGGTGGCTTAGTGACTTTAGCCAAGCATCCAGCAAACTTTCCAAATTATACTAATTAACAATGTTGTTTTAATACCTTATATATATATATAAATATATTTATATATGTTTGTGTTTTCTGTATGTGTCTCTCTGTTTATATATATTTTATATATAAAAATTGGTCAGTCTGTTAAACTGGATGTATTTTTTTTGTTTTTAATAAAGTTTGCCCTGCCTTTGTCATATTATTTTTTTTTTATTCCTCTACCACAGGATAGCTACAGCTCTCAGGGTATTTCTCAGCCCCCAACCCCAGGCAACCTGCCAGTCCCTTCCCCAATGTCCCCAAGCTCTGCTAGCATCTCCTCATTTCATGGAGATGAAAGTGATAGCATTAGCAGCCCAGGCTGGCCAAAGACTCCATCAAGCCCTGTAAGTGGCTCTGGTTTTTTTGGTTTTTGTTTATTTTTTTTGTATTTAATTATATTTTAATGCTTGCTTGTTTGTTTTGTAAATTCCTTTTCTTCATTATTTATCCACTAAACAGTTTTCTTTCGTTATAACACTGGGTACAAATTCTGCTCTCGGACACATGACTGTAAGTTCCACTGCTTGGCTTCAGTGGGGCCTGAGCATGTTTATCCAAGGGCAAAATTTGTCCAAACAGCACTTTGAAATAAGAAAGAGTAAAACTGCGTGCATCATGCAAATGTGCTGTCTGGTAATACAGCAGTTGTTGTGAAGAAAACATCCTTCCTGTAATGCATCAGCTTCCGAGCATGCCGACTGTGTTGTTGAGGACAGTTCCATTTCTGTTCCTGGGCCCAAACTCCTTCACACAACTGACTTCACTCTGGTTGCTGCACTTGTCTTTGCTAGGAATAATTAGGGAAAGAAACAAAGGAAAACAAAATGAGAAATCTTCTCTGTTGAAACTGACATCTATCCAAGTTTAAATTGTAGACTCGGCGCTATGGAAAAGCTGCCTTGTATGTTTTTGAAACGTTTTTAATTTTGAATTGCGTATTTGGAAATACAAAAATGAGGTTATCAGGGCACAGTCTAAAACAAAATTGTTTCTGGTTTGCTTCGTTCAGTTACTTTGAAATAAGCCAGATTGTGGGTAGAAAAAACCCTGATGCATATGTGTTTTTAGAGAAGTATTTTTTAGATAAATAATGTTTAGCCATTCTCATATAGGTTGTAAAGAAAAACCTGAGAGAGATGTGTGGTGCTAAAAATTGATTTCATCATATATATCTATTTATATACACATAGAAAATCTATATACATCTATAGAAAAGAGAATGCAGATGTAAGCTTATATAGCCTATGGGGAGCAAATGTCCGCTTGAACATTTTTGCTTTGGTTATTTGAATTAGAAAAATGTATGTTGTTTCTCTTTTCTTTTTACCAAAGGTCATAATGATCATAATTTCTCTGTAGAAAAATACTGAAATATATTCTTGTGAAGAATATAGAAGTTTTTTCCCAATGTTAACGTGTACTTAAACTAGAAACAATTCTAATCCCTGATTTCAAGTACTGGGGTCATAAAGACAGGCCTCTGTTACTGAATTTTAACCTGAGTCTACTTCCTGATTAATAATACAGATATAAGATAACAACTTAATTTTCACAAAGTGATATGCTGAAGAGAATGTTTCAGGGCAAACAGAGGAAGGCCAATCGGAAGGAAAAAGATCTACCCATCCAAAAACCGGAGATGTAGTGAAAGCCCTGAGCCAAGGGGCAGCATGGCATGAAATGCACCACCTGAATGTTTTGATGTTTATTTGGCAATGACTTTGAGTCTCAGAAGGCAGCTGGTGTTGCTTGTTCCCACAAAGTCTCATCTTTTTCTTCACAGCATTTCTGAAAGGGTGGTACCAAAAAACTCTGGTAGTTTTCTTTGTAGTAATGTTTTGGGTATTGCTTGTTTGGATGGTTTTCTGGAGGAAAGCAAGAGAGTTATTGCACAGGATAACACATCAAGTTCTTCCTCTGCAAGATTACTGAGCAATAATGCATTCCTGAGCTCATTGCATAAACTGCGTTACAAATCCTAGAGTCGTCATGAACATATGTGGAGTTTTTTCCATGTAAATATGCCAAAGTACAGCGTTGGAAAACATAAATGGAGCAAGTTTGTGCTTTCAGTTTGTTCTGAGTACCCTTCTGTCCAAGTGCTGCTGCATCTTTAGCTTCAGTTAGCTTCTTGGTACACAGATACAGATAAATGCAGTGCTTTGGAAATATACAGAAGTGCTGTAAATTAGCTGATCGCTTTTTGCCTATGAAGGCCAGTGTATTGGATAAGTTCATCGACTGCAACAGCAGCCTGACATAGACTGGAATGATTGATTGCAGGCATTTCGTTACACTTGAAAACAGCCTGAATTCGTTCATTAAATCCCAAAGCTGCTTCATATGCTACAACTTCTCCATTCCAGCAGAGGATCAAAGCAAGGGTGGATGGTCTGTGATTCACTTCACAGTATCCCTGTGATCCTACTAAGTGGATCCTCTCTTTCAGCACTTTTATATGGAAGTGAGGCGTGAGAAAATGTGGAGAAGAACTTGTTGAACCTTATGTTTTGAGGGCTTTTCAGATACATAGATAAAATAACAGAATCATAGAATGGTTTGGGTTGTAAGGGACCTTAAAGATCGTCTAGTTCCAACTCCCCTGCCTTAGATGGGGACACCTTCCACTAGACCAGGTTGCTCAAAGCCCCATCCAGCCTGGCCTTGAACACTGCCAGGGATGGGGCATCCACCGCTTCTCTGGGCAGCCTGTTCCAGTGCCTCGCCACCCCCATGAGGAAGAACACTTCTGCTGTGCTAATTTTGCATGCTAGTTTTGCATCCCTGACAGTGGTGAGGGGGCTTTAAAATTCTTAAAGAGAATTTGCAAGTGTGGGTGTGAACTGTGCAGGGTCACTGCAACATGAATGAAACAGTAGGTTATGAAAACCCCATAAAATGCTGTTTATGTCCATAGGTACACATGAATATGATAGTGAATGCACCTGTATAGTACTGTATCTCCATGGTGCTAGCTGTGAGGAGTCTGCAGAGTCCTTCAGGAGGAAATCTTGACAGACGATTGTGTCTTGCAAAAACCTCTGCCAGAGACTGGACTTCAGCAGTTTTTGCTGCTTGTGTACATCGAGTCTGTTCCATAGGAAAATAGGTCTATGTAGTAAGTGTAATATTGGCAAAGTCTTTATTGAAGTGTCGAAAGCGAGTGGTAGATAGTTGCATTAATATAGATGCTTAGAGATGTGTACGGAAACAACTACCCACTGCCTTAATGTGAAAAGAACTCCTACAGAAATTTCTGTTGCTCTCAAGGATTCTGCAGACTCACCAAATAAAAATCTGTGTATAATACAGTTTTAATGGGTGATAGGTGCAGTAAAAATAAAGTATGGGGTTTGACAAATTTAATAGGAGAATTGGCTTTGGTATCCTTGTATTTAAATGTGGGGTTTTCTACACCACCTATTTAAACTTGGCCAGTCACACCACATAGAAGAGGGCTGGGGCTTGAGGGCAGAGTAGGATGCAACTGAATCGGTAAAGATATGTTCCACAGGCTTGCACCCGCATTCTTTTATCACCAAAATTATCAACAAACTTAACAGAAGAAAAGCTCATGATGTGTATTCTTCCAGCATTGCCTGACATGCACTCATTTTAGTTAACAATCTTCTAATGGGATCATTTTGTAATAAAGCCTTATTTTCTGAGGGTTAACATCTATCTGTAGGCAAATTTAGGCTTCCAGCTGAACCTGCCCATGTGGAGCTGAAGTTTGTTTGTGTGTAGACTAGCTTGCACACATCTGTCATTTCTATATGTTTACATTTATAAAAATAGAGAAGATAAAAAGATCTTTACTCTTGGGGAATAGCATTCTTCCCTCCAGTGCATTCTTCTAAAGTTAACATTTCACTTTAGAAGAAAATTGCACCCATTTTACAAAGCATGACAACCTGAAAGCTCACACAGTAAGAAACACTTCTAACCTTCTGTAAACTGTGAAAAGTTTTCAGATGATACTGTCATTTTAGAGCCTGCTGCCACACTGCTGAAAAGCAGCATCATTTCAGATGTAGAGTAGAAAAACCCAGAATGAAAAATTGTTAACTGGTTTCCATTCTGCTCTGAATCTGATTTGAAAAAGATAATCTTACCATATAAAAATGAAAACGTAAAATCGGTACATCTGAACATTCTTAATCATGAACTGCAAGAAAAGTGAAATAGAAACTATTTTGTTTCCTCATGTTAGAATATAAGCACATACAAAATCTGCTGAGTAAAAGCTGAAATTCCCCACCTTCATTTATATTAGAGTTCCATGGTATCATGTCAGATTAAAACTAATGCTGATGAGCAGTACAGTAACTGCTCATACTGCAGTTGGTGGTGGGGTAGCTCCAGTTTATTCAGCTCTTCAAGCCTACGTGATCATATATCCTCACTACAAAATCAAATTTGTAGCAGCATGACTTGCCTACTTCCCTCTTTCCACCCACGCCCCCAAAAAATCTTTCGCAAAGTATGTTTGCTGAAAAGATTTAAATTGATTTTCTTAAACACCCAGATATACATAGCAAGTGATGCTTAGAGTAAACTGGTTGCCATTACAGAGTCAGTTTGTGCTTTCTTTGCATAATCTACAGGACTCATGTCAAAGTAGTTTCCTGCCAGCCACTTAGTAAAACAAATTCAGCCTTGACTCTGACTTCAGTAGGAGTTGTAACACAACTGAATCTGGTGCAGGTAAGCTCAGGAATCGCCTCGTTTCTAAGTAAGACAGGTAATAATATCTGTCTGTAGGAAGGACTGCTGCGAAGAAGTACAGTGTCAGGAAGCAAGGCAGAAAACTTTACAGGAGGCTATTTATTTAATTAAAATGAATATCCATTCACTGGAAAGAGCAGCAATGGCTCGTGGAACTGCTGGGTCACCCCCTTTGGCTTCACATCTCTTTTCTCCCTGGCTGTCCTCCAGTGTTGCCAAGTTTCAGCTAATGGCTGGAAGGACATACAGAGCCTGTCATGTTTTCCAGGCTAACATGCAAGATGAATGGTGGCAATGCTTTTAAAAATCTTCAGCAGTTGGACGCTACCCCGCTGCATCTTGTGGGGATGTGGGCAAAGTGGGTCATTCTGTAGCATCTGTGAGGTGCAGCTGGGGTCTCGTTTAGAGGTGTTTCAACGAGAAATAAGTTCCTGTTTGCTCCAGAATAGTGCTGTCGCCCATTCAAATAAGGAGAAGGCAAAGGAGAGAGAGAGTGATTGACTTAGATGAGTTTAAAGAAGTGTCTACCACAATCAACAACCGAGTTTAGGATTTTACTATACGGACATGAAGGATATGTTTCCCTTCATATATTTGTCTCCTTTCCCAAAGCTTTATGTCAATCTTTTGTGTTTGACTCTGAACCACTTCCATCTTCCACTGCTGAGCAAATCACTTCGCCTTCTGCAAGCAGGGTGGTCATCCTGCAGTAGCAGCAGCCCCTCTGTGCTGCCGCCGCAGGGACACTTGGGGTAGGGTGCAGTGTGCAGTCCGTCCCCACGTGGCACAGAGCCCAGCTCACAGGGTTATACTGCACAGAAAAGATACGGTGAGAAGTTACAGTTTGCGTAGCAGCCTCAGTGCTTTCTGCCATCTCCACAGAGAGAAGAAAAGGCATCAAGACAATGAGCTTTCCTTAGCTGTAAAGCCCACATAGAGCAGCAGCAGGGAGGGTTTCCAACTCTTCCTGGTAGTGGTTCAGCTCCAGTTGGTTTCCATCCCTGGTTTTCCCCAGGTCATAATGCACTTTCTCTTTACAAGGCAGGACATATGAGATTACTATATTCTGTTCTCCTCCAAGGGAGGACTAGCTACTCCTAAGCATTATTGCCTCAGACAGCTATTTAGCAGTTCACAAAGAGTATGGCCACCAGTCTCCTCATACTGTAGGCACTCTCATCTTGCTTCTTGGGCAGCAGTGGTGTGAAGAGGTAGTAAAACATAACCACGTTTTAGGCTACTCTTGTGCAGTTCCTGTTCTGGAGGAACACCTTCAGGTTTTCTAGCCCCTTTTGAGGGGCAAAGGGGAGAGGGTTGATTTGGTTTGCTTTTAGGATTATGTAAACTTCTGTGGGACAAACTTGGTTTTGACTTTACCCAAATTTTCGCTTACAAAGCACTTTGAGATAAGTGGATGAGAAGCACTGTGTGAGAGCTACCTCTTCTTAAAATAATGTGAGGCAACATCAGAAACTTGCCTTCTGGGATCCAAAGTTCAGATCATGAAAGAAATATGAGAATGGGGAGTTTGGGCCCTTTATTTAAAAAGCTGAGTTTTCCTTATATGGACAGAATGTACTGTTTGTGCCTGAACTAGTAGCCTTCATTCCTGACTGTTGTGTGATAGCTTTAGTTTGTTTGACATCTTCTCTTTTTCAATGTTGTGAGTTTCTTACTTTCTTTTCCCTCCCTCTCCCACCCTTCCCCCAACTCTGTTTTCTTTCTTCTTGCGACTTAGAAATCGAGTTCCTCTACCACAACTGGAGAGAAGATCACGAAAGTCTATGAGCTAGGAAACGAGCCGGAGCGCAAGATGTGGGTAGATCGGTACCTGACGTTCATGGAGGAGAGGGGCACGCCCGTGGCCAGTCTGCCAGCTGTGGGCAAGAAGCCCCTGGACCTGTTCAGGCTCTATGTCTGCGTCAAAGAGATCGGAGGTTTAGCACAGGTGAGAAGAAGGGCTTGCATTTGAACCTTTCGAAAAGCGATGCACGTGTTTTTTCTAGAGGATTTCCGGCTGGTTACGTGGTTACGTTTTCAGCCCTGACAATGGTTGAAGAAAACAGTTTTGTGCTTTAATATTTGTCCGGAGTTCATGTTTTGCTGCGTAATTGCCTTAAAACTCTACGGTTTGAATCGAAATTGGCCATTGCTATAGAGAGATGAAATTGTTACCTGTTCGGGGGAATGCAGTAATGCCACCAAGAGAAGAAAAGAAGAAGAGGCCATTAGATCAAAGTTATGAGTAATAAATACATGATAGAGCTGAAAGGAAAAGGAGATTTCTAAATCCATCCTTCCCGGATAGAGATACTGCCCCTAAGACAAATCAATTCATCTCTCCGCAGAAGAGGCAGAGATACATTATTGAAACACAGTCCTTCATCCCAAATCTTTCATCTCTGAGTGTCTCTGTACAGTACTTTTGTTTCTCAGACAGGGACTGTGCTATCCCTGTGTTTGGAAGATGCTTACAGGGTATTTTGAGTTGCCTTACAAACATAATGACTACAAGGAAAAGGTGAATTACTTAATTGAGATGAAGGAAAATTAAAGCAGGAAGAGCTGAAAATAACAAAAGTCAGAGACAGGAGAGAGAAGCTTTGGTTTCTGTTCCCACCAGTTCACTGGAAGTTTTACAAAGGGATATTTGGAAATTACTTGTGAGTTCTTTAAGACTGACCACCACAGAGCAAAACGAAATGTTTCATTGCCTAGCAGCACCAAAAGGGAAAGGAGGATAAAATGGTCAGTATTTGCAGCCTTAGATTTGGTATTCAGAGTCATCTGACCTTGCCTGATGCTTTTGCAAAGCATCCCTTGTATCTAGGGGATCACTCTGGCTGTTTGTAGATGTTCAGTGCTTTGCAAGATGATGTCTTAAACACAGCTGTGTAGATAAATATGTATCTGCAATATGTATTATAAAACAGATAATATTTAATATTTAAATAGATATAATTTAATGGTAATTACAAATCTGGACTCAAAAGTACGTTAAACAAATTAGATCCTCAGAAAGAGAGTGCATTTTAATAATCTACGTGGTTATTTCAAGAAAGGAATGTCCAACATCAATCTGTACCATTTTCGATGTTATTTTGAATAGTACACCTAGTGTAGTATTTGACTACTGAATTAGATCATTGAATTAGATCATTGGCCCTTCAAGTCCAGAGATTTTAGCTATTTCTGTTATTAAAGGAAGGCAGAGAAACCTAATATAGTTCACCTTGCCAGTTGTTAAATGCTGTATATGGGCAAGAGATGTACTTTTAGTGATCAGCTCATGCCCCCCAGCATCATAAAGATTTCGTTACTTTTAGCTCAGAAACTTTATTACAGGTAAATCGTATCATGCAGCTGCTCTGCCTCATACAGCGTGATTGTGCCCATAGTATGAGTCTTAGCATCAGAAAACTAAGCAAGGTGAGGGGCAGATGGGTTATTCTGGAGAGTCATTCATGTTTGCTTATTATGGAAATTTATTTTCTTTTGGGACACTCAGTGTTGATTTGCAGTGACAGACATAGTGCCTTGCCAAAGAATAGATGCTGTTCACTTAGGCTGATTTTTGAAAGGGCTTGAGTGATGTGTGTGTGTGTGTGCGCTTCACTACGGGTAAAAATTGACACTGAAAATAAAGGCTCCTGGTTTTGCTGGCGTGCCCATGTGAATGGTCACCGTATTTATCTGTTTGGGGCTACTGAGAGGTGCTTGCTGACATTTATTTAAATGCATCTGTGTGATGCTCTCCTGTTGCTCCAACTGCGGCACTCCACACCTCATGGTTCTACCTGGAAAGTGACAGGGAGTGGAGCAGGAGCTGCGCGGCAGCCGTGCGTATTCTGTCTGGATAGCTGCAGCTGATGGTGTAAAACTTGGCCCAGCCAGCTGTTGGCAGTCTGCTTATAAATGCCCATATACTGGGCCTGTAGGTGTGGATGTTTGTTTGCAGTATGCAGTGTGTTCTGTTGTGCACCACTTAGCTGTAAGTCAGTAAGGCACAAAGGGCTGTGTGACTGGATTTCAAGCCTCAACAGGGACAGTTTATGAAAATCTCGTCTCCTTTAACTCCTGGGTTCTTGCAGCATGTACCAGAGAAATAAAAACACTTTGCATAGCCATGCCAGCCTGCTTGCTGTTAGTGCTGTCCTCAAAAGATCTCTGCTGACTGGCAGCAATTAGTGTTATTAAACACTTTGAGAAACAAAGAAATGTTTCCTTTGCTGGCACACAGGCTTAGGATCAGTATGACGAATGGTAACCTTTGTATCTGCGTAAGTTAAGTTGGAGTCCTTAAAATCTCAGGCCTCAGGGCAATTAGGAGTCGTCATGCACAGGAATTGGGATTCTTCCCCAACAAAAGCTGAGATGCTCAGACATTCAGAGCCCGTTTATTTCAGTGCTGTCTCCCCTCCTTGGATCATAACCTAGCAATTGCACAGGTAGTTGAATGAACTCTGGGGCGCCAGGTATTGCAGCAAAAATAGTGGCTGCTACAAGTGGTAGAGCTGAGCGAGCCAGTGGCATCATCCAGGATGAGAAATGAACTTCACTGTTACTACAGATCAGCTGTGTTTGAGGAACTCATGAGCAGAGTCTTTCAGTATTCTTAGGCTCGCACTGCAAACAAGACTCGCAGCAGAGTTGTGCAGTCAGCACTGTAATAATACAGAGTATTGCTGGACTCATCTGTGTGTTTGGAGTCTGCCTTAATTAATTAAGCGACCTCACTTCACTCTGCCTCTCATCTAGCTGAAGGATCACTGATCTGTCCCTGCAAGACACTGTGAAGTGAAAGAACTTGCACCAGGAATTACAGGCTGAACTGTTTGACAGCTGGTGGCTATTTTGCAGAAAAATTTATTTTTCATATCAGTGCTCAAACACTTAAATTGCAGAATAATGCTGTTACTGCTTTCTAAATTAGTTTTTAGGAGCTGCTTTTTAATTAGAATGAGGTGGGTGCGAGTGGGTGTCAGAGAGAGGGAGAATGAGCGTGCATTTGCTTGGAGATGGATTGCAAACTGAAGAGCATAGGCCCTGGGAGAGCGCAAGGCATTTAAAAGATGCACCATGCAGAAGACTCCACAAGCAAAGCTTTTTATGTAGCTATCAGCAGGTTCCTTAATGGTTTTATAACTGTAAATGCTGTCTATGCATTACTGCGTGTGGGAGTAATGAGCATTAGTTAAAAGAGGAAAAATTTAAAAGTAAACCAAGACATTGCGTGCTTTTTGCTTTTTTTTCTGTCTTTTTTTTCCCCCCTTTTTTTTGTCTCCTAACTTAAACAAAACACTTTGCTGCAAACCAGTGATTCTACCATTTATTTTGCTAGGTTAATAAAAACAAGAAGTGGCGTGAGCTGGCAACCACCTTGAACGTTGGCACTTCGAGCAGTGCAGCCAGCTCCCTGAAAAAACAATACATTCAGTACCTGTTTGCCTTCGAGTGCAAGATTGAGCGAGGGGAGGAGCCCCCTCCAGAAGTCTTCAGCACTGGAGATACTAAGAAACAACCTAAGATTCAGCCGCCATCTCCTGGTGAGTCAAAAAAACTGCAGCCTCTTACACAACCATTTTTTGGATGCATGAGATAACTCACTACATTGCAGTTTATATATTTAGAAGCGTGCCTCGCTAGCGCTGGACAAGAAATGAAGGTGAAATATGTTGTTGGCATCTTGTTTTCCGACTTGGAGCTAGCTCCTGAGTCAAGTCAGATTTAACTCTGAAGGGCATCCGCAGTCACATGTCCAGTTTGTTGTTGCTCACTCTAACATGTAAAGACATGTGCACCAGCTTACCCTGAATATTCGGAGTTACGTGGGCATAGTGAAGAGAAGAGCATTCTGCATGGACGTGCTTGCACTGCAGGACAGGAGGCAGCCAGGACTAAAAGGAACGTCCATTTGTCTAAAGATCAGGTTCTGGTACTTGCGCTTCCCTTGCCATGACTCTGAAGCTGCGTTTTGAGCACAACTGGTCAGTAAAGCTTCAGCTGGAGTCAGGCTGGCAGATGCTGGGCTCTGATACAGCTCACGCTGAATGTGTGGCAGATGGAGAGAGCTGAGAGTGTGGTGTATCCCCACTGCCAGACCTCACAGTTTGGAGGCATGCTCTCTGTTTTTTGTTGCTGATCCTGTATATCAGATAAGTCGTTAGCATCACTGTCTTTATCTTCTCATCTGAAGATTTGGAACTGGAAATTCTTGATTTTAGCTGTTCTTTTTGTATGTACAGTGTGGTGTTTGAAACCACGCTGTTTTCTTTCTAAATTAATTGAGCTTAGGACTCTCAAGATTGGATGGTCATGAGTGATATTCAAGGCAGGAA
This sequence comes from Pampusana beccarii, assembly GCA_013399365.1. NCBI lineage: Eukaryota > Metazoa > Chordata > Aves > Columbiformes > Columbidae > Pampusana > Pampusana beccarii. The sequence continues at coordinate 699,832 of VWYH01000482.1, forward strand.
AATTTTTCAGTTGTAACATTTTAAGTAGATCGGAAAAGGTGTAGCAAGTATTAGTCTGTGATGTTGACTTCTGGACTACCCATGGAAGAAGAAATGTTTCCTTTGATTTGCTGGTTAGCAGGCTTTCCTGACCAACAAGATAACTTTAATACTTACCTTCACAATTACTGTTAAGCAGACCACCTTCTTCTATGGCCAAGAGAATACAGTTCTTGAAATTTTTACAGCAGTTTCTTGCATTAGAAGGCAGTATAAGGAAAGTATTAAATACCTTAATTTCTGTTGGCAGAGTTCACTGGTTCAAAATGGGAAGTGGCGACTCAGGGACACAGCAAGCTCTCCAGGCAGTTTGCAGGCTGTGTGGCTCCAGTTTGAGAATTCCGGTCGTAGTTACCAGAAAATTGCTAAGACCTTTATAATCGTATAACACAGTTCTAGCTTTTACAAGATCGTTTGTTATGACAGCGCTTTGTCACTTTTGAAAAAGATAAAGGCCATAAGGCTTAAATCTTTTTCAGCCTAATGTATTCGGTGTAAGGATTTAGGGGAGTGTTTAGTTAAAATCTTCCTGGGTACCTCTCTTTGTGTAATACCTTAAATATTTCCTCCACCTTGCTAACACCTAGAGTTATTATGTACCCCAACACTGATTATTTAATAGAGAAGATCACTAGGTTATTTTGCAAGGCAAGTTTAGAAAATGGGTAAAAATACTTGGTACTAGAAGTGAAGCCTATAGTCCAAATGTTTTTCTGTCTGAAATGAACATAGATTGTCCTGAGTGTGCATCATTGCAAAAGATAAAATACATTGGACTTGCCTGTCACTTCTGGAGAAAGCTGCTAAGGGGAGCCGAAACTGTTCAATTTCTTAAGGAGGATAAAGAGGAAATTCATCTGTTTCTAAAACTAAACAGCAGTACTAAAAATGAGAGAGTATTTTGCTTTGCTCTCTCCTCCTCTACCCTTCTTGCTCCAGCACTGCTCTCAGTAGTTGGTTTGGGGATCATCACCTTAAATTTGCTGAATTTTGAGATAATCGTCATTTAAATCCATAAAGCTTAAACAAAGGGACAGAACTGTCAGACATACCACTTTTAGAGGAATGTTTTGCATCATGACACTACAGATGAAAATGGCAAAGTCCAAGTTTAAATTTATCATAACATTCAAGCAAGCTGTCTATGAGGAGAACTGAAACTATTTTTCTAAAATAAAAACACAGCAGGACATAGAGACTAGAAGAGGGGGGAGTAAGCAAAGATCTCAAGGTTTGTTTTGTTGGCAAGAAAAGAGCTCGTGTCACTGAATGGACTGCATTTCTGTACAGAGAAAGGCTTTCCCAGTGTGTATCAGCTTTAATACATGAAATCCCGCTGAGGTATAGATGCTGCAGAGAGTACAAGCCTGTTCTCTTTAATAGTCAGCTTTTTTTCTTGCTCCTTTTCTTTTACTATATACCAACATTAACATTTTAACTGCACAAAAGAAGTAGAGTTGTAGATGTGCTTTAGATAATCTGTCGCTCTTTGGCATTCAGAGGGAATGGGAGCCCAATACAACAAGAAACAGTCGCCTCCGAAGGTCCTTGCTTCCACCATTAGCCTCTGTTGTGCAGTTAGCTCAGTGCAGACAGAGCCACTTTGATGCCAAATCCGTTTGCAGAGAACTAGTTACAGTATCAGGGCTGGAGTTCTGATACGAAAGTTGGGGGGGCTTGTCTCAGAGGAGAGGGTGCTGTATTTTGTGCAGTTCTAACCAGCTGATGCTATGAAATCAGGGTCATGAGAGTTTAAAGATCAGCTCATCTTCATAGAACTTTTTAAACTCCGTATTTCAATTGCTCAGCACAATATATAGCAAATATATATAAAAATATCTAGGGACTGGCAGCCTTCTTGGTACAGAGAAGAATTCAGTTCCTGTGTAGATGTAGTTTCCAGGTAGGTGGGAGCATGGTGACACTCAGTTCAGAGCAAATCAGTTGTTGCAGATGTCCCATATCCAAGGGATGATTATGTGGCTGCCTCACAGACGACCTTGGGAATGGAATCACAGAAGGAACACTGAAAAACCCGCAAAATCTATGGGACTGCAAGGCAGTGGTCTGTGTCCGTGCATTAGTCCATTTGCTTGTAGCACTGATGAGGGATTCTCCTGTCACTTCTGTTTTTTACAACATCATTAATAAGGTAAATGGTATGTAAAGGAGTGAATTATTTAGCGCTATGTGCAGTGCGGTTCAGAATATTGTCAGCAATTATAAAAAGCTGAAAAAAGGAGAGAGGGTAGAGCAGCAAAGTGGCAGGCTGGTTGGCTTTGTTCAGCAGAGGTTTGCACAGTAGACAAAGTGTTAGTGGTAGCATTACCTGCCTGTTTTAACAAATGTTCTGGCTTCATACCACTGTCAGAACCTCTTCTGCTCTTTCATAAAACTCGCAGGGACACGTGGGGGCCTGAGTGTGTTTTACTGTGGCTTGCACTGCTCTAAGGCTGTGTAAGTTGGAGATATGTTTGTGGTAGGCTGAGGCCTTTCTATCACAGCTTCAATCTGTCTGGGTCAGATAATGTCGTCAGCAGCAGATGCTTAATGGCAGACTAGCTATTAGAGGACCTCTGCGGGCCTTACGTCCTGGCTGTCGGATCTGTGCCAAGGTCCATGTCAACTGTTGACCCATCTTTCGCTGCATAGAAAATCCTTTAGAGAGAGAGAAGCATTGTGGGTCTTGGTAAGCATCCTTCTAGGACTCCAGTGCTTTCCAGAAGTGGGTGCAAAGACAAGATGCTCTTCATGTCATGTGTGTTTGATAGTTTTGACCAAGATAAGCACAAATTATGTGGCAAGTTCTAAACTGACAATAATTCTGGGGGCCATTATGCTGAGCACTAACAGATGCCGGAGAACAAATTTCAAAGGAGTTATTTTCTGTTGCTGTATTCTGGCACTGTAAATTCTGAGCTTCAGTATGCAGTTATATATGCACAAGGCTCAAAATTAGAGACTGAGTGGTTTATGCTACACTGAACGAGCAGGATGGCCACGGTGGTAGAGCTGAGGATGCTCCCGAGTAACACTCAGCAGCTGGCCCTGATGTCAGCAGAGATTTCATTACAGCAGACCTGGAAAAACTGCGCCTGTGTTGGAAGGAGGGAGCAGAGCACGACAAGAGTGTGTTCCCTGTGTTTCCTTGGCAGCAGAGAAACAGGGCTGGGGAGGAGGGTGGCGGGGGGGGGGGGCGCAGGACACAGCACCGCACGACACAGCCGTTCAGTGAGCGCGTCTGTAACCAAACCCATCCGTCTCTGCTGGCGGGTGGCTGGCTCAAGTGCTATTATGAGGAGGCAGGTGATGTCATGGAGCGTGTCATGAGGCCAGCCAGGGAATCCCCACGGAAGATGGATGGCAAGGGGTCGGGAGGGGTGGATGGGGGGACAGACAGAGGTGCGTCCCTGCTTGTGCCAGCGCCCGCTTCGGGGGGGCCCTGCTGCAGCCACCGGCCCCCAGCCCGGCTTAACTGGGGCACTGGGTTCATGCTGTGTAAATTATCTTCCCAGCGTGGCGGCTGGCTGTTCACTCTGAAGTATGCGAATGTACTTAACCTTCAGTAACCTTTCCATTGTTTACTTTAGAGTATACATTTGTAGCTTCTGGCAAAAGGTAGGGATATCCTAGAGAGCATGTCAGGCTTCCTATTAATGGAGTTTCAAGAGTTCGCATTCTTCTTTTCTTTTTTCTTTCCTGAAGGGGAGAAAATGCTGGCAAGAGAAAGATATTTTTTTTTTTTTTGTCACTGGATGTTTCTGTTCTGGTAAATAAAGTGTCTTTCCTGAAAACAGTACATGCTGCCATGCAGGCTTTGCAAGGAAAAAGCCATGCTGATGCTATAATTCCATGCTGCTAAGAATAACACGTGCCGTTGAGTGAACTGTAGAAGAGTTTGTGGGACCTCACCTCCTCACTAACGAAGATGTTCATTTTATTTCATCTTGGATGGATTTTCTGTTGTTAAAAGCATATTCTTTCAAATCTGTTAGGACACTTGAAAGACAAGTGTTACTTACATGTGGATGTGAGATGAAGAATTCAGTAGCTATGTACACACAGGTTTTTTCTTGGACATCTTCAAGTCTGCTGCAGAATCATGTAAGAAGGATTGCCTATTTTAAAAGAACATTGTTTGTCTTCCTTCTTAGTTCTTTTTTTAATACTGAAGCTTACAAAGCAATTTTAAAGATACAGTTTCTATTTTGGGATGTCCACAATCAAAATTAAACATCTACCATAATAAAAACTCTACAAGAATAGATGTAAAAATTTCAGAGAGCTGCTTAACAAATGTAAAATTTAAGGTAAAACAAGAAAAAGGAACATAGCTCTTTCTTACAGAGGAGAGGGTTGTTGTCGTGTTCTTTAACTAGAAAATATTGCTAATAGCAATGTGTGTGAAATGTGCGAGAGAGCATAACTAGTTTGCATTTAACATGTGTGCATGCAGGCACCTGTGTACGTGCTATATCCAAAAATGGTTTGAAGTATATTGCTTTGATGCAAAGTCAAGTGCTCAAAGGTTAGGAAATGTCAAAAGAGAGAGGAGACCTGTGTGGCTAAACAGGGAACTGCTGGGTAAGCTCAAGTGGAAGAGGAGAGTTTACAGATCATGGAAGGAGGGGCTGGCCACTTGGGAAGAATATAAGGCTGTTGTCAGAGGATGTAGGGATGCAACGAGGAAAGCTAAGGCCTCCTTAGAATTAAACCTGTCAAGAGGGGTCAAGGACAACAGGAAGAGCTTTTTCAAATACATGGCAGATAAAACTAACACCAGAGGCAATGTAGGC
>VWYH01000482.1:705885-832328 GCA_013399365.1 Pampusana beccarii
TGGAGCCAGGCTCTTCTCAGTGGCAACCAGTGATAGGACAAGGGGTAATGGAATCAAGCTGGAACACAAGAGGTTCCATTTACATTTGAGAAAAAGCTTCTTCTCACTGAGGGTCCCAGAACACTGGAACAGGCTGCCCAGGGAGGTTGTGGAGTCTCCTTCTCTGGAGACATTCAAAACCCGCCTGGACGCCTTCCTGTGTAACCTCATCTAGGTGTTCCTGCTCCAGCAGAGGGATTGGACTGGATGATCTTTTGAGGTCACTTCCACTCCCTAGCATACTGTGATTCTGTGAAAAGTGAGGCATAATCTTTGCAACCTTAATTATGTTTCCTTGCGCAAATACGCTTCAATACACTCTTAATTATGCAGTTGCATTGACATTTTTTCCATGCAACATCTGTGTCATTCAGCACACGGAACAAACAGTGCTCAGTGAGTGAGGAGTCACTCGGCATTTTGTGTTATCCTCGCTTTCCAGTACACGGCTCATACTTGTGCCACAGTTTTCAGCCAGACTCAAACGGAGAGTTATTAATTTATTCCTTGGTTTTCCTCGCTACAAGTGTATTTGAGTCATGTAATTCCCATTCTACAGAAGAGGAACTGGGCTACCAAAAAATTTACAGCATGAGTATCTGCTAGTTCTGGGTACTGATTTTCTAAGTTTTGCCATATATAGCCCTTTATATGATCTCATCTGTTGCCCTATATGTTCTGTACAGCTGGAAAACAGTGTCTCTAAACAGACTCTCTGATAAAAGGAACACATATCTTAAGAACCTCCTGTGCAAAATTCAATTTCACGTGCACAGTATTGAACTCTTCCCAGTACTGAGTTCTTTGAATTACAGTGAGAGTCCTGCTCACCCCCAGCCTGAAATAAGTGCAAATAGAATCTTCAGAAAACCAAGCAGTGGATGTATAGCAAGCTAATAATCTCTACTTATCAGCAGGTATTTTTCACAAATTTATTTGACCCAATCAGAATAGACACTGGAACAACTAGAGTAGAATTCGGGTCACAGGCACGTCCCCAAAACTGCCACCAAGTCTCGTCTTCAAACAATGAAGGGACCGCTGGTGCTGTGTGTGAAAAAGGTGACTAAATATATTCTTGGCTTCAAAGACTCACAGAAAAATATTTCTCTTTTGGGGACAACAGAAGAAGACTCTATGTTTTCAAAGGCATATTCTTAAAAAAAGCTGGCCAGTTACAGCTGCACATTTCCAAAACAAAATTAACTTGAGGGGAATATTCGTCAGGATGAGTTCCTGGTGATAGGCTGAAGCTTGGCAAAGGTACTGGAAATCACATTGTACAAGAGAAAGTTAAGTTGATGACCTAATCCAGAGATTGAAACACTTGCAGTTGCTGTTCTGTAGAAGTGGCCCTGACCCAATGGAGGTCAAGAGCACAGCGTATTAACACAGCAGTACCGGAAACTTGGCACTTCTCAAGATAGCATTTGCCTTCCATTTTTTTAGCTATTCATATGCAGTTGTTTAAAAAGTGGTGTGGGAAAAATAACCACCACCCAGCAGATAGAAATTTGACTTGTAGCTTCTCAGTTACATATCTTCTTTTTGCTTTTAAACCTTCCCTTATCCAAGAAGATTATATAAAACACGTAGTTATTCATATTAAAGATTCTATATTCATGCAGCCAGCAGATACTGAAAAAATATTTTACTTATTTTCTTTAGATTTCCTTTAGATATGAATTATGTTCTTGCTTACAAAGGATAGGGAAGAACTTAATTGCTGCTTAGTAGCCCACGATAAGAGAAATATACGGGGTTAGGCAATATCGTATTTTATAGTAAGTAAATGGGTACACCAAGATGTTTACTTACATGGTTCTAATATACTAAGATGGTATGTGACAATGTGTGGCTTAACTCAGAAATGCTTTCAAGTTTTTTAGAAGTAATCTGGAATTGTGTTTAAAGCTCAAGAGCAGGAGAATGATCCCGACTCACTCAGGGGTCATATATACAAAGGGTTCATTTCATCTGAGCATGATGATTTTTTTATTATCATATGGATTTGTTTTAGTATAGTGCTAAAGCCTTCAGTCAGCTGTAGCATTAGTTGTTGCAAATGTTGTTGTTACTGTATTAATGCAATCAGAGAGCTTTTCTTAAACTTTTTTTGAACCTCATTACTGTGTGAGCATAATCCAAACATGCCTCAGAAAGCTGAGGACAAGAAAAATGTGGTCTACACAATGTGGATTTTACATATGCACTTGCTACTGGGACTGATTTCCAGATAGTGGAACATGTGTTGCAGATATAAATGAAACACATATAAAAAAGGTGTTCTTTAGTTAAAAACAAGCTCTGCCTGTCAAGATGATGAGTGTTCTAGCATTCTGAGTCAATTATAAACTACTCGTTCGTTCACATACAGAAGAAAAACCCATACTGCTTGTTCCAGTTTTCCCTCTAACAGTAATTTATAAAGTTTTGTTAATTGGTTGTTGAACATAAGATAGTCAGGCACTATAAAATGCTTACATGACACTTCATTAAAAAAAAGGACCTCTCAAGCCACAGACATGTCTTTCTGAGTCTATTAGATTTGTGAATCTTTTCTGCTGGTAATTTTTTTCTCCCAATTGCATCTAAAGATTGGAATTCCAGAAGTTCTCCTCAAGTACAATTTCTGCTGCAAGGCCGATCACATCCGAGTCCTAGATGTTGTTACTAATTCCCACTTACCACCTTCTAAATCAGGAAACTACTGTGTCAGATCTCTGGGGTTCGGGTGTGTTTCTCCTCAGCAGTCATATGAAAACAGTAACTTTGGTGTCTGCTTTAAAATACTGGTCTGGGTGTATTTTATCATTAGCTTATATGTTGTATTCATTTAATGCCCATATTACTGCTCTATCTCACTGGAATAGAACAGTACATGCTTTTCTACACTTGTCCTTTCAAGAATACAGCAATTTACCAGCATGGTGAAGGACAGTAGGGCAGGTGCTCCATCGCATTCTGAGATCTCAACATGGAAGTTTCTGCAGATGAAATAGATGCTTTGCAGAATTGACTTGGTCTTGTTACATGTGCTCTACAGTGAACCTAACTCGTTTTGTTAGGATGTCCATTGCTATTTTTACAATTGTATGAGGAGCATTAGCTATAGCCTCCTGTTCAAATTTTACTTTCAGTGATTGTTTTCTTCTTATCACAGATTGCCTTTTACATTTCTTAAATACAACCTTTTCTCACGCTGTCTCAAAGATGGCACGGGGTTGCAGTGTGCCACTAATCTTTTCCCATGTTTCACCATGGAAATGTCTGCCTTTTAGTGGTAAATTAAATTATGAATTTATATTAATATAGGAGTTTAAATTTGTGAGGAACAGCTTCTGGCTTAAATTTGCCTTATAAACGTATGTGTTGTGATAGTGATTATATAAAGAAGCTGTGCTGAAGGACAACCTTCATTTACTCTGCTGTAAACTCTAGACAATTAACTTTGTATCTCTGACCTCTGATTTAAATGATCCTTCATCTAGATAATTTCTATTAATGTTGCTTCAGGCAGCAGATTAAATTCGTGGTTCTAGGGAAGATGATGGCTATTACTGCATAGTGTATCCCGATCTTGGTGGATTTTGGGGAAGTTGTAAAGTACTGAGATGCATGGTATAAGCAGACTTATGTGGGAAAGAACCAGTTTCTCTCCTTGATGATTATTATTTCCACAGGAATTCAGCTGCTACCTTTTAATAGTTCTTTTTCTTTAATTTCCCAGCTAATTCTGGTTCCTTGCAAGGCCCACAGACTCCACAGTCTACTGGTAGTAATTCCATGACAGAAGTGCCAGGCGATTTGAAGCCCCCAACACCAGCATCAACACCTCATGGACAGATGACACCTATGCAGGGTGGCAGGTATGAAAAGGGCTTTGCTGCATTGGGGGGGCTGTAGTTCTACACCAGTTTAAGCCAGTCTTTCCCTTTCCCAACTGCTCAGGCACTCATCTGATTCTGTGGCGAACCAGACAGAGCCTTAAAAGCAGCAGAAAACTATTTCTTTTTGGAGGGGAGGGAGGGAAAGAGAGGAAGGAGTGGGAGTTGTGTTAGCTTTCTAAGTACTAGAGAAGGATCGGACAAACACAAAGGGAGTCACACAAATATGTGAACAGTGGGGAGGAAGGTGGAACTCAGCAGCGCCAACTTAGAACCACAGCCTTCCTTTCCTTGCTTCCCCTGTCCTCCTCTGGTGTACAGGTCCAGACATTCATGCTTAGGAGGGAGGAGTGTGTGGTTTTAAGGTGTTGCTTAAATTCAAATTATGAAAAGCATGTATACTAACAGTGGTTGAGATAGCAGAGGATTCGACTGCATGGGCCAAGAGATCCCTTTCAGTTGAATGTCGTGGAAGTCACATAGACCGGCTGAATCTGAAGCGGAGCCTTCTCACCGTTCCTGAAGGATCCTTAACCCACTCAAGTCCAGCAAAAATGTTCTTGCTGACTTCAGCAGGAACATAGCTGAGCTCTGAACTACATACAGAATCACTCCAAACTTAACAGACTTAAGTTCTTTTTTCCCCATCTGTAATACTGCAGAAAGGATAACAAGAATCTTGTAATCATCTTTAATTCAGATTGACTTTTCTTTCATGATGTAAAAAAAATTATTTTGGATTAAGGATAAACCTGATAGTTATCAGGCAAACTCCACTTTCAAAGCCAAATTTGTCGGGCTTTAGAATAAAGCTGGCTGCAACCATATAGGTTAGTGCGTCTCCATAACAGTAAATAGTATTTGGGATGTAAATCAAGTGTTGGTGTTTAGTCTTTCCTCTAGTAGGAGAGCAATGAGGTGCTTGGTAAATTTGAAAGGTAATAAATATGAAACTGATAAAAACTAATACTCTTGTGACAAAACATATAATTAAGCTGTGGAGCTCACTGCCTTAGGGTAGCGCGGCAAACAGTGAAATTTCAGAAAGGCTTAGACTTTCGTGTAATAAGAACATGTACAGCTGAATTAGATTTAAACCCGTGATCTTCAAGGTAAGTAGTCAGATAAGCTTGGGGGAAAACATGGGTACATTTTCTTAATGATTGTCCATTGTGAAAGTGTTTTGCATCTTCCTCGGATGTATCCTGCACTGATCACTGCCGCAGCATCACAGGCTGGGTGTGTTATAGTCCAGTCTTTTTTTCACTGTTATGAATACAGGATGGTGTTAATGCCTCCTTCTTCTCATCTGCTAGAAACAGCGCAGTTAGTGTGCACGATCCCTTTTCTGATGTAAGTGATTCAGCGTTCCCGAAGCGAAACTCTGTGACGCCAAATACACCATACCAGCAGGGAATAAACATGCCAGATATGATGGGAAGGATGCCATATGAGCCGAATAAAGATCCTTTCGGTGGAATGAGAAAAGGTATTTTCTTTGTGGGAGCTTAAGTATTCTTCCCTACTGCTTTGTAATCAAGATGTTCTAGTCATCAGAATGAGCTTTTTTACTTCGCTGGTTTTGCCATTGCTTAAATGGTATCCTTATAGCAAAAAGAGAGGTACAATGCAGTTGTGTTTCATTCCGGTCTGGTCATATTTTCCCCTCTTAGAGTCATACTGTTTATTTTAGACTTAACAGAATCCTAAAAATGCTTGTGGGAATACATTTCAGGACATGGCATAAATACATAGGGTTAGATTTTGTGCAACACCATATGCTTCTGGAGGGTGATTAGCTATTCTGCAAATGAGATGATGGACTTCAGTGTTACAATGTGAAGTGGTGAAGCAACATGCCTGGTTGTAGGAAGGCTGAACTGGGAATTCACTGTGCGGAACTGAGCAAGTCTCCCAGTGCTTTCTCAGTTTACATATTTTTCAGAATAGGAAAGCTGATTTTTTTCTCACTTGGACAGCCTCTGACAAAAGGTGATAAACACACTCAAAGTTTGCTTATTTTTAGAAAGCAAAAGTTAAAATTAATGTCAAACCTGACTCTTGTCCTTTGGGGCACTTGACCTACAGATGGTTTTGTGGATATTGTAAAATGTGCCTAAAATTAATCAATCTTGTGTGCCTCGTATGTAGGAAAGTGGGATGAAAGGACACAAGCAGGGCTCACAATGGCTGCAAAGGGGAGAGTAGATGGAGGAGATGAAATTAATAAAGTGGAAACTGAAAGGGACCAAAAGGAAGAAATAGGAAGAAGAGGTCCAGAGATAAGGGGAAGAGAGATATGTGATGAAGTGGGGAGATGCTTTGAAAGAGAGAGTTATTCTGATGTGATTTTGTTTTTTAAACCTTCCCTTTAAATCCTTTTGCCTGGACTGTGGACACTAGCATAACACAGTTGGAGGAAGGGAAAACCCTGTCTTAGATTCACTATAAGTTTTATATCCGTGAAAGATTAAGTGGGTTTATTGCACTTTTTGTCATACATTTCACATTCATCCTGTTGGAACAGAAATCTCTCTGTTCAGTATCTGCTATGAGGCACTAAAGGGTAGGGTCTCTTCCTCTATCTGTTTGCGGATTTATATCCGATATAGTGGTCAATGTGCCTCTTCTTGGGCTTGTAGAACATGCCCATCCTGCTCAAAAAGCTGCAGTAGGATACAGTATCCTTTCTGTAACTAAATTATGGTATATATGTGTGTATGAGAGCTTTATGGGAAAAAGAAGAGTGTGATTCTGGCAGCTTTGTAATCCAATCTAGGAGATTTGCTTTCATCTGTTTTGTAAGGTTTATGTTTGCATTCATATTTAGCATTGTTTGGGGTGAAAAGAACGCGTTCATGTTCAGCTATGGAGATCACAGGGAAGAAGCTGCCTGGTGCCTGATGAGCTCAGTTCCATAGGATGAGATTGCTTTCCTCTCTTGCAGCTCCTTAATATTATAACGATCATCTTGGTAATGGTGCTACTTCATGTGTTTTCCTCAGACCCTGGAGAGCTTGTCAGACACCAGCTAATTCTCCTTGGCGGTGTTAGGGGTCTGAACATTATTTTAAAATACATCATTTAATGGAAAGATATCTTCGAACACCCAGAATAATATATTCAATTTCCGTTACTCATGCAGTGCCTGGAAGCAATGAGCCTTTCATGACCCCTGGACAAATGCCTAACAGTGGAATACAAGATATGTACAACCAGAGTCCATCTGGAGCCATGTCCAACATGAGCATGAGCCAGCGACAGCAGTTCTCTTATGGAGGCTATGACAGGAGGTGAGTCAAGCTCCAAGAAAAAGTGAAAACGATCCTCTCTTTCCTCATTTCATTTTCGTGTTGGACCTTGCAGAGAACACAGCAGCCTACATTTCCTACAGCATCTTTCTAAATCACTGGGAGTCAAACCACTGGTAGTGACCGAGTCTAGCTGTTCACAGAAATTAATGAGGAGGAATTGTCACACCTTAGAAGTTGCTCAAGCTGCAGCAGATCAGCACATGGGTGTGTTTGACAGCTGCCTTCAGCTGGCAGCTGGGCTGGGCTGTGATGGCATGAAGTAGCACTTGAGTTAGTCTTCTGACCATGTTTTCCCCTAAACAGTTGTTGGTGAGCGTTCTATGAAAAACACAATGCATGGCCTAAACATGTCTAGTGTGTGGTCTGTTGGTGAATTGCCTTTGGAGAGTCTGGCATCTGTTGTCTGAGTTGGAGGGGCATCAGCCTTGCAGTGTGTCCGTCAGGACCCTCATGAGCTTGTCTTTCAGTAAAGGACACAAAATAAATTTGGTCCTCTTTTGTTTATCCCAGGAAAGGCTTTGGAAAAAAAAAATCTGTAAAATCACTGATGTCTAAGCATTGGTATAGCAAGCAGAGTGGTTTGGAAATGTTTGAATTATATTAAGTATTCCAGTAGGTTTTGCAGTTCTGGCTGTATTCCTACTTTTACTTTCATTAGGCTGTGTACTTTAGCTTCACTTTTTGTTTCATGATGGTAGCCAAAGTGGTGCAGTCTGGGTCTTCTAAGTGTACCAGCAGAGTAGTTTTCAGTTGGTAGTTTGAAGTAGTAGATGTGTAGAGTAACACAAGTGTAATCACGTTGGTCAACGGGTCACATTGCTGGGGAGTCAGTGAGAGTGAGGGTTCCACTGGAAGTTAAGAGAATGTTTTCTTTAAGGGGTGTGTTTTATTTTATTGGCAATTTTGTAGAATAAGAGCTTTTTACAGAATGAGGTTTCCTTTGTCATTTTTTAGGTCGGATCATGGGCTGGGTCCTGAAGGCAGTATGGGACCACCTGGTCAAAGCAACATGGTGCCTTCAAACAGTGACCCAAGCATGTACTCTCCTAATCGTTACCCTGGCCAGCAAAGGTGAACACCGATTTCTCTGTTTGTAATATCTGCAATAACCAGCTAATGAGTGCTAGCAGCCTCTGTGAGGGCACATAGACAGAATATGTGGCTTCTTGGTGTGTTCTTTCTCTTTTGCCTGTTCTTATTTAGGCTTTTACTGTTGGTTCAGTTTCGGGGGGGGGGGCAGAGGCTTGGATGAATCAGTTGACTTTTTGTAGCCAGAGAATCAGAGATGTTAGACAAGGAGTATACATCCTACCTTGTGTATCTCCTTGCCAACACTGAACTAGAACATATTGCATAGGCTCAAGTTCTCCAGAGCAGCATTAAATGACACCACTTCTGAAGCTTCCACAACTTCACCTGGCTTGTGGTTATGCTGTGGCTAACAAATTGAACATTTAGAAGGTGTTCCCTTATGTATGACATACATGTAGTTTTGTTGAGTTTTATCTTATTGCATGTACCATCTTGGACAACTGTAGACAATTTCCGTCAGCTGTATTGTTCTTTTAACTGGCATTAGGTAATTTCTCTCCATCCACATAATAATTTTAGGAGATACTGAACAGCTATTGCTTTCACTCTGGTCAGCTCTCAAATAATAATAATAATGAATTTTCTATGCTTTTGGAAAAATTAGGTCCCATTAGTTCTTTTAACATGTCAGGTTCCCCAGTCCTCTGTTTCTCTGACTCTCCCTGATACATTACTTCCATAATTGTACTCGAATAGTAGATGTGTTCTCACTGGTGGTATACAGAGAAGAATTACTGACATATTGGTCTGTGATACAGTGTTATTTTTCAATGTTAATACGTTCCAAGTACTTCATTTCAGCAACCTAAATTCCATTCAGATATGCTAAAAATATTGCAGTTGCACTGTAGTGCTCCTCAGAGGTCTTAACAGCCACAGGTAAGTTTCCAAGTGCAATGCAGCTCTGCCTCTCACGTGTATGCTTCATTATGGAGCTTCAATTAAAAATTACTTGAACATTAGCAAAAGTATGAGTACTGTTTTTACTCAGTAGTGATGTATTTAAATGTTACAAATTGTCATGAAATTTATACTCGTTTTTTTTCACTGTCATCAGACTAAAATCATGATTTCACTTGAAAACGGCAGTTAACTGTTGACTATATTCTTAAATAATCCAGAAGGTATCTTGCTTGGAGACGGACTTGTTAAAACATGAGAATTATGACTTGGAACCCTTGAGCTGTACATCAGATACTTTTCCACTTTAGATGGGTTCCCAGGACCTGCAGCTGCCCTCCTTACCTGTTCCCACTCCTGACTGCTGCCTCTAAATCTCTCTGTTACATCTTCACTGCACCTCCTTTCTTCTCTCTGCTTTTATCTCCTTCCTTCCACTACCAGCTCCAGCAGAGCTTGGTACATCAGGCTCAAGACCATACCACACTGTACCTTCACCTTGTTTCCAAATGGCAAATATCTTGAAGATGCAAGATCATCAGAGTACTTTTCTTGGTGGCTTAGAAATTCCAGCAGCTCTAAGTGTTGATTTGAATGCTTCATTTTAGGCACGAACCATATGGGCAACAGTATCCAGGACAAGGACCTCCCTCAGGACAGCCACCATATGGAGGACATCAGCCTGGAATGTATCCACAACAGCAGGTAGGAAAGGGGAAAACAGCTATATTCATAACATTTGTTTAATAAATGTCACCCCTAAATTCTGTATACATTCAAAAATTTGTTTATACAATGTATGTCTTTTGGCACAGAGGTGGCCTGTAGTTCTGGTCAAAATCGCAGCCCATATGGATAAGCAGTGTATGTGCAGCTATAGGAAAATGTGTTCATTACACTGAAGAGTGTAAATTTTAACAGATGTTCTGTGGCTTTGGATGTGTATCAAGAGATTGTCCCAAGTTAATAACCAGCAGACTGGGAAAGCATAATTTGTAGGCTAGGAAAGTGATGCTGCCTCAATTCCAGAAACGAACAGGAAAGCTGCTTGGCTGGCAGGTTGAAGGGCCTTAACTTAATGCCATGCAGCCAAGTGAACCCAACAGAAAACGGGAACAAAGTAAAATGTGCAGCACTCTCAATTATTTAGAATGCTGTCGTGGGTCATATGAGATACCTATCTTTAATATAGATCAAATGGCATATTCGCCACATTATCTCTAGTAACGGTATAGTACACATACATGAGAGAGAACATGGTTAGTGTTAAAAATAGTGTACATTCCACTCTCCCTAACTTTGTAATAATTTTGAAGATACAAATTATATTCATTAATAAGATTTTTTTTTGTTACATGTATCTTTAATACCTTGTGGGCAAAATCCCATCTTATGAGTCAATAGTAGAACTCCACTGACTGCAGAAGGATCAGCGTTTCATCCTGTGTGTTTCTTATTTGTTTCTAGTCATACAATAATCAAAGTTGAAGTTAGCTTCCAAAATAGAAAGCACGTCCTTACAATATAAAAATAAAAATTTAAGCTAGCTTTCAGCCGATTTCAGATAGTCCTTTTCAGTTTGTGATATAGCTTTACTAGGAAATTCGGAGGGGGGAAACCTAAGAGAGATTTTAGGTTGCACTATACTGAAAATGTATATAAATTTCAATTTCAGAATTTCTTGCTTATCTCTTTGGTTCATAACATCTCTCTAACATAGCATAATCAAAAAAACTGGTTTGTTGTTCTTTATGATGAGCATATGCTAGCAGACTAGGTGATTTAGTGAGGAAATAGCCAAGATATATAGCAGAACAGTTTATGATATTCCATGCTAGCGTATGCAGAGAATATATTAACTACATGTTCATTTAAGCAAGGAGACAGCTAGAATTTGTAAAATTGTATTGGGCCCTGTCCTTAGTGCTGTTTATATGCTTTGTACAATGACTCTTGGATGTAAAATGCATTAACGCAAAAAAGCAATGAAGAATGAAAGGCAAAGAGGCTGGCTGACCTCAGCCTCTCCGTCCCCTTCCCATAGGATTCCTCTTCTTCATTTAGCTAGAGATTAGGTTGCCACTAGCTTATTTTCAGTTTTCTAAATCTCACTCCATAGTGGTACAGGAAGAATGTGAAAAATGACCCTTTCAAAGCTCTGTCTACAACCTGAAGGCCAGGGAATGACCTGGGAAGGAGGTGCTTGGAGCCTGAATTCCTGGGGCTGATGAAGCACTTGAGCTAGGTTTTTCAATTCCTGTACGAATGCTCGTACCCCTAGAGCTATTACGCAGCAGGTGACCTGTGTTGGTGCCCTTTTGTCCTCTGCGAGGGCTCAGAATTCCACATCCCCGGTGGAGAGAGACACGCATGGTACAGCCTTAGTCTCCTGCCAAACCTTTACGCAGGAAGGGGAGTTCAGGTGCATCACTGTCCTCAGCCCTGCTTACCATTAGGCCCGTTGCCGCTATGAATACAAGAGCACGGAACTGCTTTTGTAAAGGCATCTGCTTCGTTCCCAAGGGTCTTACTTCAAGCACTCTGAGTCACTGTGGTTAAACAAACACCAGCTTTTTAGGTGTGGCAACTGCCAAGTCAGTTCTTGATGTATAAATTGGCCCCAAGGGTGGCATTTCCTACAGCAGGTAGTTTATGTAAGGCTGAAGATAGGTATTTCTCAGATAGCCAGACAGCTCTATAACAAGTTTTTTTTAAAAAATACTTTCATGCAATGCAGTAGTTGTGGTTTTATGTGCACCAAAGTTGGAAGATGATTTTATGAATCCCAGAGCTGTTTTAACTGACCCGCATTGAATACATACAGAATTTTATCTGATCTTAACTCTAGTACCTTAGTATACATTGTGCAATGTGACTGAGCTACAGTTTCCGGGGGAGCCATAACTTTGAATTTGCCATAGATCATATATTCAAAAATCACCCATTTAATTCACATTTTTTGCTTCAGAGCACTCAGTGTGGTTTGAACTGTGGAACAAACTCCCACAGGAACTAAGGGCCGCTGCAAACCTTACCACCTTCCCCTTAAACTGCAACATGTCTTTTTTTGTTCTGCCATCTTAAACATAAATACTTACAAGCTTGTATGATTTAAAAACACCTCAGCTCTGCCCAAGGCAAAACATCTTACCACACACAGCATTCCCCGCTTGAGAGGGTGAGAAGCAAAGAGGGAGTAAACCATAGGTGGCAGTTATATTGCTTAATTCATTCCTGATCAGCGGGGTAAGAACCTGCGTAAACTAACCCAGGATGTTTGGACGTGACCATTTGCTGTAATAATCTCACAGTAAATTAAATGTGATTAAAACAATTTGGGAAGAGGGACAGTTGCCCAAACAGGACAATGTTCCTGGGAATCACACAGAGTAGCAAATGCAGCAGATGTTTTCTCTTACAGATAAACTTGCTGTGTGTAGCCTATGCCCTGTCGTAAGATCCAGTGTTTCAGACGTGCATGCTTGCAGCATATCTTGTAATTTTAAGATTCTATTCAGTGTTTGTCTCTTGAGAAGATTCACTGAGCAGTTTTTATTTTTCTTTAAGATTTTTCTTCTTAGTAGACTAAGCATGAAAAATAAGTTAAAATATTTTAGTTGGTGAGGACCGTTGCCTTTTCATGCATCTCTGAAATGACCAGAGGAATTTAATCTGACAGATAGTAAAGGGAAAGGGAGAAAATGAGACTAAGCATAAGAAAATTTAGCCCAAGGATAAGTTTCCTGCTAGTATTAAAAGCACAGCAAAACAGAGGCTTATAAAGAAAGCCCTGGATCAAACCTAACCGTAGCACTGCATGCCTGACTTTGGAATCAGCATGATCCCTCTAGAACTAAGCACCTGACCTTTTTAAATGAGCTTTCATCCGAGATATTTGTCTTGTGTATGGCGTAAAAGTGACACATTTTCTTTCCCAAATTTTTTTTCAGAACTATAAGCGACACATGGATGGCATGTATGGGCCTCCAGCCAAACGCCATGAAGGGGATATGTACAACATGCAGTATGGCAACCAGCAACAGGAAATGTATAACCAGTACAGCAACGCGTACACGGGGCCTGACAGGAGGCCCATGCAGGGACAGTATCCGTATCCATATAACAGGGAGAGGATGCAGGGCCCAGGACAAATGCAGCAGCATGGAATACCTCCCCAGATGATTGGTGGCCCCATGCAGTCATCATCCTCCAGTGAAGGACCTCAGCAGAACATGTGGCCAACACGAAATGATATGCCTTACCCTTACCAGAATAGGCAAGGTCCAGGAGGCCCCGCACAGGCCCCACCATATCCAGGGATGAATCGCACTGACGATATGATGGTACCTGACCAGAGGATAAACCATGAGAGTCAGTGGCCTTCTCATGTCAACCAGCGTCAGCCTTCTTATATGTCATCCTCAGCCTCCATGCAGCCTATCACTAGGCCTCCTCAGTCATCCTACCAGACGCCACCCTCTATGCCAAACCACATCTCTAGAGCTCCAAGTCCAGCATCCTTCCAGCGCTCTTTGGAAAACCGTATGTCTCCAAGCAAGTCTCCTTTCCTACCCTCCATGAAGATGCAAAAGGTTCTACCCACGGTTCCAGTGTCACAGGTCACAGGACCTCCACCCCAACCACCACCGATTAGGCGAGAAATTACGTTCCCCCCAGGCTCTGTAGAAGCATCCCAACCAGTCTTAAAACCAAGACGAAAGATTACCTCAAAAGATATTGGTAAGCATCAAAGCAAAAGCCAAATAACAAAATAGGTTGGGAGAGAGAGACTTTGATTTTCTTCTACATTTCAAGACTATTTTGACAAATAGTTAACTTTGGTAACTGTAATGTGATTGCCTTCAATAAAAATGTGATAACATATGCAGCAGTGAGGATGATAGGGAGAACTCATCCCAGACAACCTGACATGAAATGAAAGCAATATTTTATATGGAGACCTGAGGACTCCAGAAATGCATTAAAAATGAAGTTTGTCTCAGATTTCCAAGTGATCTGTGTTGAAACGTCCTTCAGAATGTCTGTTAAATCACCAGTGCAGCATGTAGCTGAGCAAAGCTTTCTGTGTTCTTGTTCCATGGAAGCTCATGCTCTTCTGCTGTGTAGTGTCTCTGCCTCTCTTGAACAGCCTCTTTATTAATTCCATATTATTAGTCATGTTTGTTTCTCCCCCTGCTCTTCCCCAAGCATCTTCTTATCTTGAATTCCTGTTACATTTCATACATTCAAGCTCTTATACTTCAAGTTCCCACACTCCTGACAGAGTATTCTACCTTTATTTACTGATTACACGGTTTAGTCAACTTCTCTTAATTTTGTACAATTATTTTGCCTTCAGCAAAGACAGGAAGAATGGCCCTGTTAGGATATTCTGCAGTATTAAGGCTGAGCAGTTACAGAGAAATTGAACAGAACTAAGCAGTGAAACCAGGGTCTTGAGCAGTGTTTCAGTAACCATTTAAATTCTGCATCCTCAAAATGTCATTGTTTAATCTTTTGGAACTCATTAATGGTCTCTGAGGATGCACTAATACTGTTGTATTTCTCCTCCTTTCTTTCTCCAGTAACTCCTGAAGCCTGGAGAGTGATGATGTCACTTAAATCTGGTCTTTTGGCTGAAAGTACCTGGGCGCTAGACACTATTAATATTCTTCTGTATGATGACAGCACTGTTGCTACTTTCAACCTATCTCAGGTAGGTGGGAAAGCAGTAAACTTCTCAACTTTCCAAGGAAAGAAAACTGAAGTAAGATACCTACAGAAATGCTGAAGTCCTTTAAAATTGATTGTAATTAACATAAATTTGATTATTGCAAAACTTCCCTCCTTTTGATTGGTAACAGTGAACAACAAGAGAGAGCTTTAGAGCGAATAGGGGAAATAATGAGCCTGAAAGAAGAGTATCTCTTGTAAGAAGGAGCATGTAGGAACATAGGAGTTGTAGCACTGACAGAAGACTAAGGTGTAAATTCACACTCATGATAGTACAAGGACAATCCCAGAAAACAGTGATATGTTAGCAATCTTGCTTAACTTGCATTTCCATAAAAGGCCTTGCAGAACTATATTGATTTGAGGCTGTCTTTTGGTGACTGTCTTATTCAGTAGTTCCATACTAGGCTGTGGAATTTTTTTAATTGCTTATTTTCTGTTTGGTTTCTTCTTCCAGTAAATTAAGTCTGCACAGAAATATCAGATTGACAAATTAAAAGCTGAAAGCCACTGTCTGTCCAGAGGATGCAAGTGACACAGGATTTAACAGTGTGTGCTTTTGCCTCACTACCTCCCAGCATTTTTCAGCCCTGCTCTAACCGGTGGCCTGTTGGGTGGTACTAATAGATGGCAGGCTGACAATGCACATCATCTAAAATTTGTGCAAATTAAATATTCAGTTTCCCTGCTCCATTCATTCTTTGGTTACTAATAGTGTAACTCATCATTTTTAAATATAATTACCTTTTTTTTTTTTTTTTAATACAGACACAAATGGTACATTTCATCCCACCTAACTTTAGAACTAAGGATATCTATAGCATGATTCATCCCATCCTAAAGTAGAGATCTAAAATAGGTCAGATGAATCATACCCTAGAAATGGCCTGCAAAAGGCTATTGATTATAAAAGGAATCTAGACAATTAGGTTAGGTGTGTTAACTGTTGCGGGCGTTTGAAGTTAAGTTAGGTGATTCCACCCACAGTTATATTAGAAATTGCATTAATACAACCTATGCAAGTTGCAGAGAATACCAGGCATATTTAAAATATGTATTTTTTTTGTTACTTTTGTCCTGGACTCTATTTCCAGTGGCAGTCAGGCCTCTGTATGTTGGCTGATAATTCCTGAAGTTCATAAGCATCAGTATGTTCTTAATTCTTCAAGGGTTTGGCAATTGTAGGAGAATATAGAACAGACAAAAGGATACGTTTTGCTGAAAACCTGTTAGGCTACAATTAAAAAAAGAAGCCAGACAATCAGATTGAATACAATTTCATCATAACGGCAAAGAATTGTTAATAATAAAGTCGCTGAGAGTAAGAACTGTAAACCTTAGGCATCTAATAAAAGTACAGATCAGAAAAACTGAGTTAGCTCTGTACAGCAAATGAAGAATACTAAACACTTCGAAGGGGGGACAGCAGCTAGGGTAGGTGTCTGCTGTAGCTTAGAGGAGGCATACAAATACAGTTCTATACTTCTCATAGCTGTTACAGTTCAAGCAAATGGAGCTGTGAGAGTTTGACGTTATATACTGTTCAGACAGACGCTAGAAGAATTTCTTTTGATTAACTTCTGCCATGCAGGACCTAGCCACAAGTCCACAGCAGGAGGAGGGAAATATTCACAGATGTACGCATCAGTGTTCCTAATAAATTTCCTTGCAGATGAAAATATTTATCTGATTTTTATGTTCTTTCTTCTCCCCTCAGTTGTCTGGATTTCTTGAGCTTTTAGTAGAATATTTTAGAAAATGCCTGATTGACATTTTTGGAATCCTTATGGAGTACGAAGTGGGAGATCCAGGCCACAAAGCACTTGATCACAAAGCAGCCAAGAAAGATGATAGCCAGTCCTTGGCAGAGGATACTGGAAAAGAGGAGAGTGATGAATGTATTGACTATTTTGATGAAGATGAGGAGGAAGGGGAGGATGAAAAGGTAGAAGGAGAAGAAAAGAGCGTTGTTTTTTCCACTCCTGGTGCCATTGCTGATCCAAGCGAGAGGCCAAAACAAGCCAGTAAATTTGACAAGCTGCCAATAAAGATTGTAAAGAAAAATAATCTATTCGTTGTTGACCGATCTGACAAACTTGGACGCGTTCAGGAATTTGATAGTGGACTTCTCCACTGGCAGCTTGGCGGTGGTGACACAACTGAGCATATCCAGACTCACTTTGAAAGCAAGATGGAGATTCCTCCGCGCAGGAAAGCCCCTCCTCCCTTGAACTCTCCTAGCAAAAAGAAGGATCTCGAGGGGAAAGGCGAATCTGAGGAACAACAAGAAAAAAGTATAACGGCAACCATTGATGATGTCCTCTCAGCTCGTCCTGGAGCACTGCCTGAAGACTCCAACTCCAGTTCCCAAACAGAGAGCAGTAAATTTCCCTTTGGGATCCATCAAGCCAAAAGCCACCGGAATATTAAACTGCTAGAGGACGAGCCAAGGAGCCGGGATGAGACTCCTCTATGCACCATAACTCACTGGCAAGACTCCTTGGCCAAACGCTGCATCTGTGTGTCAAATATTGTCCGTAGCTTGTCTTTTGTGCCTGGCAATGACACCGAAATGTCCAAACATCCAGGCTTGGTGCTGATCCTGGGGAAGCTGATCCTCCTTCACCATGAGCATCCAGAAAGAAAGCGAGCACCGCAGACTTACGAGAAAGAAGAAGAGGAGGACAAAGGGGTGGCCTGCAGCAAGGATGAGTGGTGGTGGGACTGCCTCGAGGTCTTGAGGGATAATACATTGGTCACATTAGCCAACATTTCTGGGCAGCTAGACTTGTCTGCTTACACAGAAAGCATCTGTTTGCCAATTTTGGATGGCTTGCTGCACTGGATGGTGTGCCCGTCTGCGGAGGCACAGGATCCTTTTCCGACCGTGGGGCCCAACTCAGTTCTTTCGCCTCAGAGACTTGTGCTGGAGACCCTGTGTAAGCTCAGTATCCAGGACAATAACGTGGACCTTATCTTGGCCACCCCCCCATTCAGTCGTCAGGAGAAACTCTACGCTACTTTAGTTAGGTACGTCGGGGACCGCAAAAACCCGGTCTGCCGAGAAATGTCCATGGCGCTCTTATCGAACCTTGCCCAGGGGGACACATTAGCAGCAAGGGCAATAGCTGTGCAGAAGGGAAGCATCGGAAACTTGATAAGCTTCCTGGAGGACGGGGTCACCATGGCCCAGTACCAGCAGAGCCAGCATAACCTCATGCACATGCAGCCTCCACCCCTGGAGCCGCCTAGCGTAGACATGATGTGCAGGGCAGCCAAGGCCTTGCTGGCCATGGCGCGAGTGGACGAGAACCGCTCGGAGTTCCTATTGCACGAGGGTCGTTTGCTGGATATCTCAATATCTGCTGTCCTGAACTCTCTGGTTGCATCTGTCATCTGTGATGTACTTTTTCAGATTGGACAGTTATGACATAAGTGAGAAGCCAAGCATGTGTGAGTGGAGATTAGAGGGTCACATATAACTGGCTGTTTTCTGTTCTTGTTTATCCAATGTAGGAAGAAGGAAAAAAAAAAACAACAAAAAAAAAGAATCTTTGCTCCTCTGCCCCATTCACTATTTACCAATTGGGAATTAAAGAAATTATTAATTTGAACAGTTATGAAATTAATATTTGCTGTCTATGTGTATAAGTACATCTTTTTATTTTATTTTTTTTTAACCAAAGTTGCTGTCTAGTACATTCAAAGGTCACTTTTTTTTTCCATAGATTATCCTTTTCAATGTTCTTTTCCATGTTTGTATTGCATATTTTTGGGAAGCGAACTAGTGACTTTTTAAAAAAAAAATGTTATGGCAAACCATTGTATGATGGAGAAAAAAAATCTCACCACTTTGAAACAAAAAGGTGAAAAATAACCAACATACCAAGTTCCTGTGTGTTTTATTTTTTCAAATAAGGAAAAAATAAAAAAATAAAAAAAACCAACCAACCTTGTATACCATCACCCAAAGCTCTGTGCAATAGAAGATGCTAGTGATGTAGGTGTTAGGGGATCAAGGAGGGTGTCAGTCAGTAGTCAAAATACAAAACCATACTGGTTTCTCCTCAGGAGAAATGGTTACATTAGGCTAGGAGCAAAACAAAACAAAAAAGTTAAAAGATTTTTAAACAAAACCTGACGATAAACATCAATTGCTTCCTCACCAGAACTGTCTTGTCTACATGTGGTTTTTTTGACCTTCCACAATGACAGTTCTTCACAATTCCTTTAATCATTTTTTAAAATATTTTTTTATTGCCTAAGGGCCGTGATGTATATAGAAGTTGTACATTAAACATACCCTCATTTTTTTTTTTAGTACAAAGTTTTTAGTTTCTTTTTCATGATGTGGTATCTACNTTTAATTTGGACAAAATAAAAAAAAAAAAATAAAAAAAAAAAAAAAAAGAAAAAAGAAAAAACCCAACACAGAAAACCAACAACTGAGGGTAATGTACAAGTTTCTGTATGTATAAAGTCATGCTCTATTTCGGGAGAGCAGCCGATCACAATTTGCTTTATAAATCAAGGTGTGGAAATGGTTACGTATGGATTGATTTAAGAAAATGGTTACCAGTCTACAGACAAAAACATATATACGGGAAAAAAAAGGAAGAAACACAACTTCAAAGATTTTTCAGTGACAAGAATCTGCATTTGTATTTCAAGACAATGTAGTTAAAAAAGAAAAAACTTGATGTAAATTCCTCCTTTTCCTCTGGCTTAATGAATTTCATTTATTCAGTATAAAATCTTTATATGTTCCACATGTTAAGAATAAATGTACATTAAATCTTGTTAAGCACTGTGATGGGTGTTCTTGAATAATGTTCTAGTTGCAGTGTGGGATATCAGAAAGCAAACTTATTACAAGAAAGAGCAATAATGATTATTCTCTTTCCCCTACTTTATTATTATGACCTTCAAAAATATCATGCTATTGTATTGCGGAAAGTTGCTCTCCTTTTAGAAAAGCCTTCTCACATCACAGAGAAGTGTGTTGTTTATTATTTATAAAGCCACGGAGCCTCAAAGGGGAAGACATGGCTGGCAAGTGACAGTTCTGACTATGCAGGTATCCAGCCTCCATGCTGCATTTGGGGGACCGAAGATGGATGTTAGAATCGTGACAAAAGATTTTGTTAAAGCAATAACCAACTTGAAGAAATTGATCTGTATTCACTACCTGTAAGTCTCTCTGTTGGTTAAAGGTGCAAATACCCCAGTGCTGTGGGTATTTAGAATAAACACCCACCCACTTCTCGATACTGTATGTGTCCTTGCATACTTACATGGCCTCTCATCTTGGGACTCCCCCGGTAAAGTGGATCAGGCTTTAATAGAGCACATCCATCGTTGTAATTGGTGGGAGATGGCCATCTCAGTTTCAGGAATTATCTGGTTTCAGATACAGCCACTCTCACCTGGTGATACCTTGTTGCTGAATATTGTGCAAGCACTAATTTTTGCTATTTCATCTTGGATCGTTGACTTTGTTAGTGTGATCATAAAAAGCTAATAATAATCAATTTCCCTGGAATTGCCACATAATTACACTGTTAGTGGATATCCTCCTCCCCTCTCCAATAACAATATGGAGGTACTTGAAAATTACAAGCCCCTTTGGCATGCTGCCCATCTTGTTCATATAGGTTGCTATAACATTAATACATGTAAGAGAATTTCAGAGGCAGGTAAATTAGATACAATTATAAGCCAAGTTTGAAACGTGACTCCCTAGTGTCACGAAAAGTAATTTCTCCTTCTAGCTTTTCTTACTCAATCTCTCTACTCCCACATCACCTGCTGTAGCGGTCTCTCTCTTGCATGTCGCTGCGTTCAGAAATACGTGGTGAATTATAACCCACTTGTAACTCTTCATCACAGAGGGAGGCATATTTCAGGGATGATTTTTACAGCTTAGTAGTGGGCAGTGTGAAAGTAGTATCCCCTGCTAAACTTGTTTCTTACTAACATTTTACTGCTTGGTATTACCCCATGGACACAAGCAAGCTGTTAAGTAAACCCTCTGCTTGCCCCTTTCTTGCCAAGGACAAGAAAGGACAACTGTTCTTTTTTCGGCATTTGGACCCAGAGGCCTCTGGGAGGAACTACACCTGTGGCAAAATGCTCTGAGCTGTCAGAGGCAGCACTTTCATGTTACTCAGGACTGCTCCGAGCCTGGTTAAACAGCATGGTGGGGGAAGAAAAACACCCAGCTATCCAGCCAGCCACATGATGTCCATACGTATGTAGCATTGCTGCCACTTCTCCAGTTAAGCCAAGAACTAGCTGGGGAGTTGGAAGAGTGGAAGGGAAAGGTTAATAATACAGATCCTGCCTGAACATGATTTTATGCTGTTATGGTGGAGTGAATGATCTAAATTGCTGGTTAGTATTACAGCACATTTAGCAGAAGGAAGGCAAAGCATAAGAACTCCGGTTCCCTCTGTTATCTGTGCACAATTTCACTTCTGCCACAATGTTCCCTAAACCTTTGGAGCAGACGTGCTCATGAGACTTGTGAACTTGGCATGTTCTAACTGAATCCTGAACAGGTGTGAGCTGCTGTTGGAATTGTTCCTACAAGAGGTATTTCGCAGCTTAAAAAAAAAATTTACTTTTTCGTGCTCACAGATTCTCTGGTGAAGCTCCAACTAGTACCAACAAGAAGGTGCAATATTTGAAATTCTAAAACCGCAGTGTGTTATTTACAGGAAAGCAGCCAATTAGTATTTTAGGCAATAATCAAACACAAATATTTGGCTAGTATAAATACATATATATCAAAAAGCTACCTGTCCCTTTGTCAGGCCCAAG
Organism: Pampusana beccarii; assembly: GCA_013399365.1. Classification (NCBI taxonomy): domain Eukaryota; kingdom Metazoa; phylum Chordata; class Aves; order Columbiformes; family Columbidae; genus Pampusana; species Pampusana beccarii. The sequence goes on from VWYH01000482.1 coordinate 727,673, forward strand.
CAACTAACTGCTTACATACTGAAGGAGAAGCAATGAGATGGAGGCCCTGAAACTTACTGCTCTTTAGAATCACTTCAGGCATTAGAAGATGCCTATCCCCTTTGGCAGGAAAAAGTGGGTTTGTTTCTTGTTAACATAATTTCCTACACTAACGAAACAAAAAAACACAACATGCACACACCGAAAAAAAAACCAAACACCCTGCTCAGAAAAGCCGCATTTTCAACTACTGAAAGGAAGAATGCAGAAGAAAAATTCATCCACATGTCCAGATGTTTCTCCTCCTCTTATTTTGCCATTTAACACCACAATTTATAAACTCTATGCCCATGCATCACTACTGTGAGACCATTACCTTTTTGGCCTGGATATACTCAGAAGAAACACTTAGAGAAATACTGTAGCAAAAGCACATGCTTGTCTTCCACATCGATCACTCCTACACAACACTTTTACAGTGCAATGCAGGGTACACCTCCTCTTTTACATATACTATGAAAACAGCTCTTAGTAATAAAGAATCGAGTGTAGCTGCTGTTTATGACAAAAACACTTCCAACCAAAGAAGATGAAGCCATTGCAGGGGGTAGGTTCAGTTCAACCACTGTTTTAACTCATGTCATCATGCTTCACTCTTGTTCTGAAGCTGTTACTAAGTAACATTGAACAGCATAGGAAAAAAAAAATTAAAAAATCACTGTTATCTCCTCTGTTCCCCTGCTCCTCCCTCCCCCATACAAGACTTGTAAACATCCATAGTGCAGATACCCAGGATAACTTGAAATTGAACTGGAACGTGGAAACTGAACTGAGGTGGCACACAGCTAGTTCACCCTTTCAAGAAGCTGTGTGTAGGCTCCTTAATCTGCAAGCAGTAGTACTGGTGTACCTAAGAAATAATATACACTTATTGCCCAGACGCTGTAATAACACTATCACAGAAGTCAGTCTTTTCTGCGTTTTAAATAGGACCACAGTCTCAAATTTTGAGAGAAGAGTTCTCCAGAGAGAGATGATGACTTCTATTTTTATCACCATTGACCTGGTAATATCAAGGATGTGGAAAGCACACTCACACACAAACCATAAAGCAGTTCCTGCTGCAAAAAGCATATTTTCCAAGTCATGAACAAGTAACTGCAGGTGGAGAGAGATAGGAGAGAACAGAAATGAAAGCAACAGTAAATGAAAAGGCAGGTACTACTCCTGTAGCAGAGTGAAATTATGAAGATTTAGAACGTGGCTGCATACCACCTGCAAATTTAATTCTCCTCAGGATAATTTGTGAAATTTCTGTGGGCTCACCCCTTCTGTTTTCTCATGAAATCTTACACTTCTCATGCCCGATTCCCTTCCTTCCCTCACAAATATTTTTTTAAGGATTGTTGAGTATGAAGAAGGAGAGAGAAAAGTACGAAGAGAAGAAAGGGAGAAAAGACATGGTCATTTGGAGAAAGGGAGGCAGAATATGAAGGCAGAGCTGAAAGAAAAGCATCCCATGTCCCTGCTACATTGCTCAATTTTTACATTTGGGTCATTCCAAATAAATGAATAATTAAACCAAACTAGGGGAATTTGGCATTACATTGGTGGTTGGTATGAAGAAAACAGAAGTAAAACGAGATTTTTAAGAGGTAGTGGAGGCAAGAGAAGGGAAGGTGAAGGAAAAGGATGAACCCTCCACGTGCAGACTGGTAAATTCAATTTTTACTTAATTACATTCACCTTTCAAATCGCCGAGACAGCAGGACCAGGGAAGGATTAATATTGTCTTCGTTGTTAAATTCACCCCCAGTTATTTATTTGTGCACTGTCAGAAATGAGTTTTCAAAGTCTCACCTTCCTTTCTATGATTGTCAGTAGTTGTGGGTACAGGAGACAGCTGTTCTGGACTGCATACCAAATCCAGCTATTTACATACCTAAATGACTTGATCTGTGTTTCCAATTACTTGTTCTAACAGAAGTCTAAAATGCATTTCATTTCAATGCTGTTGTACAGTGTAAAAAACTGTAGGTTTATACTTCACATTGTTCCTAACTGGCCTAAACTAATGAGATGAAGGAACAAGATTCTCATCTAATGCCTTCAATACAGCTACAACATCTTACCCTGCATTTTTTAATTTACTTGGTCTGTCGTTATGTAGCATATATTGCATTTCCATTAATTAAGGATAGTTATTTACATTGAAAGGGCAATGGGGTGGAATTGCCTAGCTAGCAGAGCAAATCCCTAATGACTCAAGCATCTCTGCAATGTTTATCCAGGTCTGCAAAGAGACTCCTGAAGGACAAACATTCTGACTTTTGCTCCACTACGGAGTATTTTTAAAAGGCAAGTTTATATATTATCATGCCAGGAGAAAGATATGTCATTATCTAACATGAAAAACTGTTAGACACAGAGTAGAAAAAGCTTACAGCACTCCACAATGCAATTCTACTTCACATGTAGCTATTTGCTTATGGGTTCTGCGTATACATCTGCAACAAAGAGGAGAAGTAAATCTAGTACATATTTTACTGTCAAATTATAACACAAAACTGCAAAGTCAGCTATTAAATATTTTTCTCTAAGAGAATTTGAAAAGAAACAATGTTCCACTGGTTGTATCACTGCCACTCCTTATAGATTTGTTTTTAATATGAAACATGACGCTCTGTACAGAATGAAACAAACTGAGAAATACTGAGACTTAAGCACAAGACTTCATCAGCAGAACTAGCACTATACACTTCACATGCAGTTAGAGAAGACACACTTGTAACAGCAAGTTACTTGTTATCAATATCCTGTACCAACCTAAGAAGTTCATTTTCCTGGATTTCCATCCATTTTCTAGAGTCATGCATGTTTCACTGGCATCTCTCATAACAGAGTAGTACATAAGTTGTTCTTCTCTTTTTTTTTCCCCCCTAGTATTTACTCCCTAAATCTCTCATGTTGCTTCCTTCCTTACCCCTATACATTGGTATCAAATACAGAGTCTGATTTTTTAAGTAACTGAATAGCCCAGGTTCTGTCAATTATTGATATCTTTTGGTATACGGAAGAATTTCTTCATTGTGCTGGATTGCATCACCAATTCTTGAGACAGCAGCATCTCCTGAAGGTTCTTATCCTGCAGGGAAAAGTAACTACAATGGGCTCCCAGCCTTAACAGTGTGGAGGTGGTTGAGATGTGTCAAAAACAGGTAAAGAAGAAAAAAAGGCTTCGAGTTATACATTTGACATTTCTAAACCTCTTCAAAAGACAGGCATGTTACTTATGGTAAGCACAAATAACCAGCCTTTCCAGTCAACAGCTATAAGCTCCTCAGCTTTTCTATTATATAGAGTCTTTTGAGTAAATACAGTTTTCTTTAAATATCAATAAAACCGCCCGTTTAAAAGCACTTAGATGCATGACCAGTGTACCCTGTGAAAGTAACATTATGTAGGCCGTAATGTCAGTTCAGCCACAGCTCATTCTGTGTCTCAAGTGCCTCACGCATATTTATCACCCTAGCATACGCCCACCTTCCACAACATGCCTATTGCATTCAGAAAAAGCAACTCACAGAACCAAAACATTGACTAGTAGACCATCAGCAGAGATATATTTTGTTATAGAAGAAAATATACTGATATTTAATGTATATGTACAGATGATATCCATTAAACACTGTATCATAAACAGGAGTCTTTAAAGCTAATTTCATTAACTTATCTTCAGCTGCAGCTAGGTACATTCTTCTGGCTGTGGCCTTACCTGAGGAGGTTACCAACTCTGGCCTCTGTCTCCTAGAAATTATTACCTTCCTGCAAACATGGCAGCATTACTGCTAGTGGTACTGTTTCTAACCCAGTCCTGGAAAAGCGAGTCAAGCACTTAATGCATTCTGGTGTTCGGTTTGCTTGTTTTTCCACTCAGAACATTCTGACAGCTGCTAGCACCACACACTCACAGAGTTGTTCATCCGTTACGAGAGCTGCAATGATTTGTTGCTGGCTGCAAACTCTCCAGGAGCCAGTTGGTTTGATTTACCTCCCAGAGCATCCCAAAACCTAGTGTAAGAGAGAGCTGACATGCATTGGACCTTCAGTCTGACTGCACAAAGTGCAGCACAGCTGCTTGCCCCAGGTGCAGGCAGAGGGTGTGATGCTAACATAATAGACTCGCCCCGACAGGGCACTACAAAATATATTGATAAATCATTACCTAAAGGAGACTGCACAACTCCTGTTAAGCTCCTCTAACAGGCAGTCTAATCTACACTCTGCTTGGTTTTTAATGTCTGTACCTGCTATTTGTGAAACTACACATTCTACTACAAGACCAGAAAAAAGACTTCTCATTTCCCATCCATCGTGGGGGCAGCCAGTCGGTGGTCAATCTGGCACAAAGGCGTTGCAGCACTCGAAGGCCACACACGAGGCTTTGGACAGCAGTGCCATCACTAAGCAGGCACAGAAGGAAGTTGATAATTCCCTAATTCATATGAATTTGACATTTCCCCTCCATCAGCAGCGCTATTCTGCCTTGGGACTGAACGTGGTGGTGGGGTTTGGAGGGAGGGTTGCTCCCAGCTTCCAATTTTTGCAGAATCACAGAATGTTAGGGTTTGGAAGGGACCTCAAAAGATCATCTAGTCCAATCCCCCTGCCGGAGCAGGAACACCTAGATGAGGTTACACAGGAAGGTGTCCAGGTGGGTTTTGAATGTCTCCAGAGAAGGAGACTCCACAACCTCCCTGGGCAGCCTGTTCCAGTGCTCTGGAACCCTCACTGAGAAGAAGTTTCTTCTCAAATTTAAGTGGAACCTCCTGTGTTCCAGTTTGTACCCATTGCCCCTTGTCTTATCACTGGTTGTCACTGAGAAGAGCCTGGCTCCATCCTCATGACACTCACCTTTTACATATTTATAAACATTAATGAGGTCACCCCTCAGTCTCCTCCAAACTAAAGAGACCCAGCTCCCTCAGCCTTTCCTCACATGGGAGATGCTCCACTCCATTATCTTTGTTGCTCTGCGCTGGACTCTCTCAAGCTGTTCCCTGTCCTTCTTGAACTTTTAATTATTTAGTAGTCAGTGAGGTGGCAGATGGCAAGGGTACATGGAAAGAAACACCCATAGCTCCTCCCACTCAGACACACAGGACCTCGTTCTCTGCAGAACTGTCCCAAGAGCTCCAGCCGGCCCTGCTGCCCACCCCTCCTCCTGTGCCATGCCTGCCTCTGGGGGTCCCGCTGGTTCCCCCTCACACAGCAGGCAGGCTGCCCGCCCCGCTGTGCTGACCGACCAGCTCCTTCCCGCCCCTCCCCGCGGCTGCCTGGGAGAGACCCTCAAAGGCCACACACGAGGCCTTCAGAGACCCTCGAGCCGCCCCACTGTGCACAGCGGCCGTTGGGGCCCGCCTTCCAGAACGTTCTCAGCCCCTCAGCGGTGGCCATGGCGGGTCGCTGTGGGGCAAAGGGGGGTGGCCAGGCCATCATCCCACAGGCAGCCCCTCCGCAGCACAGGGTGCATTTTTCCCTCAAGCCTGCCTTTCAGCTTGCACTGAAAACCATGATTCAATTATCATAAGCTTAAATTTATTGTTTGAAATGGCACTTGGGTTTAATGCTTTTTCAATACTTCTTTGTCATTTGAAATCAATTCATAAAACTCTTTACACGTACTATTTAAATTAACTTTAATTTGAAGTCACGGCAGAATCAATATTTTAGCAGGTTTCTGCGATCTGTTCAAGCCTGTTTACCCAGGGAAAGCACTGCCTGTGCTGCCGAGGCAGGAGCTGCCACCGTGAGCCACAGGGCTCCGCCAGCGCCCGCATCCCGACTACCGCACATCCCTTATCCACCTTGTTAATCACATGCCATTAGTTGCATAACATCAGTGATTTCAAATAAATAAATAAATCAGTCTTATTTCCCCCCCCCACTGAGAAGATAATCAAGATCATTTTTGATTGGTGCACTGAAAGGAAAGACAGGTATATTTTGTGTTCAGTTTTGGGGCCCTCATCATAAGAAGGACATTGAGGTGCTGGAGAGAGAGCAGACAAGGGCAACAAGGCTGGTGAGGAGCATGGAGCACAAGTCTGATGAGGAGTGGCTCAGGGAACTGAGGCTGTTTAGTCTGGAGAAAAGGACACCAAGGGGAGACCTTATCGCTGTCTACAACTACCTGAAAGGAAGTTGTAGCATTGGGGAGGGTTGGCCTCTTCTCCCAAGTAACAAGTAATAGGACAAGAGGAAATGGCCTCAAGTTGTGCCAGGAGAGGTTTAGATCAGATATTAGGAAAAAGCAGACTGATTGCTTCCTATCTGAACTTCTTCCTCAATAACCTAATTTGAGAGACCACAAACTGCTACGGATCTGTGTTCACACTTGACATTGAAGTTCTGCTTATACGTTCCCTTCCAGCCACAGGGCTCTGCGTGGATCAACCTGCCTTATAATGCTCTTTGCAAGGCATTACAAGGTTCACAGCACTCTGAGCTCCTCCCTAACTCTTCCTTTCTCTAGCCCAAAGGAGAGTTGACAAGAGCTTAGAGGGACGCAGGGCACAAGCTTGTCTGTGGCTTGGCAGCTGCTAATAACTATGGCTGTGTTTGCTCTTAGAATGCTACTTCTGTTGTTAAATTAAACGTGTTAACTTAAGCCATCCTTGCAAATGGCATCACGGCTGAAGCTGTGGCTTCTTTGGACTTTGAGTCGGGTAACGCATCCTTCACATCAAGAGAGCTTCTGTATTTCATTAATTCATCACGAAGTAAGAGAAGGCTGAATCAATCAAACTAATGCAGAGCAACAGTAAACAAAAATATCTAAACTGAGTTTTCAGTGCAGAAATGTCAATAACTGAGCTTTTGATAACTTGAAGTGAGGTTTCTATGATTCTATTTTTATATAAATATATATATTATAAATACATATATTTATTTATATAACACAGGTTGCAAGGTAATTTGTGATTTTGAAACACTGATAAGTAAAAGGACATTGCTTCAGTGCTGAATGGCAATAACTAACTCACCTAGAACACAACTCTAACTGCTATTTAATATAATACAAAAAGATGGGAAATGAATCAGAATGATAACCTACATCATTTTGTGGAAAGTAAAGATTGCAAAGGTATTAAACATGACCAAAACGGTAAATTCAACTGGTTTGTTCTGAATTTTTCCCCTAATAAAAATATATTTGAATGCACTAACTTTTTGCAAAACTTCTCAATTGCAGTGAAAGTTCAGCGCCTGATTGAGGAAACACAAACTTTCACCCAGGAAAAAAGTGTTGACTGTCAGCAAGGACAGGAATAACAGAAGGAGAGAAAGGATAGCATGCTGGAGAAGCTTACTAAAAACCCTGCCATTAGTATTCCTTAAACAATGACAAATGTTACTTCAAGCAAAGAATAGGCAAACGAGCATTAAAATCCTTTCAACAGAACTAAGCACACTATTGCCAAGGCATCTCCGTTTTTCTAGGAGTTTCTCATCAGCTGTGTGAATTCTACAAGTCACATTAGCATAGCAATAGGTAACCAGCCATACCTTTGCTTCACCTAGTTACAGCCTCAGGGAATTCAGAGCTTTACAGTTCCCTGCTGGCAAAGGCCCTTTGTCTTATTGGCACATTAACTCAGTTCTGGCCTGCCATACATTTTAGTCTAGCTGACAGCATTCCTATGGCCATAAAATCAATCAATAGCCTCTGATTCTACTGAAGGTATGCTAAAATACGCAACACGCCATTACAAAGCTGCTGATTTGCCACTGCCTGTTAGGGTAGGCTGTAGGAACTCACCTTCACAGTCAAAGGCTGCGTAGAAACTTCCGTACACCCACCTCCCACGCTGGCCTGGAAGCTGCTGGGGAACAGCCACTAGCCCATTTGCTCACATGCTGCTCTGAGGCTGTAACGAGGGGCTGGTCTCTGGCTGCTCCCCAGGGCCCAGGCACCTGCAGCAGGTGAACCACATTGAGGCAAACCAGCACAGTCCCTCGTTGGAACATGATCAATGCTCTCATGGCCAGCAGGGAGAGCCCAGCATGGCACAGCGGTGAGACTGGGTGCAGCCAAGTGTCCATTAACAGAAAGAAATGCTCCCAAAGGACCTAGAACCACCAAGCAGAATGCTTGGCTGCACAGGAGTTTATGGAAAACTGGTGGACTGAGCAACGCTGTACATGCCCCTCCTGCACTGCTCCTCTCCTGAAAGGACCTGTTCCACAAAGGCCCAGAGGACACAGGTGAGATGCTCACTAGCACTTTTTATTAAATCTGTTTCACCTGGCAGATCACGTGGTTTTGAAACGTTAGCCTGTTCAAGGTGAATGAAACTTCTCCCATAATAAATCTGTGTTTTCAAAGAAACAGCAACAATTTGGAGCTGCAAAATGAGGCCTGGAAATTATGAAATCAAAAGAGTAACATTGTGGTAGTTTGTTGCACACCTAGGAGCCAGCTCAGAACAACACCAAGCCCATTCTAAAGTTATATGTACTGTCGGCAGAATTTAGGCATATTTTTTAGGTTCATCATACACTTAAAAGACTTTCTGAGTTCTTGTATTACACAGACTTAGCAAAAAAAAAAAAAGTTCCTAGCATTTTTGTGCCATCCTGCCCACAAGAAACAGCTGTGGCCACTGACCACCTCTAGATACCCTGGCTTTAGAAAGCATTTTCCTATTTTCTGAAGCTAGTTTTAAATCATGTAACATAATGTAACAGCAAAGTTACGTCAGTGTGTGGGTTTTTAAATTTTTTTCAATTGCTGTTTCTGTTCTTTTTTTCCAGACTTTTTAGCTATATCAAAAGTGCAGAAAATAGCACTCTCGGTGCAGATTGCTTGCTTCTGGCTTCTTGCTTCTATCTTATTTTTCATTGAAATTCAAACAAACACAGCCTTCATTTGATAAGATACTTACCATACAAAATAATACTAAAATGAAGGAGGAAAAATCCTTTGAACCTCAACAGAGAGGTGAGAACTTGACATTATTTTTGTCTTTGGTTTGAAAAAAAAAATCTCTTTAAAACCAGAAAGGAATGTCAAAGGAAACTTCAGTCCAACAGGATTTAATTTTTTTACAGCATAAAAATTAAGTTTCCAAAGTCTTTTTGTTCTTATCTGAGTAATACATTACATTTGTTTAAATAACTAAATGTATAAATAATAAATATTTTGTAAATCTTCTCCAGAAATAGTGATATTGAAAAAAAAAATCTTTGAAGTGCAGATAATTCCTCGCCCCAAATCTTCTTCAGATCTTGCAGAACACTTTGCTGATTCCCCAGAGGCACTTTTGGTCCATTGAAGATTCTGGTTAAAGTAAAGAAAGATGTTTAAATGTTTTAACTGAGTTTTGGGGGCAGCACTAAATTAAAACTGTACATCTTTCAGTTTCCCAGCCTTTCACTGCTCTGTTATTTAAGCTTCAAAGATCAATTCACTGAAGAACTATTCATAATTTATAACTCAGCTGAGGATCTCTTTCCCTTATTTGGATTTTAGTTCTCAGGCAAGTGGAAAAGACAGATGTTATGAGCGGAGTGTACATGTATGTATTGTTTGTGAAAAACACCCTGAGGCAAGGTATTCAAGCCTGACTTAGTGGGCTTCTGCTTTGAAAAGCTCACCTGGAGACATCTGAAAGATGCTCAACCCTTCTGGAAGGTCAACTGCTTTAAAACATCACGTATTTGGTATCTACAAGGCTTTATAAAATGTTACCTTCCTGGTGACCTACTCCAAGCATTTATCCACAGAACAGCATCTCATCGTGAACGTTACTGTGTTTACCAATAAGCACACTTCAGTCACAGCAGCGAAGAGTCAGCCTATGGATTAAAAGTTAATTCTTGCATCTTTATGTTTCCTAAATTTCCTGAAACTGTCAGCAGCCTGACAACATGGGACTGGGGCATGGAGGAGGACGGAGGTTATGAGATGCGAACTCCTGTTGTTCAGGAACTAGGTTACAATCATAAAGTTCTTGATTCTTGCAAGCAGGGCAGATGCCTGTGTAAAGCCCCATTTAAGTTAATGGGATTCTGTATCGGTCGATGAACCTGCATTTATTTGTACATCAACATCATAGGATCAGAGTCTGACATTGCTCCTGGAAAATTGGAGTCGAGTTGCTCTGTTATGCTGATGCTTTCTAGTCACTGCTATCTAAGCCTAGTTTGATCAAACTAGTGGAAAAAGATACTTTGGGCTATTAAATATCCTCAGCTACCCAGGCCCAATGACCTGTGCGTTCTTACACTCATGCAAATATCAGCAAGCTGATTTACTGGATTAGAAATAATTAAAAAGAGAAAGAAAATTATTTTTATTTAAAAGTGTCAATTTAGGAAGGCCTTTAAAAATAGTGTTTATAGGAAAAAGCAAATGCATAACATGTTAGCATTACTGATTAGTTTAAAATATTCAGTACAATAATCCATTATTTTAATTAGTTTTCCAAATTGCTGGCAAAAATAACTGAGAAATGCTGTCTGTGGAGAGGTAAATGCTTCCCTGTAATTGTTTTGGATTTCGCTCTATCCTTTAATGAATTTATTCTTGTAACAAAAAGAACATTATTTTTATTCCCCCATTTATGTTAGGGAAGTTCACATGAAAGAACGAGGCATCTGGGAACTCAGCAGAGTTTCGCTTTGACAAATGACCTCATTGACCACGTTGACAAACACCAACTGTACTGACAAATGACCAAGCCACGGACGTTTATGTTGCTTACAGCTCTGATTTAAGCCATCACTACCTACCAATTGCCTGTTGCTGCCCTTTTCCTGCGGCTCTGCTGGGGAGCCATTTGTATGAGCTCTGCCTTCTCTGCTTCAAATAAAACGAGCCAGGAAAACTCACACTGCACGTGTCAATGGGTTACATTAGCCTGGCTGGTTTTGCCTGAGTCAGATGATCCAAGCTCTCATGCAAACTGCTGCAGCAGCAGCAGAATGGCAGTGATCCTTCCAGATTAGGCACTTGGCATACACTGTCAGCCTCGGTGACCATGGTGTGTTAGAGAGAGAAATTCACTCCCCCCAGTTTGTTCTAGTGGCCTTCCCCGGTAACATTTAAATACCATCCATACTGCCAGCTTCCCTGAGGCAGAAATTCTCAAAACTGGAGGCCATGCACTCCTTTTGCGAAGCAGTAGTGATTCGCTCACTCCTCTTTATTTCCACTGAATGCACTCTATGTGAAGGCAACACTGTGTTAAATACTGTCCTAAGGATTCCTCTAAGGATTTGCTAGTGGTTGCCACAGGGATAGAGACCTGCTGAAGTTACATCTACTCAGAGGGCAATGTAATAGTAAGTCACCTCATGCCTGCCCACAGACTCTGTGTGTATGTGTGTGTACATGTACGTACATAAACTATATAACCTGCAGCTATATTTCATCAGAAAGGTAGGCAGGATTTTTCAGAAGGAGACACAGGGGGCTGGGTAACTTGGAGGTGAAGGAGGCCTGGGTGAGAGAAGTTTCCACACCACTTGTGGAAGGAGAAAGATGAATCATGAAAGGGGCACTGGGTCATCTGAGGTGGGAAGTGGAAGCAGCAGTGAGTGTGCACCAGTATTTCCATCTGAGAAGAGAGGATGTTCAAATTCCTAAAAGTCACGTCTTCAGCATAGCACTGCACCACATGCATTTATAGGGCATCCTACAGCACTTGCACTTCCTCTGAATATCAATCCTTTGATCCACCAAGCAGACCTACCCAATGCATGGGGTAAGAGGAGAGAGATTGTGGTACTGTGTAAGCTCATGCTCTCCAGCAGCAGTGTGCTGCTTCCTTTCCTGTTCTGCAGCTGGATGCACCAGATATATTGCCCTTAAAAACCACAGTGCCTTTCCACGTCTCTTGAAAGATGTGAGAAAGGAGGCAAAACATGTGAAAGTGAATGTCAGAGGGAAGTCAATCCCTGAGACTCCCTTTATGTAAAAATACGGGTTTCATTTTGATAGCGTCCATGAGCAAGGAGTACTTTGCTCTGAAAATAAACAGATTCCGAAATTGCCTTGTGCTATGCCAAATGATAGTGTAACTAACATTGGTCTTAATGCAAATTCACTGAAATCTTTGCTAAGTTTCCCAATGGCTGCTTTGCGATAAAGCAAATGGTACCAGAAAAAGCCTTTTGATATTCATTTGTGCATTCACATAAGCACCAAATGAAAGCCAGCTATTTCATGGATTTTCTCAGTTTAAATATAGTGTTGTAATTTGGGGGTTTGGATTTATTTTTTGTGAATGTCTTCTCAAAAATTACACAGTTTCACTGGTAAGTACTTCTCCCATATTAAAGAAAGTGTTGATTTGGATATAAATGTTACCCTGAAGGTTTCAAAGAGGAAAGTTTCAGGGGAAGTGGGGGAAGAGAGGGAGACAACCACTGTCTGGGGGAACAGAAGAGTAGGCTTACGATACTGGAGAAGGGACACAGTTAATATGGCTAGGGAGGGATGGATAGGAGAGTAATGTACTTGAGAGAGAAATCTGTTTAATGTTGGTCCTGTTGGTTTTGCCCTGTGTTAAATCTCTGGAGCACTGGCTTTTTCGCATGCTGCTTAGTGTGAGGTCAAAGATTATTAAAGCACTGCGCTTATGACTTTTCTGTTAAGTCCTCCATTCTCATCTCAGTTGCCACTCTCGGAGCTCTGTTTTGCTCCCAGCCTCCTGCCTACCCTGTTTATCTGGCTCGTGTTTTAATTTGTGTAGGTGATTCCTGCCCTTCACAGATAGCATGGAGACAGTAAAATTTTTCTTTCACGTTCTTGCATATTCGTGACTTTGCTCAGGCCTTCTGACAGAGTGTCAGAATGAACAATAATAGCACAGTTCATTACAAGTCTTGAAAACAAAGCATGTCAGAAATGAAATCAATGCAAATAGTGTTTCTGTGGGAATAACTCTCCTCACCTCAAAGCAATTTTCAGCCTTTCTTTGTATTTATTGATTTTTTTTTTCCTTCCACTGTTGCTTTGCCCTTTCATAATGTTCTGTTATTCTTGTACTGTGTTTTGACCTAATTTAGGACAATATTCTGAGAGTATGAATACAGATGTTCAGGTGTGGTACCAGAAAGGAGAGCTTATTCCTGAGACTACTTATTGTAATGTGTTACAGAGTGCACTGCATGAAAATAAATCTTGCTTTGCTTTTTCCAGACTGCGTCAGTGTTAGGGGTTTGCAATACTGCAATTACTCCAGTGCAGCATGAATTTCTCTCATATTCCAGGTCCTACAGGATCAAGGGGCAAGGATCCGTGTCTTGCTACTGGATAGGAAAACACCATGCGCGTATTGGGCAGGTATAAATAATAGATGACAACACTTCTGTGACTTTTTCCCACACTAACTATGACTAGTCTGTATCTATAGTCACGTGTGTCTTCTTTGGTCTCCTTATGCTGACAGAACTACTCATCGTTTTGGTTCACTAACCTTAATAATATGCAAGGAGGCATTTGGAAACGTAAGTGCATTTCTAAGCATACATAGCGTATCATTACTCTGAAACTGATTTCACAGGGCATCCATAATGTGTGGTATCACAAATGCTCTGCTGAGACGGTGTTAGAAGAGAAAGAAGGTTTTGCATTGACATTAATTTGAGGAGAAATGGGAGTCACAGGAATGGAAGAGCAATAAGAAAAGAAGACGATGAGCTTAGTGACTGAAAATAGACAAGCCTTGTGAAAGGCTGGAGGGAGAATGTAATCCTTCTTTCTTATATGAAGGAATAACCCGAAAGCAGCCTTTAGACCTTTAAAGATCATAGAACGCACAGACAGTGGTCAATAGGAAACTGGAATTTGCTGGTCAGTATTAGACTAATTCGTTACTTTTCATTTGAAGAAGCTCCAGAAAAGCTCTGATGGCAACCACTGTCTGTCCTAAGGCATTTCGCAAGGGAGAGACATGTCACTTTCAAACAGTTCCTGATTCAGTACTGCCTGAGCATGAAGAGGTGAAATACTGTCTGTAAGAATGTGTGGCTCCTGTTGCTTCATTTGCACACTGCTCAGGTCTCAAATCTATTAACACAGCTCCAGGAAATCTTGAATTTCAAATGTCTGACTGCATTGAGCTTTGCACTTGACTAATCAAGTCAAACATTGTCTGCTAATCAGATTTACAGGTGCAAACCTGTCAGCATGTGGGAATAGGCCACGTAAACATGCAAAGAGATTCAGATAGCTGCCCAGCAGTATCTGAAATTACAACCTGACCAAGAGAGCTGAGTATTGGATTCCTAGGCTTCAAGCACACTGATACAGTGATTGACTGAATTATCCATATTTTCTTCCACATACTGTGCTTCTGATAACTGGTACTTTAAAAATCCTTGACAAAAAAATCCTCTAGTAGTCCATATTCTTGGATAATATGTACTTCCAAGTAATACGCCGAAAATCAGAGGCAAAAGTAAAGAATTATTGCCAAAGGCAGAAGAGGTTACATAGGATCAAAAATGGAGATGCTACTAGAGAAGAAGCACTCTGGGATAAATTTCCCCTTGCGCTGTTTACATACTGACACATTAGCTACACAGGTACTGACGAAGGTTCAGGGTGTTTACAGGTAACCTGGGAGTTATATGTGTGACAACATAATAACTAATTTCCACCTAGGTACTTCCACGCTTTTTCTTGGAATAGCTTGTCTTTCTAGCTGCAGCTCATAAAAACGAGTTTTCTGCAAACAGAACTCATTTTGGTTATGTGCTTTGGACACTTAATTGGAGTTTGGCCTAATGATGATGCAATCATACAAAAAAAAGTTAACATAAAAATTTTTGAAAGCAAATCAAGGCATATCTACCTTAAAATACTTACAGAGGCATCTATAAATGGTGTACAGCATAGTAGCCCAATTCAGACTCCATCTCTAATTGCCTTTGATCATACTGTATGATCAAATATGTATGCTTTAATAACTATGTATTATTAAATATCTCATCTGTAGCCTCTGGGACAGTGTTGCCTTCCTGCTCCACATGTGTCACAAGTTAATGCTTTAGGATGCTGATCTAAGAGGAGTATCAGAAATGTAATTTAATCTGAAAGGCATTGAAAAGTGCCCTTATCTATGAGCAAAATGTTTAGATATGGCTCTAAGTAAAATACATCTCTAGAAAATGTTCCTCAGTGTAGCTGTGATTCTGCTAGATGGACAAACCTTACAGGTGAGACAGGATAAAAGACTATTCTATATCTACAGAGAATAGCATGGCCCATAATCTACCATGTTTTACTTTATTCTTTCATTCACTGTAAAGTTGCTTTTCCTGCAGTAAAAAGGAGTTTTTACTCTCAGAACTGCTGGCAATATTTAAATAGTGAATTCTTCCAACATAGGCTATCAGCAGCCCAGGAAGTTAACTACATACAGAGGCAAGTGGCTGCCAGCGTACACATCAAGAGATAAAGATGGACACGAGCCAAAATACATTCCCTTTGCATTACTTCTTCAAATCCAGTTTACCACTGGCAGAGGCTGCAGTAGAACAGGGCCACCCTTTGCATGTGTTCTACAGGAAGGTTATTCTACTGCGAACTGCAGAATCTGAACATCACTGTCTTCGAGAACAGTTTATGCAGAGCCCATGCTTTGCTCTATGGCAATCTTTTATGGAGCTTGTTCACATACAGAATTTAGTCTGCCAAGGTCTGAGAAATTTCAGTATCTCCTCCAGGAAAATGATAGATTGGAAGGTTAATTGAGAAAGACTGAATATAAACTGATCCCAAGAATTATTATTAGTTACATTTCTACTTTCATAATTAACCAACTCTGAGGTATTTTATACATTGGGTGTTTGCCCTCAGTTCCAATGAAAAAATGTAATATGTTTTCTGGGGACAAGAATAAAAATAATATTTAAAGGCACTAATACAGTCTGATATCATGGTTCATATGATTTATCGTATAATTATTTTTAGACATTTATAATTTCTTTATGTTTGCAGAAGTTTGTAGAGCACTGGATGTTGGTGCTGCCTACTTCATATTTCTCTGTAGCATTGGGGCAGAGGAAGGGGGTTAATCATGCAAACCTTATATATTTTCCATACATAAATCATACAGACTGCAGGTTCACTGCTTTTTCCGGTTTCTGACATGATGAGGGAGAGACCTATACAAATTTGTGGGTAATAATGAGTTCTTATTTTAAAGCAAATATAATCTAATAGAGAAAAGATGTGACTCATTTTGAATATTCATGGCCAATCATGCCCTGCCTTATAGATTATGCATCTCTATTAATTTAGTAATCTTACAAAAGTTGCAAGGGCTTGATTTGACCTGTGATGGCCAAGCAATCCCCACTAAAATAGCTTAGTAATAAGATATGGCTAATTCATGATCAAGAATTGCTATGGACACTGTCAAAATAATGCTTTGAAGAAGTGCTTAGCTTGACTGTATGAACTGTAATTGCAGCTGGATAAAATTCTTTGAGGGCTGAAATTTCCTTACAATATATTGTTGTTGCCGTTGTTTATGCTCTGTAATAAGATATTTGGGGTTTTTTTTCCATTTTTTCAGGCAATCTATTCACGGATTGCACAGATTCCCATTTATTTTTCTGAAAAGAGAAATCACTAGATACAAATTCCCCACAGCTACAGTTTTCCTCTTGAGGCTGTGAACATGAAGGTGCAGTCATTCCCACAATATATGTTTTCAGTCTCAAAAAGTCTTTCTTTGTTATTTAGAAGGGGAGATAGAAAAGAAGAAACATGAAATGTACTAAAGATGAATATAAAATCCGGAGTACCTGAACTAATATATGATACTGAACAACTGTCTTGCTTCACTAGTTTGCTGTAAACAGCTGAATCTTACCATTTTAACTGCACAAACTGAAAATGCTAAGATGAGTGCAATCTCATGTGACTTCGACCTTGGCTGGAATCATGGTGTCATCACCCAGAACTCCTTCACTGGTTTTACAATGACTTTTTTTTTTTTCCCCCCTTCAAGTTGTGGCTTCTGGCATCAGATAGCTTTCTTCTTAAAAGTCAGCTTTTTTATCTTGCAGTTATTGAAAGAACATGAAAACAGAATCCCTACTTTACTAAAGGATTTATCCCAAGTTATTATTAGTTTTTTTAATCTAATCTGTAATGCAGTCTCCTAGCTTATGGGAACCCAACTTAATGCTCCTGGATATTTTTTTTTTGTTCACTATTTTGCTTTGCCTTTTTTTTCT
Organism: Pampusana beccarii; assembly: GCA_013399365.1. Classification (NCBI taxonomy): domain Eukaryota; kingdom Metazoa; phylum Chordata; class Aves; order Columbiformes; family Columbidae; genus Pampusana; species Pampusana beccarii. The sequence goes on from VWYH01000482.1 coordinate 744,914, forward strand.
TTTTTTTTTTGATAGTTCAATGAGGTAGAAATAATCTTATTTAGCGAATTTAACCAAATGGCTCAAGCAGCAGGAGAGCAGAATGAGTGCTTGTATCTTAGATTTCTTTCTAACTATGACTAAATCTGACATCAGCACAAAGTTACAATTTAACCCAAGCAGTGTTATTTACAGAGAGTCTCCATCTCTGCAAGGATCCTTCATCCCTTTGCAAGATGTAAGAGGCAGAGAGGCCTGAGAGGAGCAGAAAACACTCGTGAGCCCATAGTGCAGGGTGTGTGATTGGGAGTGAGCGGGGAGCAAGGAGGTGCACATCACAGATGGGTGTGCACGTTATCCTTTGGAGCCGCTAAGCTGGTGGCCATCCCCAGCGCTGGGAAGTTCACTGTGCTTTTGGCTGTTCCTTATGGCTGTACGCCAATGTCACGAGCCACTCTGACTCCTGTCATACAGCGGTGACAATGCGCTACCCCCACCTAACTAGCAGAGTGGGAAAGATGGAAAAGAACGACAGGAGTGATCAAAGGTAGGGAATGTATTCCAGACGACAAATTACTAGGATGGTTCTGCCTGGGGTAGCAATGGCTGAAGACGGTGACTATCCAGACCTGTGAATCTGTGAGAGACACAGAAAAGTGGACAAGAATCGTCGCTTTTTTCTAATCCAATAAATACGTGCTGGTACTGGAACTAGCAAACGGCTAGTTGAAAGCAACAGGAAGAGATACTTTTTAATAAAATGTTATAATTTGGAGCTCTTCCTCATGTAGACGTCAACAGTTCATATGAGTTCCAAAAGCAATTAGCTAGATTCCTACAAGAGAAGTCTGTGATGCTACCTCTGGCTTTAAAAGCACCTGTGTTCTCATATTGTGCTCTAGGCAACTGCTGTTAAGAGGCAGAATTGCATGCTACACGGGTTTCTGTGCTGTTCTCTCAGCGCTGCTTCTCTTAAGGTACAATTGTAGCCTGCAGTTCAGATACATGATTTGCAGCATGATGGTAACTACAACCTCACAAGATTTGACATAGGCTGCTGAGCCCATCAGGGATCCTGCATAATATTTGGCAGCTGAAAACTCTTATCTACAGGGGTTGCAGTTATGCCTCTGAATTGTAGACCATCCTAGTGAATTCAACAGGTAAGTTCAGGCAGATCCCACCATAGAGAGTACAGCTGGCCTGCTCCTCCACCACAGGTTTCAGCCACTGTTGCAGGGGCAGCAGAATATCCTGCATGTCTGCACCTCAGCCAGCTCCATTCACTGCAGCACAAACCTCCAGTGACAGTGCTGAGTTGGGCTGAAACGTGAGCACACATCACATTCTGTAGTAATCCATGGCAGAGAGGTGAATCCAACCAAACACTCTGAATAACATCCTAAATTGCTGCAACTAGGTTTATCAGACTTCATCTGTCAGCTCCCTTAAAGACCTGACCTTGTAAGAGCATTTGTTATAGGAAAATATCATTACTGATGCAGAGTTTCAGTGTTGTTTCTGCTGTGGTTTATAAAGTTTTGACTGCTCCAGGAAAAGGGCTAAGTCTTCAGATTGTGCAGACTCATTTATGTTGTTTTCCATAGGAAGCTGACTTACCTTTAGGTAACATACTGCTTTTCTTTGTACATTCCTGTCCTCCACAGGGAAGAATGTAGAATGGCTTTTTCCAAAAACTAGGTGTATTTAAACTTGAGCTTACAGATCAGCCATGGTTTTCTTTACCACGTGATACCTGGGAGCAGGCTCTTAATGACTGTAGATTGTGCTGTAAGCAGCATGTGTGCTTTCAGTTCTCTTGCATGTCATCAGTTTTCATCTGATTCCTGTGAGAATCTATAATGTAAAAATTCACTTGGTTGATTTTTAACCTCATAAGCTGATACCTCATTTGAGAGATAAACAGTGCTGGAGCCTCACTACAGAAGCTGCTGTATATCCTTCTCTCAGGAATGATGCCAGTTAGTAGCAACACAGATTTCAGAAGAGTCTCAAAGTTAATAAACCTTTAAAATACATTTTAGTAGCCATATTACAGGCTCAACACCTATGAGAAGGCAGGTTATTAAGGGAAAGACTTAGCTGGCTGAGCACCAAAACATTGTTAGGCATATACAATGCAAACAGAGACTGTTTCATGTGTTTTTTCCAAGAAAGGCAGTAATTGCTCAGCTGACCGTATTTGTGATTCTTAAACTATTCTATACAGGGGGGAGGAAGCTCTGGTCGTCTCTGCACAAAGCCAAACATCCTCATTTCCTGAATTGTCAGTCTCCCAATTTCAGAACCCAAGCCATCAGTCCAGTGCACCACCTTGGGCAACTCCTGCAACCCCTTCTTCCTCTATCCCAAATGAGTATAGTAGTAACCTACCCACAGGATACTCAGTTGATACATACAAATGCGTTATTACCTGCTCAGTATCTATTTTGTTATTGTAAAAGAGATGACATTAAATTCACAGTGCTTGGTGATAATTTGTTCAACTAATTAAAAACTGGGGTGCTTTTTAAAATGCTTCATCAGTCACACAAATGCTATCTCCATTCATGAAAGCAACTGCTAAAATAAATAGCTTCTGATAATTTATGTTTTAAAATAATAAAAAGCCCAAAGAAGTTAAGTGTCAACCTAATGTTAACTTTGAGTATAAAACAGTTTGCTGAAGCCAGGAAGCAATTAAAACATACTGTTTTATAGAGTCCTTTATAGCAAGATAGTTTTTATAGGTCTACGTCTGCTTTTTTTGGAGGGTGAGCCACAGTTCAGTTTTGCCCAGGAAATAACAAATGGTACTAAGAACACATCAAAAGTGCAGTTTTCGGGAGGTAAGTGTGTGGTGGTGGTTTTGGGGGGAGGAGGGAGTAAATAAATCCAGCATGCAAAGCTTGCCTGTACTAATTCATTAAGGAAGGGACTGCTTTCCTTTCAGGGCCTCTAAAGCACTCCTGTATATACATACTTCTCATGCATATGGGCTCATCCAAAGTGTCCTTCTCGCACAGACGGTGTGGTTTTGAAATACTGCCCTGTCGCAAAGCTAGACTCTCACCCTTGGTGCTTAAGAGATGTGATTTTCTTTACTAATAAAAAAAAAAAGTCAGCTATGCTTCTCAAGAGATACATAAGAATAATGATAAATCTGACTATGAAATCAGATTATTATGAAAATCACACATAAGCAGCAGGCCAGTTATAATTCCTTTTTATTTTTCCCCCTTAACGCATATCTCCTATCCATGTTGGGAGCCAGTGTTTTCTATGAATTTATAGTTTTGGTGCGTTCCCCTGCAGGAACAAAAGGGCTTTGAAAAGAAATAATTTCTGGTATTGTAGCTGGATACAATATTGCTGTGCTGGAAAGTGTCAGTGGCTGCTGTCAAGTAAGCCTGTGATCTCTGGACCACAGCAGCTCTAGCTAAAGGTGTGCTAAACACCCCTGATTCTGGCTAAAGGGAAGGCTTGATTAAGCCCCTTTATGCAAATGAAATAGCTGGAAAGAGTAGGAGTGCCCTGCACTAGCCAATGGCTTCATGTTAAGGCCTGATTCAAGTTCAGGCTGTGTGCTATGAGGATTTCTCCAGCTACAGGTGGATATACGAGGTGCTTCTTCAGCTTTAATAGGGAACAGAAGAAAGAAGAGTTTCTGGGGCACAGAACAGACTGAGGAGACAAACCTGGCAATTGTGAGTGTGAATATCACCTAGGGTTTTTTTTCCTGTGTTTAGAGATATGAGGTTACATGTGTCTTCAATAACACAGTAAAACTGCATCAGAGAACAGACCTGATTGCATCACTCCTTTCCCCTTTTAACAAAAGTGGTTTTTTGGCTTCCTTTTGCTGCCAGCACTAACATATCTCTTGGGCCAAACATTATATGCAAATGGCAGAGCTAACCTATGAATTTTCAGAAATGAAAGAATGTATCAGAATAATTTGTGTTAAAATGAATTAGAAACGTGTCTGCTGCTAGCAAGTAGTCACTCAATGTGAGATTTTTGGAGGATCCCTAATAATCTTCAAAGTATTGTAGTCTTTCCCTACAATTAAACCTTAGTGAGCACAGTCCATTGTTCATATTGGAGACCCTTAGCAAAGAAAATACGGAAGGAAAAGCTTCTTATTTGTTGGTATACGCTTCTGAAGTTTCCTCCTGCAGAGGCTGGCACATCATATACGTAAAAAAAATGACCCTCTCTCAAAACCATTGCAGTCTCCTAGTTTTTTCAATGAGACAGAGGCACCTGCCCACACACTTGGAATGATTTTTCCAAAATTATTGCCATCACCCACTTTTCTCCATGGGACATGGATAGTAGCCCTTCCTAAAAAGATTAGTCACTGTTCCCTTTTGCTCCTTCTTGATGTTTCTCTCCAGCACGTGGTGTTAAAAGCCACTGTTATCCTTCCTGGAGGCAACTTCGCTTTGCTCCCATTGCTTTGAGGGGGGGAAAAAATCACATAGAGAAGAAAGAAAAATAGGAGGCAGTAGTCTTGAGCCTTACTGTATAGAAAAAATAATGAAGATGAAACCCCGAAACTAGGACACCAAAATTATACTCAGTTTTCCTCCACAATGACAACCTGAATAAGGAATTAAGCAAACAACTCTTTAAAAACATTTCTTTAAAGAAATCACATACTCTGATTTACTCTATGTTTTTGACGTATTATACCTTATCACCAGTATGAACTGTCAAGCTTGATTCTTTCCTACTACCTCGACTGTGAATTATTTCATGTTTTTAGTTTAAAACTTCTGTATGAGACAATGTAGCCCTGTGCTATTAGATATTGCCATTTACTTCTGCTCTCTAGGTACATTAAATCAAAGAGATGCCTCATTTCCATCTACATTACCATTCTTTCCTACCAGTTTAGCAGATTGTTGTCATACCCAGACCTGCGAAGAATGAGGTCGTGCATGGACCTTAGTCTAGGCTACTATGAACTTCTGTAGTGGCATTCAGATAATTCTAATAATAGTGGAGCAAATTATGTAGTAAAGTTTACTGAGCAACTGAACCTTCTTCCTGTAACAGTTCTCACAATTGTTATAGAACAGAATACATAAAAAATAGGCAATAAACATTCTTTTCCATTATTTTGTTTCACACTTGAGGTAACTAGATCTAACTTAAACCATTTTATGATGGCACTCATTTTCATTTCAGTTCTCTGACTGAAAAACTGGTTCTATCCATTATCGCTGTGACTTTTTTTTTTAAGTAATTCCAATTTCAGAATTCCACACATCCATTATTTAAATTTATAAGCATGGAAAAGCATTAATTTTAGTTTCCTGACTTTCTGAAATACACTTCTTTTAGCCAGCTTGGTTATGTTAAAGCATAATCTAAATATGTGGCTTTAAATGGTCACCCATATCCCGCCCCAATAAACTCCCCAAACAGCAGTCACTGAGGTTGTCAAATCTGTTAGAAGACTTGTTCCTTCTAATCTCCACAATTCAGAATCTATGATAACCTAGCATTACCAAGCTAATGATGTAAACTAAATCTTGCCAACTGACTTGTACATTAAACAGATGCTGCTATTCTCTGTCTCACTTATAGGAACTACCCTTTAACCCACAGCAATAGGAAGGCAAAAGACAGCAAAAGCAGAGTAAACTGGAGTCTGGCTGTTTGCAACGAACCAGCCCCAGCACAGGCCATAAAGACTGAACAGGTGTCAGCATAACTTGTTATCCCCAGAAGCTCCCTTCACTTCTTCTTAATAAATTCACTCTGTCAAATGAGAACGAAGGACAAAAATCAAGGCAAAATGAAAAATCAGGACAACTGAAAAGAGGAGAAAAAGTATTAGAAAGAAAAGGACCATAATGGAAAAGACCAAGACTATGGATTAAAGCAGATGTGGTAGAATTTTTTTTTTCTAACAGTGTAAAATAATAAGAGCTAGTTAAGTATGACCAATTAAAGTTTTTCTGCTTTTAAATGGAAGTATTAGTTCTTAATGTTATAATTTTACACCTCCAAAAGGATTGAAGGCCTTTTTCAAACATGAAGGAAAATAATGATCTTTTACAGCCCACTGGCTGCAAAAGTTGTAACATTGCTAACAGCTGGCTTGTCCTAGGAATGCATCCCATTGATTTTAGTGGCACTACTCAGATGAAAAGGTTTCTATAAATGAATGCAGGTTAGCATATCTGAATCTTAAATTAGAACAGAACATGAAGAGACAAACAATAAAGCAAGTTAATGAGCATTATAAAGTATTCTAAGTTAATATTTTTCACTAATCTCATATTGTAAGGGTAAGAAAGAAACTATATGCCCTGCTAGAAATTTCAAACATCCTTTTCCTAAAACAATAGATACGCTGCTATTTAGAGGAAAGACTTTTCATACAAGCCAGAAGATTCATCGATCCGTTCATCTCAAGAATTTTGGAAAACATCTGTTTGCTTATTAGATTTTGTGCTCCAACTTTTCATTCAATTGTCCTTCTGTTTGAATTCCCAAGCTAGTTAAATAAAATAGTTTAAAAACATTTGTATATATTCTAATAACAGCTAGAGACTTTTTTTTTCTCCTCTAAGAAAATATTGTCCCTAACATCATTTTCATGGGAACAAAGAGCAAAGGAGAAATTACAGCAGCTATAAATCAGCTTTGTGCTTTCGATAATTTAATACATTTTTCGCGGGTTACTTTCTCTGTTTGGCATCCTCCTAACAACTCAGTTGGCATGCAGCTTTGCAATCAATCCCATCTCTTTCCTCCACCCTCTCTTCCTTCGCAGTATCATAGGAGTTTAGATTTGCCAGGTGTATGATCCAAAGGCTCATCCTTTAATCCCTGACATTTGCATGATCCCAATTCTGCAGATTAAAAATTATTTCCTTCTTTTATTGTATGGACAGAGCAATGAATACTGTTATAGTGTCAGTAACTCTAAGTGGCTATGCTGATGAGCTAACTTAATCCCTTGGAAGGCGATAATAGGGTAATAAAGCAAGAAGGAATAATCTTAGTCATGTCTCTCTGGTACTCTGACAATTGCCCCTGTTCTAAAGCGGTTTCATGCAAAGCCACTAAAGAAAAAATGACTATAGTCGTCAGCTGCACAGACGAGGGAAACATCCATGGCTGTGTCAGTCATTTTACCGAGTCACAGGAGGAGCAAAGGTGGAAGAACAAATTAAAAACAACTGTATATTTCTCCCTTCCCCCTAACAGAAGAAAGTGAGAATAGCTGCAATTTCATTTGCTTTTAAAGCACAGCACTTGGGTAATAAATGTCCCCTGCAAATGTGCTGAGCAAACACCTCCGCATTCATCAATATGCGGGAGCTGTTTATTGCCTCATAAACTTGGAAGCAAGTGATATTGTCTCTTAAATCAATGGCTGTGTGGACATCCTAGGCACTGTAGGAGAACAGTACATCCAGACAATGCTGATACTTAAATTAATGCTTCTAGTAATGAGAATAAGGTGCTCTGTTACTACTAAAAAAGTTAGACATAGATTAAAAGTATGCCTCGGACACAATGTATATATGTTGTGATAGCAGTTTGTGTATGTGTGTGTCTCATCATAGTTTTTATTACTTTGGCATAAAAACGTACTACTCCATGCAGTTTTGATTTAAATGTGGGTTGGGCTGCCAGTACTAATAGGGTCAAACTTGGTTTAAGCCTAGTTTATGCACAAACCAGTTTCCATACCTACAGGGAAGACGGCTTGTGAAACTCTGTTAGCTTTATCAATTTCAAGACAGATTAAAGATCCAATAATAATCTGAATTCCATGGCATCCATTATCTGAAAATGATTTATAAACACTATAGAATTAGCTGACATTGCACTGTAAGTTTCTCATCTGCAGTGTCTCAAGCCGATCCTATCTTCTTTATCTGAAAGGAAGAGAATACACAGCTGGAAGGCACAGCTTCTGGTCTGCAACCATTAGTGTTTGGGGTAGGAATTCAGTGTAGCAGAAGCTGTGACAAGGATCAAGGAAGGGCTGACTGATCAAGGACCATGTTTCGCTTCCTGCGTGTTTTCAGCATCTATATTGCAACAAGAAGGACTAATTGCTTCCTGAGCAACTGTGACTTTTATAACAGCACTGAAATGCAGTGGAATGTGAATTGGACTTCCATGTAAACTATCCATCTGACTATATACCATGGGTCCCAGACAAATGTGAGTAGGAAGGAAAACAATTTACTCGTAGGATGGGTACATTTACACTAGCTGCTGTCACATCTTCTCAAGGCAACCATCCACGCTGCTAGAGCATCCTCTCTTTTGCAGATGAACAGCACAAAGGCAGTGAAGGAAAAAAGTATTCCTTCTCAGCTCCTTCTCATCTTTTACCCCAGAATGATATACAAATACTAATGACGTACTAATGCTACACTGTAGTGGATGTTTCACATCTACAGATTGTTACAGGCAGATTCTGCCTTGTGTATCTAAAGGGAGGACAGTACTCTACCTGAAATTGTTTATGCATGTCTGTTCCTGGAGTATTTTCTGCTGATAAGTTGCATTTCTGAAGATCCTGTATATGCATTTTGTGCCGGAACTTTCACTTCTGCAGCAACAAGGTACTGACGATAATGTCTCAGGAAAGTGCTGTATCTACTCCTTAGCAAGCCTACATACAATTCTGATTCTAATCTTTAACTTCAAGTCCTCTGAATTAGCTATGTCCATTGGAGCACTATAATTGTTTTCCAATCAGCAAAACTCTTTCTTTCATTCAGGTAGGTTAAGATCTGAGTGGGCTTTCTTCAAACTACACAAAGCAAAAACCTGTTTTCATTAAGTAAAAACGTAAGCTGCAAAAGGTAAATATTTTGCTAAACTCGAGTCCTCTCATAATATAGCAGCTTAGAAATAAAATAAAATTGTAATTTCTGGGTAAAGTCCACAGTAGTCCAATTGAGATTTCAGGGGTTTTTAATGACATCATTACTAGCATTCAAACAGTGCTCAGAAAGAGCATAAGCCAGCTGAATAGCTTTATACCACTGTCTTCCATATTGTTAAGAGGTAATAGTGAACAGAAAATTAAGCATGCATATGTAATATAACACAGTTGCAATGAAGTGTAGCACAATTTCAGGCTGCATGTGCAAAGGCCGTGCATCACTGAGTCCTGTCTTAATAGCCCTCTCTGTGTAGTTCTGTTCTAGCCTGGCTAGAACACCAGGTATGTGTTTGATTTAGCGTGTTGCTAGAGTGCAGCTGATAAACTAAAGCAAATCTGGAGGACAGCAGGAAGATGAACTAGCACAGAAAAAATAACACACTCAAGTATAGGTAACTCAGTGAAAGAGTGGCTGAGATGAAATGTAACAAGTTCTAAATGTTTACGGGATTTAAATGCTAAGGAGAAAGAAAAATTACCTTATTGTAAAGCAAAGACATAATCAAGAAAAAGACATCAGGAATAACAGAGTATGCTGCCAGAAGGAGTAGCAAAAGACCTATCCATTGGGAATTTAAACTAGTTTTGACAAGACAACAGAAAATTAATATCAAATACTGTTCTCTGTTACCAGGATTTGTTTGTAGTGAAGTAACAGCTTCCTCCTCTTGCTGTCTCTCAGGGAACGAAATTAGTCCTTTCCCACTATAGAGAAGAAAATTAAAAATTTATATTGCCTAGTGAAGCAGCAGTCTAATATTTGTATTTCTGCTTGAAGAAGCATTGCCAGATTTTTAACAGGTGAAATACAGCTTTTCACTCAAGCAGAGCTGCCCCTATTGTTGCCTTCTCATCCTGGAGAAGGCAGTCTCCAGGGATACTTCAGGTGCGGCACCCTTGAAATACAGCTGAGTGCTACAAATTATTAATATTTAAGAAGTACATATGTTTCGTACCTTTTGAAAGCAAAATATATTTTATAGCTACAAAGTGAACAGATGCAAGCTATGACACTATTGTGCCAGGTTCCTAGGCACAAACACAGAATACCTTTCTCTTTCCAAAGACATATCCTGAGCTTCACTCTTTTCGGTCATGGCCCTCGTTCAGCCCACTTCGTAGCAACAACCTCTGCTTTGCCTACAGTGGCTCTGAGTCCTCATTACCTGTATCCTTGTTTTCACCTCATCTGCAGTACCTGACAATTATATGCTCCTTTTGCAGTCCTATCTGGAATTGTTTTCTCCTTCACTTTCAGCCCTGGTCCTTTCATGATCTTGTTCTACCTGTAGTTTCTCTGTCACTCCTGCCCTAATATTCATCAGCTTTCTGCATTTTCTCCTCTGGTGCTTTTTAAAACCATCTGAATTAGATAAATTCACAGAGACAGCATTCGACCATCTCCGTTTTAATTGTTAACTGGCTGCTCTTAGCCCCACAGAAGTTAATTGGATATATTGCCCTTGACTTCAGTGAGGCCAGGATTTCAAGCTTACACTTCCCACATTTCTGGACTGTCTCAAAAGCAGGAAGCTACGAAGTCCCTAAGCAGTACAAATACAGTGATTTGTGCCATGCAGAACGTTGCCTAGTTATAAGGCTATTACTTGCTTGGCTTTTCAGTACTACCAGAATACTTTGGCAGGCTTTCTGCTAAGGTTAAAAGAAGTTAGATAAATAAGAGCTTGGTGCACTTAGATACTTTATCATTCCGTAATGTCTCTTGCTGTATCTGTGTATTCAGCCAGAAGAATGCTGGCCATGTTTCTGCCTCATTTCTAAATGCTGGCAAGCTAACTGTAATCAAGGTATTCCTTTTAACAGGATTGATTTAAGGCCAAATGGAGCTCTCTACTGCTTGCGGCTTCAGGGCCTTCAAAAATAAGGCAGCATTGAACCTGGGAATAAAAGTAGTAGCATTGTAGTTCTTCCCCCACTACCCTTATTTTCTGGGTTTTTTTCCCATGCTCTTTACGGAAACCTTCTCTTCTTTTTGTAATTGTTATTCTACCTTGTTCTTCCTCATGCTTGAAGACTCTGTGACATTCAACCCTTTTCTTGTCATTCTTGATGCCTGACTTCTCCTTTCTCTGGCCATTGCTACCATCATCTTATCTCTTTCTCTAACCTTGAAGGACATATTAAGGGGGAAGAACAGAGTCAATAGGTACTTGGTATAAAAATTGAAAAAGAAGGGTTGTAACTTAATCAGAGAAAGAGGAGAATGAGAGAGCGTAAAACAAAAGCAGTTGAGACTACTCAAAGAAAGCAGCATAAAAATAACATCTAAAGGAAGAAAGCAAAGAGGAAAAGCAACGAAAGAAAAAAAAGGAAGGAGAAGTGGTGGAAGTGGGGACTGTGATACGAGTTTTAGTAGAAAAAGTAGTCAAACTTCATGCAAAGGAAAATAAACCCCAGAAAATGTAGGAAAATCATGGAGCTCCCTTACTGGGTAAAAGAAATGAGGCAGAAGGAAAGAAAGAGATAAGGAAATCAAAGTTCAAAGCCATTTCATTGCATTGTATTTCAGAATTCGATGGAAAAGTTTCGTATACGAGATCCATGCAAGATAATAGGCCTGTATAAAATCATAAAAGATTCAATTATTATTTATGCAAACCACTCATATAATTTTGTCCCTGATTCAATTCAGCACTCAAGCACTGGCCCAATTCCCACAAAGTCAAGCAAAACTAAGTATTTCACTCAAAATGAGCCTAAGCTCTCTGCAGATTACTCAAGATGTGTTGGTTGAATACCCTGCACTGAGGGTTCAGGATTTGCCTTGCTCAAACACAAGAGCCACCTCAAGGCTTCTCAGTGATTTTAGCAAAACAAGTAAATAGGTAAAGGCTTGAAGGAAAAGGTAGAGCTGGCCCGGATAGCTAAAGGTACAACTTGCTGCTCATGTTGCCCCAGTGGTCAAAGTTACTCTTTCCTTCTTCCTCCCAGCAGCGCTTTTTACTCCAGTTTCTCCTTGGTGGCCAATCTTGCTGTCCAAACCCCTGACACTGCCAAAATAGATGGCTGGTTTATTGCTATATGGAGCCCCCAGCTATCTGCTGCCGAAGGAAAGCTTTACGCAGTGCTACTGCCTTGGTTTCCTGCGTGCTTCCCTGCAGCTTTTGTTCCATGAGCCAACAGAAAAGCGGTGCACAGGTCTAACAGTCCTGGGGAGCACTTAATGCACTAACACAGAAATGAAGTTCACTGGATCCTCATCCAGCTGAGCACTGCCACAGCACTGAGTTTCATTTTCATCCTTAGAGCACTTCTAGTCCCTTCTTTACCCAACAAACTACTGGGGCTGTCACTGACCAATATTCCACCTCTGCATATACTCTGGGTCTGTCATACAGACAGCAACTAACAAATTATTTACAATCCATAATTATTCTGCACATTAAGTCATATTCAGAATCTCAGGAATTAGTCTGAAACCTGGTTTACTCTGGTATGATTTGGCTGTTCAGGCTGGATTCGAGCTGACCTGGGAGCTGTTTTTGGCAGAGATGAAGTCACAATCATGATTAAAATGAATAAATGAAATTCCATCTGTTTAAAGCCCAAAAAATGACATCAAAGAAGGGATTCCACAGGACAGTTAATGCACTAAACCTCACATACACCTCAACACAAGCATTGCTAAAAAATTTATAAATTAATCATGTAATATAAAGTCCTGGTTGCCACCTGGTCACCCAGCATTCACATCAACAGCCACAGAAGTTGAGGTCACTCTGTCCTCTGAATATCAAGTCAGTATTTTCTTCCTATTCCCATGTGAAACGGGGGTGTCAGTTTTACCCACTGGTCACTAGCTGACTACCTGGAAAAACTGTAGCTGTCTTGGACATCTACAGATTAGCTGCTTTCACTTTCCATTGAGCAGAAAGGAAGTTTTTCAATGGGCAACAAGAGAGATAAGAAATCTTCTAATAAAGATTTCACTTCTCAATGAAATAGGCATCCACACAAGCAGGAAGCAGGCACACAGGCAGCAGATAAATCCTCCAGCTCCTCTTCCCTTGTCCCATCTCTGCGGCACAATGCATTGAGTTGTCATCTGCCATTTGTGTACTCATTCGAATTCTTTCTGCCTTGTTATTCTGTCAATTTCTTAATCTATTTACACTGACTTTATTTTCAGTGTGTCTATTGTGACAGCAAATCCTAGAATTGCCTTGGGTGTTGTCTGAAAATGGCCATTATCAAATCATAATGCCTACCCAGATGAGGAACTGTAAAGGCCCCAGGCAGCAGTAGGAGTCCTTAACAGCTGCCTGCAGTTTAGACCTGCATATCAATTTCCACCTTGGAGAATCTGCTGCCTTATAATAAGGTGAACAGGCACCGCGTGTGTTAAAGTTTGGATTAGTGGCTCAACCAAAATGTTCACTTTCCCTCCCTCTCTCTTCCTCTCTGTCTCCCTCTCTCTTTTTTCAAATTAGTATACTAGTTATCTCCATCTTTTGGTGGTAAACTATATAAAAATGCAAATGATCCAGAATCCAATTAATTTCTGGATTTAAGCAGCTGTTTTGGGCCCTATTCACAAAGACATGTGGCGTGCGTGCGTGTGTGTATGCATGTGTATGCATCTGATTGCTAAGGAAATCAGGCCTCATTATTGAAGCCTTGACTCTCAAAATTTGAGCTATTGTTCATTGCCAGTTCTGATGCAAACAGATAATTTCCAAATTGTATTCCACGTTTATTAAAGTGGTAGAAAATGTAGCTAATTTCAGACAAAGCTGAGAAAAGGTGGAGCTTGAGAGCTGAAATAGGAGATCTGGGAAATCTGTTTCTATTACAACAAAGAAAAGTTTATCTAATATCTCAAAAAGCATTAATTATTGTGAGGCACAGGAGGACACACTGTGGATTTCTTCATCGGTTTCGTCATTCTTCATTGCTTTATTCTGCTACTGTGAGTTGTTTGGCCTCTTTTTTTTTTTTTTTTAATATGTAATGTGTAGTTATGAAATTGAGGCCATCCTGGGAATATTTTTCATTACCCTAGCTCACGTTTAGAACAGAAATTTATCTAGACCAGACAGTTTGAAGCAATGTAGGTAAACGTTCCCGTCATTCATTGAACTTGGTCAAGACACTCAGGACTGATTCTTTAATCTATATTTTTATATTATCGGCCTCCACTTATGGCTTCCCAGTTTGCACCTGCAGCTGGAACCACAAGCATCAAAGCACACAAAACTAACAACACTGTGAGCACATAAGTCTTGATCCCTTTTGTATGTGTTCCCTCACATTAACATGTTATCCATGAGCAACAAAAGCAACAGCATCTAATTTTCTATTATATTTATGTCTTTATATGTTCCTATTTGCCTTCTCTACTGTCAAATATGGGTTAAGCATATTTCTGTCAGTGGGATATGGTCTCTCTCCCCTACCTAGTGAACCTCAAAGGAGCTTAATATCCATGAGACCTCTTCCCCTGTACCCTTCTATCTACTTAAGTTGGCCAACAGTTTAAATTTATGCAGGCGAAGGGAGCCAGGGCTGACAACAGCTTTATCATATACCAGGCTGAAAACAGAACATAAGATGGAAATCTTATTTTGTTCATTCTTAAAATAAAGTGTTCATATTTTTCTGCAACAGTCACTAAAGAAGTACAGATGCTGCTGAGAATGAGAGGTGAACTCATGCACACGATTTGCCATTTTTATTGTGCTACAAGCATTTGGTTAAATTTCAGCCATCATGGAAATGCCACATTTAAGGTACATGGTAGCCTATTAGACATACGTAGAACAAGCCCATCTCAATTTATTACAGTCAGCAGTTTCAGCAGTAAGTGCATTCAAGGCTAAATTCAGCCTTGTGCAGAGTGCTCGTGTCAGGTCAGAGCATCGTATAAATCCACTTGAGCTCTAAAAATAGAATTCCAAAGTGGAATTAAAAGCCCTGCAATAACATTTGCTACAGGCAAGAATTTAACAAACAGGAGACAATATTTGTCAAGGTTGTGATACCTTCTCTAAATACAGTCTTGCAAGTATCAATCCACAGAGGCAGCAACCCGACCGGTTTCACCGAGAATGGCTATTCATTGAATAATGCACTGAGGTGCCTTGATTAATAAGAATAGGCTCCTCCATGGGCAATAAGCCGAAGGCTGCTCTCTTCCCTGGGAAAGAGCCAAAGCTTTTGATCAGATAACTGGGGTTTTAAGCTTAATATTTTACAGTGAGAGCTTTTCTTCTTTTGGCTTTGTTGTAAATGATAATGCACAGAGATAATGCATGTTGGGAGCACTGATAACAGAAAGAATAAGCAAACCTACAGCAAGAAAAATTGGAGAGAGGCTCCCATCTCAAACACTATTCTGGAAAGACTGGAAGGAGAGAATCAATAGGTTATGCGTGGATCAGCTGTAACTGATTGTCTTGCTGCCAAAGCAATATTGGATGCTAGAGCCCTGCAGGTGAGCTTGCTGTTACAGAGCAAAAACAGTGTGGCAGGCACTGGGCATAGTCCTTGTGTAGGATACTTTATTCCCGCTATACATGTAATTGTGTCTCTGACTAAAGAGTAGTAAGAGTTCAGGCAATGTCTTCATTCAGAAGCCCCAAGAAAGCATCAAAGAGTTCCCGGGGTAACAACTCAGGTAGAGACACTAGGACAGAGAGCAAACTCCCCTGCTGCTTGCTGTAGTCTGGGCACACAAATTATTTCACAAAATTATGCAATACATAAGGTCTTGAAACTGAGAGGGTCCTTGCATGCAAAGGAGAATTCAGAAGAGTGTAAGTAACAGCTCCATCTGGTGATGCCATCTTTATAGTAATGTATTTAAGTATCTTTTATATAGCCTCCCTCCCCCACAGTCTTTTTTCAAATTTAGATCCTTTTCTTGTTTCCCAGTTGACTTCATTATCTGAAATCATTCAGATTTCATTATAGTGAACAAAGTATAAATATTTCTTTAAGGTAGCAGCTCCACTGGAAGATTATGGGAGAGCCTGGCAAATTGTCCCAGATCACTAGATAACATGATCTCTGTCATAATTCATTTGAGAGCAGAAGGAGGAGAAGTGTCTCTCTCTGGTATAAGAAATGTCCTGTTAAAGTAATTAAAGAAAATAAAGAGATTGATCCATGTGAGTTAAGAAGAAATATGTGAAGCTATCTAATTTTCTTAAAGGGCCTACTTCTGCAAAGTGTGCGTTGCCTTCTGCCAGCTACTAGTTATCCTTAATCTGTACTGACATGAAGTGTTAGATACCTACCATTTGTCTGAATTGCGTAACATGTGTGTTATTCATTTTCTCATCTTTCCTCCTTCATCTTAGTCAGTCAACCACATTTTTAATATCCCAAATGCGGTAAACTGTTAGAAGAATATAAGATCATATTAAGAGCCATTACTAGTAAGACCAAAGGCCCACCTAGCCCAGTACCTGTCTCCGTGTGGTACTTGCTCTTGCTGCTCTCTCGGACTCCAGCTATATTAACCCTGAAGAGATGTAGTGTCTGTATTTTTGGTAACTCGCAATAGATGATTGATCTACTGGTCTAGTTTCTCCTTATAGTCCATGCATCCACAGCATCATAAGGCAATGATATTCACAGGTGTACCACCACCTACCATACAAAAAAGCACTTGTGTTCGTTTTAAATGTGGTTCATATTATCTCTGTTTGATGTTCCCTAGTTCTTATGTGGGAAGGATCAAGATCCATCCTCTTTGTTGTGTTCATGATCTCTCAGACTTCTATCATGTTCTTACAGGTCATCATTTTTCCAGGACAAAGTGTGCTGGTATCTCCTGTTGTAGTTGCTGAGTAGCTTTTCTTAATATGAAGGCTGCTCTGTAGCTTTGATCATCTTTGTTGCTTTCCTCTGAAACTTTCTGGTTTACCTGTGTTCTTTTTGAAAGAAGGGGGACCAGACAGTATTCGGCACACAGTGCTCAAGGTGGAGTTGAGTGATGGTTTTCTGCAAGCAGCACAGTGATGTTTTGTGGTCTGTTCACCATTTATGTCCTAGAACTTTCTGATATTTGACTTGCCATCTTGACTGCTATTAAGCATCAGGTTGACATTTTCATAGGACTACCTATCATAACCCCAGATCTATCTCCTAAAGAGTAATGATCAACTCAATCATATTAATATGTGGAGTTAGAATTGTTTTTCTCATGTGCATTGCTTTCCATTTATCCACAGTGTATTTCATTTGTTATTTAATGGCCCAGCCACTCAGCCTTATAAGATTCCTCTGTAGGATTTTTTTGGTCACTGCTTGTCCTTGTTGTCTTGAGTAACTCTGTATCATAACCAAACTTCCTGAACTCCCTACTTTCCCAAATCATTTATTGGCTATCACACCGGCTATCCCAGGTGTCAGCTCAGATCCCACTGGAACTCTAACGATGGAACACACTCTGTTGCAAAAACTGTCCGTTCATCATCCACGTACATGTTGATATCTTAGAGAACTCTAGTAAAATTTGGAAGACAAGATTCTCCATTGTAAAAGTCATGTTGACTTCTCCAAGTAGATTTAAGTTATTACGTGCTCTTTCTTAAGCTATTACTAATTCTGTCAGCAGACAAATACATTGTATTCAGAGTTATTCCAACTAATACTTCTTTAAACTTCATCTGAGAGGTGTTTATTTGGGTGGTTGGGCAGGAGGGCTAGTAATACATTACTTGGTATGTATGCTTTTTCCGTGTTGAAGACATAAACTACATTACAGACAGCACAAAGATGGATGTTCTAGTCAGAGTGAAGGAACTACAGGTATCTACTGCAGCACTCACTGCTGGGGCTCATATGCATTGGTGATCCCATGTGAGAATTGCATGCACCCCTACACACCAAGAAGATTAAGTCATCTGAAATGACTTTGTGACTTCTGTTACCACTCAGTTTAGCAATAGGACAGTGGTGCAAAAAGTGATGTAAAAATCTATCTAAAAAGGTTGTTTGTAATATATGCACCCTGAGTGTTATGCTAAGTATTAAGCACTGTCACTTCATCTGTTTACTTTTTCCATTTTGCGTTATGCAGCAATAATGTATTGATTTGTCATGATATAAGTTCAGCACTAAGATTAAGTCCTCCCTGTTAAATCTACCATAATTTTATTCAACCTGGTAGATAAGACATAGGAACAGTGGTGAAAAAATACCAAGAAAAAAAAGTACAGTTTGGAGGTTTAGTTCTTTTTTTTCCTGTGTGTCTGCACCCTATTAATGTGCCGTCTGCTGCAAGGACATAGATTCATTTACCTTTACAGTGTTCTAACATGATCGCCTTTTTCTTCTCCTCAAAAGCCACAAAAGAGCTAAATATAGATTTACTTAAAATTCTAGGGGAAAAGGCGGTCCTTGCCCCAGACACAATTGTTCTCTTGATTTTGCAAGCATTACCACTAGCATTAAATGTAATTTACTTTATCTGATGACAGTTTGCTGAACAAGATCTTAAGTTTTAATAGGATCAGGACATAGATGGTAAGTGGAGAGAAGAGAAAAGCATTGTGGGTGGAATTCATCCCACTCCATTACCCCTTCCTTAACTAAGAACAAATTGAGCACAAAGAAGAGATTATGCTGTCTCCAGGAGGTGGGCCAAGAGGGCATCAGCACATCCCGTCTCCAGGCTGGAACAGAGACTGACACCCTGCTGCATTTCCCCTAGTGGGTTGTTGCCCTGCTGAAGTACAGTTGTGAACTCATTACTCAGATATATGTTTCTCTCCTCTCTATTCACCATTGCACTCCTAATTACCCTCTAGTTTATGATAGCTAGTACAGGCTCATGCAGTTGCTCAGGGTACCTGTTCTGTAAGCCATCCACCCTTTACACAGCAGAACCTTTTTTTTTAATGTCTCGTACTATCACGAGCAAATTTCATAGTATGATAAAGCCCTTCACCAATCAAAGCATCTAGCGTTAGAGGAGAAATTGGTTTCTCATTCAGAGTTATGGGACTATTATGACCTCCCACATTACTGCTGGTTCATTTGCAATCAGCTTTTTCATTATCTTTCAGCTACACCGGACCAGAATTACGTTAATTGCCCATTAACTACAGTTGGGTGATTCATTTATTCTTTTAATTTAGAGTATCGAAAATGGATCTAACCTCTATTTTGCTTTTAAAACTTTCTGATACAATCTCTGCCATTACTGAGGTGAAAAGAAAAACAAGATATCAATAAAGCCATGTCCTTCAGTGGGTATTGAGCCCCTGTGGACAGCACAAGATCCTGTATTTCTTGCAAGGTATTCTGCAAAGAAAAACTAGTTTATCAGAAGAGTTCGTTTTGTTTTCTCTCCTTTTCTGCCTGTGTACTGGGGTGGCTTAGTTTTGTTTTTCATTTTATTACTCCTGCCTCTTAAAGGGGCTTGTGCTTCAAGGTTTAAACCATCGTCCACCTAGCAAAAATTTGGATAAAACTTCTATGTGGAAATCTTATCAAACATCTGTGCAGTATTCTGCAGCTGGGATGTGTAGGCAGTCTCACCCAGAATACCAATTTCAACATTGTTCTTTCATTCAAATTGTTTGGATTCTTGAGCTTTGTATTGCTTTATGAGTGTGGAGGGGTAACTGAATATTTTTCTTTCAGATGTTTTTTTCCTTAGTTGCCTCAGAATTGTGGACTGGTAGCATTGTCATCTCTATTATCTATAGCAGATTGTATATTAACTTAAGTTTTCCCCTGTAGCAACATGTAGGAGTTCGTGATATTTGTTGAAAGTAGAGTTCTCAGTGGAAGTGTAACTGCAGTCCTACAAATATTTAAATATAACTTTACTCAAGTGATTTAGCCTAATTTATATGACTACAGCACTTATATGAATAAACGTATCACTTATAAGGATGAACATATTCATCCTTAACTAATTGTAGATTCTGAAAGAACTTTCTACATTTTCCCATTTGTACTACCATCATAATATCTAGGAACCTTAACCAAGGATCCAGATATCACTTTACTCAATGCTGTACAGATTAGTAAGAAAGAAAATACACTAAGTCTCTGAGAACTTATACTCCAAGTGTGCTAGACAAAGGAGGTGACAGAAGAGGTGAAGTGGTTTGGGAACAGGAGAAGCACAAGGCAAGAGAGGGTATTTGTACCCCTCGCACTGGAAGGTGGTTGAGAAGGGTCTGGAGTGGGGAGCCCCAGAGCGTCTCAAAAGAAGGATAAAGAAAAGGCTGGAAGAAGGTTTTTGAAAAGCCAGGTGTCAGTGTGGGATGGCAGCTGGAAAGCCTGGGGAAAGCACAAGAAACTTTGAATAGCAGTGAGAGGAAAGAGGGAGGTCATGTTGGATCACTTGGATGTTTTGGTGTAGTCAGGGCAAGATTTCAATCATTATTTTTATTGGAACAAATCAGATTAATGTTTAGGGGTGCAGGTGCACCTGCAGGTTTAAAAAAGCTGACATTTGAGCATGTCTGTCTTTTTTTTTTATGGGAGTTCTTGTGCAAGGAAAAGTAAAAACTAAAAAGAGGAAGCATTGGAGCATGAAAGAAGCAAATAGGCAGTGTTTTACTTAGATTATCAGATTACAAATACTATACACTTAAAACAACCATTTTCAACACAAAAATGCAATTAAATGAATGTGGCTTTTTGAGTTACACAGGTAGATGTATTTATGAAGAATATCTAAATTTCACAACATATAAAGTCAATCTTTGTCTTCTTTTTTCATTACATCATTTTGTTCCTCCCATTTTTAGTACTTTGCTTTATTCTTTTTCTTTCTGCATGTTTTTATTGCCCATCTTTAACATCTGTTTTCTTTTCAGTTAACTTCTATTTTTCCCTTTCCATACATTCTCAGGCCCTGGATTTGCAAACCCTTGTACATGACTGTTCACATTGAAACCAACAGTATTTTTATCACATGAAAACAGCGTTGCAGGACTAGGAACAAAATATTACTGACTCACTATTAAACCCTAGTTTTTCAACAGATTTTTTTTTTCTCAGAGAAGGATTTTCAAATAAACTTAGAAGAGTGTAGACCTTTATTTTTCTAAACACTGAAGGGCTGCCTACACAAGCAAGTGAATTTTTGAGGGTTTTTCATGCCAATACGTTTTTTTATCAAAAAGACACAGAGCAGAAATCTATTTTATGATACATTCTCATTTCCACAGTGTCACGGAGGCACCCCAAAAGTAAGTTTAGGCAGACAACAAGGTCCAAAGCAAACTTTATTCCGGCCGGAAAAGTACCGCTGATAAACCTACTGGAAGCTGGGTTTATACAATTAGTTAGCACTCCAATAACATAAGATACAGGTTCGGATATTAGGTTAGGAGATTATTTGGGGTGCAGCGAAATAAGAATAATGAAGATCCACAGCGTGCATATATGCACTCACAAGAAAACAAACCAAAGCCCCCTGTGCCCCATTTTACCCATAAGGGACAAACACCGGCCTATTGCAGCCAGGACTTGGCTTGCCTGCCAGGCAAGGAATTTACACTCGTCTGTCCCAGACGAGGACTTTACACTCGCCTACCAGGAGAGGACTTATTAAAGCAGATATTCAGTAATTTATCACTCACCTACATGCAGAGGTGAGGTGTTCCCCATCCCGGGAAGTTACCTCAGGCGGCTTCTCCGTCTGAGGGCAGTGACTCCGGCAGCTCCGAGAAGACCACACAAAGGGGTCTTTGGCGGGAACCCCATTTATAGTCTGCTCAGATCTGGCTGTGGGCATTCCAGAAGCTTCTCGGCTTCTCTGCACGCCCCACCACGACTGTGGGCATTCGAGAAGCTTCTCAGCTTCTCTGGGCTGTGGGCAGGCTCGACCCCTCCTCTGCTGACGACCCTGCCCACCGGCTCTGGGTCTGCACAAAGAGCCATTGACTGCCCATTGAAGGCCCAGTTCTGAGAGGGGGATGTGCAGCTGCCACACCGGATCTCAGGGCGTGGGGGGGGAAAGTGCAGCTGCCACACACAGTTTGCGTATTTTATCATGGTTTTGCAGCACAGCAAACCCCGTAAGATCAGTAGATCTGATAGTGTCACAAAACCATATATAAAATTCGCAAATTTGTTGTCAGTTTCCACCCTTTACCATGAATTACAACTATGAAAAGCAGGCATGTCTCACACAGTTATGGGCGCACTCTGGAAGTCCAAAGGTTAATTCAAGATCTTAAAACATGGCTGTTGCTTCCAGCAGTCCCTTTAACTTCTGTTGATATAGCATGCCTTCCCAAACTCTTTCTTGATCTCCTGGTCACAGTTGTCATCTTCTTGGAGAGGGTAGCAGCCTTGTAGATGAATCATCTCTATATTGTGACTGGAACATCCAAGCCACTTCCCTATCTTTCAGCATCTTTATAGTGAATGGCACTGCCCTGTTTGTAAAGTTAACCAGTATCACGTTGTAAAGCCATAAATTCAGACAAAGGGACAGCTGGAAGCTAGAAGGGAGGAACGTCACAGATAAGCAGAGTAGTTCCAGTGTGGCTCAGCCTCTCAACACAGGCAAATTTGTTGCAGGTACCCTATATTAATGCAACTAGATTAGATTACTGAAAAACTGAAGCTGCAAAGTTAAAAAATGGGAAAAATTAGGCTCCAGGAATAATATTATTTTAGCTGCTTTTGCATAGATTGTTTCCCCACTCTACCTTTTAAAAGCCAGGGGCCTCAAAGTACTTAATAAAGCTGCTCAGGTGTGTGTCTGCTGAAACACTCATTGTCTCATTGATTTTATATACACCCAGATACACATGTGTTCAACACCTTCCGAATTGAAGTCCCACTCTCTGATGGGGATTGATTGATTTAGCCATTCCTAAACTGTCTATATTTAATCATCACAGCAATCAATGTTATAATGTTGTAAAATATGCAGAATGCAAGATATGGAGGGAGTTCAAGTCAACTTTGCTTCTAGAATCTCAATTATTTCATTGCTGATAATTTTCATTTGAATACGTAATCTTAAGTCCTGCCTTAATGTTTTTAATATAATACTTTTACCATATATTATGAAGCGCTCAGGATCGGGTGATGAGTTCACTTACTAACACGGGAAAAAGCTGAGATCCCTGGGTTTTGTAAAAGATGCAGCAGAAAGCACTAGTTCGAGGTGCCATCACTTTTCCATATACGAACGCTACCCTCTGCTGGACAAGCGGTACCTTACAGCTTCATTAATCGTCAGCGTTACTCCGTAGTAGCTTTTCCCGGGCTAACTGGAGGTGACAACGGCGTGGGTTTATAGTCCTGATTCGCAGGTTTGCTTGCTCTGAATGCCAGCTGCAGTGTTGCCCTGTCTGTCCTCCCCCTGGAAGATGTGACATCTGAGAGGTGTCTCTGACTTTCTTGCAAGGCTCTAAGAACAAAGCAAGACGTGTTTACCTTTCATGCAGGTTTCTGCAGTTCAAGTGCATTCCTCTTTTCCCTTGTGACACTTGTCTGCAAACACAGGCACATAGCTGTTGGGTGAATAAGCATACCACGCTGTTCTCAAAACCTCAGCCTAAATTTGGTGGCTACCTGAGTTTTGTCCTCACAAGGGAGCCTCCTTCCCTGTGCCTGCGAGAAGAACCACAACATGGTGGCGACACTGTACATAGACCTTCTTACCTTCATCTCGGCCCTACGCCATCAGAAGAAGGTGATCCAAATGCTGGCTTTCCTGCATCTTGCTTTACTTGCGCGGGAAGGATCTGCTTGGATCTAATTCCACTTCTAGTTTTCATTCTTTCTGTTAAGTCTGTCTTCTTAGCAACCTACCCTTTTCAGGGTGGCTGTCTAGTTCATGAGGAAGATGAGCTGAATGGACTTCTGTATAATATTGTACCAACCATTGGAATTTCTAGCTCTGGCATTCAAAGATTTCACTGTCCCTGAATTAAGTTTAAGCAAGATGACTTCTTAGTCATAGTTCAGAGAGTAAGAATAGAGCCCCGAGAGAATGTAACGCAATGCAATCAACATGCCAAAGAGCCAAAAGAAAGTATAATTTATGCCAATTTGCACTACCTTGATGGATAAGCCCAGCAGAATATATTAACGAAAGATACTTTTAGAGGTTTCTTGTGCCATCTGCTATAATTAAATGTATAATTATGCCTTTAGTGCAGAATACTAAAGGATGGTTTGAAAACCTATAGAACATAGCTCAGAATTACAGTAATTTGTATTGATCCCAATTATGTCTCATAAGGCTCTGTTGATTTTTTTTTCTTTCTTAAAGTGTAGACTGTTTTCACAAAGAAGCGTTTGATTCTGGTTTGCAGACTTCATAAGCAGAAGGGCTCATATCACAATCAAGCCATATTTATCCCATTGCTGCAATATGTATTCCTCATACAGGGCATAAATAAAGTAAGATACTTACTTTATGAAGACTCATTACACGTAAAGGTACAAAATTCAGTTTTGTATTTTGTGATAAGCACAGAGCAGCCAGCTTTCTTGCAGATCTCAGATCTGGTTTTGAATCAGCCTGCACTGTTTCAGAGTTTGCCTCAGAGCCCATATGAAGCCTGTAATTTTAAAATGACACAAAATAGGGAGAATTCTTACTCTTTGAGTTTTAAATAAAACCTGATGGAGATTAAACCACAGGAAAAATGTGCTCTATCATCATTAGAAACTGAATGATATCTACTTCCCCTTATAGCTTCATGTTATTGGGTTTGAATATTTTTGGTTTTGTCTTTGCCAAAGTTTTTGCTTTCCTTTGATTTATCAAAGTATTGGAAAATAAGTACTCAAACCTTTCCAAAACGACTAGCACATGCAAAGAATCGGTAGATTCAAAAACTTTGAGTGATTGCTCCCGAGTTATAAAATAAGATTTTAAGCCTTTTAGCTGTAACTTGAACAAGTTATTGTGAACATTTTGTAGTATTTTGAGCCACAGTAAATTTTGATACTTATTTTGTATCTCCAAAGCAAAACAATGTATTATAATGCTTTGTCGCCAATTGCATAAATGTATTCTGGAACATCAAGTATGCGTTGCGTAAACAAATATATTCCACCATACCTTCAAAGTTTAGAAATATGTAGTTGATTGATGCAAAAATAAACAGTAATAGACACACTACATTAAGACACAGGGATATAATATGATCAAGAGTGGAGAAGTGTTTTTAACAAAATATTACAGAAAATCAGAATAGGAAAACTTTTTTTTTCGATGTTTGGTTTTTCTTCTTATGCGTTCTGAGAAAAAAATGGCATAAATGTTACCCAAAAGCATAGTTACATATATGTTTACTATGGATATATTCATAGCCCTTTAGCACAGACATTTGTTTTCGTGTCTAACCTGAAAACAAATACATTAATAGTTTATTTTAAATTCCCAGGCAACACACACCAGCATTAAAGTCAGATCAGTTTATACCAGTAGAGGATCTCATCTAGCTTATAGTATCCTCCTGCTTCATTATTTTTAATTGTTAAAATATCTTTTCAAGCAGTAGTTTTAGTAAAAGCAAATAAATACGTTGATACAGAATAGGCCTTGGGAAGTAATTAGACAAAGTCAGGCTTCAGAACAAATGGGTGAAAGGTAGCTATGAATACATTTAATGTGTAAATTAGAAGATAATTCCCAGCCATGAGGGAAGCCCATTCTGGAAGAGGCTTTCAGTGGATTTAGTGAGAACAGCAACACCTAAATCCCTGATTTGTGAAGTGAAGAATATAATGTGGTCCTTGCAGTCACAGGGTCTTGAGAACCCAGGAGGTTTCTTCCACTGCTGTGTTCCTTGAAATAGGGTATATATTTGTAGTGAGAGCAGTTGACTGTAAATGGCCATGAAAACTTGCTGAGAAAAATGTGGTTATAACATTTAAACCCAGCACACTATTTCTTAACCTCTCCTTTCCCATGGTTTTCCATACTGTAGTTTTCCGTCCTCTTAGTAAGATGAGATTCAGGCATCTATGGATCTTGATATTGACTCTAAAAACCACAGCTCAGGCCATTGGATTGTGATGTACACACCACAGCACATGACAGTACCAATGGAGTAACTCCTAATTACAAAAGTTTTTTCTAATTAATGGAAATTGAAGGTTTTGCTCCTAACAGTCACTTTCTAGAAAAACCAGATTCCTGAGAGTTGCCTAGAATGGCTCTCCTGTGACTCTGAGATACACCTCCTACTTCCCCTGGATTTCCTGATCCACCCTGAGTCTTGGTAGCACTGTTGGGACCCAGATTAGGATCCTTATCTACCAGCTTTTCTTTTTCATCTTTTAAAGAACAAAACCTGCAGGATTATGATCAAACCAACTGTTGAGCTAACTTTTTGGTTTTGGATGGTACTGGAAGAGACATCCCCAGGTATGATGCAGAAAAATCTCTTGCCCCGTAACCAAATCAGCTGTAAAATCTTGGTCTGGATATTCATTTCCTCCTGTGTCCCATTTTATGGTGGCTGCAAGATATGAAAAAGATGGAATCTGTCTTTATAATGTCTTTCTTTTTCCTCATCTGCATTCTAGCAGATTGGAGCAGGCCTAAAGGTCACTCTGCGTGTAGCCACAGTAGCTTTTAAAAAATCTTTGAATGCTAATCCAGCTCTGAGCTGCTTTACATTTGCATATTTGCTTAATCAGAAGTGTGTAAGGTCAGCACGGGAGCTTCATTAGGATATTCATGGCTAAAATTGCTCTCCTCATCACTTCTCTCGGAGTGTTCAGCCCAGCTCTGCACAGGTTGCAGACCTCCCTTGTGCCCCTGCTGGGAGTGGCAGGACGGATAAAAACAGATCCAGAAATAAGTGGGGAGGCTGAAACCCTCCAGCAAGTAGGGAGGGCAGGGGGAGCTTGCATCATGCCAGCCCTGTTTTAGGCTGTGCTATTTTAGCTATTGAGAAAATCGAAACAAAGTCTGTTTGAGAAAGCAGAAGGATGCATCTACAGAGATAAGGAAACTAAAATATGCAAATGGCTGGGAGCACATTGTTTTGAAGAAAATTGCTAGACAGCAATGATGGAAGAATGTAATGCCTCTGGCGCTGGGTTCGAATTTATCGCTGGGAATATTCCTTCCAAAGACACGGTATTCTTCAGAAATCTGCAGTGTTGCCTCATAAGTGACTGCCACACCTGTAGCTGTGCTCTTGAACATCATGTCTCTGACCAGGCAATGTTGCATGAAACAGCAGCCTCTGCACATCTTTCCTTTTAGTATGTCTGTGGGTCCTCAGGAAGAGATAGTGTCCTTAGTCTAATCATCGCTCACATTTACCCGCTGCCTTTCTAAAGAGTTCCATTTTACTCAGGTCTTCATTTAATCCATGTTCTCCACCCATTGCAAACATCCATTTCTTCTTTCCTCTGGTATTTCTACCTCTGTTTCTTCTACCACCCACCTTAACTGCATCATCATTTTATAAAATAGGAGTTCATTTAGAGGTGGAGAAGAGAAAATGCTAACAGATATATTAGGGGAAACATGTACATGCCTCTTTTAGAAAACTTTTAAAACTTTTGAATGTGAGGAAGCTGCTACACTGTAATATATGCCATGCAAATATTTGACCTTTCGTACCTCTACCTGTCATATGGGAGGCACGCATCCTTTATGTTCACTGGGCGGGCAGGGTGCGAAATGGAGTTCTGTGATACTTCCCTTACTTGTTTCACCTTGAATCATGCACATTGACTTCTGTTACACAACACAAAATAGCAGAAGAACTATTAATATTTCAGTTCAAATGCAAGGAGTATCAGATACATATCCTATGCTCGAATTTTTCCTTACCATGTGAACAGACAACCCATTTCTTTAGTGGCAATCAGGAGTTACAGTAAAGCTAGTTAAGGCTTTCAACTTTGTGTTTCAGAATGAATAGGGGCTCCACTGCCCACTAGGGATGACTGCAAAGGCTGTTTTGTGAGGATGTTTGAACACAATTTTGTAAAACTAAGGAGTCATCAAGAGCTTTGTATTCAGATTTTAAGAGGGTGTTACAGACACCGTGGAGGCAATATAAGAAACCTTGTAGTTCTGAGAGTACAAAGCCCATTAGTAGAGTTAAGAGGAAGTACAAAACATACATGCAGAAAAACTGAACATCTGCTAAGGATGAGAAGGCTTTTTAAATGAGAAGTGGAATAGTGATAACAGATGGCCAGCAGGATAATTAAAAATAAAAAAAAAAAGTTAAAGTTAATTCCAAACATTGTCTTACAAGATGAGATTCTAGCGTTCATTACATAATACTTTGGTCATATTTATTTTTCAAGATTTTCTAAAAACTACTTGTTGTACTTCTGCCATTGTCATGTCTTTCCCCCTTCCTTGCCAATCACCCTTCTTCTAAAGCTTTGTGTTTCAGTGGACCAAGCTTTGCCTGTCTTCTGGTGAGATTTCACTGACTGCAGAAGCTTTGATGAAAAGAGTGTAAAGTCTACAGAATTTAGCTCAATGTGAAAGTAACCACGCAGAACTGTAATGGGTTTTCCTGTTCATTAGGGTCATGATTTTTACAATCAAAGGCTCTAGATCTATCTCCACCGAGATCATGGTTTGCTTGCCATCCCATTGCTGCTCAGAAATAGTCCCCATTCCTTCCTTACCTTGTGCACTGTGCCAGCACAAGCTGAGGAACTGTGATGCACTAGGTCAGGGAACCAGAGCAGCTGGGAAATAATCCTTCTGGGAGAAATTTTCTTTTGGCTTGAATCTACTCCTGATTTGCACTGTCACTCAGCTGCACAACCGATGCTGCTTGCTCAGCCGAGGGGATGTCAAAGGATGTGGCTGCAGGAAGAGGAGGCTTATGGGCCGCTTCTTCCTGCAGCAGTATCCCCTTAAACGAATGTCCCAGTAAAGCCTCAAGTGAGGTCAGCAGGAGTTTTAGTAGGAATAAGCAAGTGGTTCAAGGTTGGCACATCACCAGAGACAGGTCATAAGCAGAATGAATGCATCTCTATTCTAATCCAAACCATATATTCTGTCAAACTTGGAAGCAATCTGTTTTCTTAACAACATTTGAAGTGACACATAATAGCAAAATCATCTTTCTTGAGAGATTTTGCCCTTGGAAATATTTGGGCTGAAGCTTTTGCAGTTCGTGTGATTTTTGCCATTATTGTGCTCGGACTGCTTTTGCCATTTAACCTTGAATTTGAACAGCCAAATACTAGCTGTGAATATGACCTCCTCACTCACTCAGCACTGCCTCCCCTACCTGTGAGCAGGGGCAAGTTCTCCACATCTGACTGGTGAAGCAGATTGGATGCATTGTTTTTCATACAACAGGGTCTAGATTTATGAATCTTTAGTTTTTGATAGGACTGTTATTTTATCATGATGAATCAACAAAACTTTAGAAAATCTGAAGCATAATTCTTTCCCCTCAGTTTCTTTGACTATAAAGAAGTATTCTTATCATGTAATTTGGAAATCTCTGATGATCAATGAGACATGATGAAGCATTGCAAAAAATTCGTACATCCATGATTAAGTAAGCAAATAGATAAAAACTGAATTTCTACTGTTAAGTAATGTTTTTTGATAGTTGGCTTTAGATTAAAAACCCTCTAGTATCACTCACACAAGACAGTCCCTAGATTTTTTCAGAGGGAATGTGGGCTTCTCTATTAAAGAGGTGTGGGTAATACCGCAATAAGCTATTTGTGTAATAAAGGATTTTTCAGGAACATGTCTTTAGTTTAACTGTAACAGTGCTTAACAACAGCTAACGATCCGGCAACTCACGAAGTATTCTGTCTGTCTAGAGCTCAGCAAGGAAGACAGCTCTGAAATAGAAATCTTTTGATCTTAAAATGACAAGATCTGAATAGTAAAACCCCCTCTCATAAGAAACACAGGCTGTAATTATGGCACATCCATTATTGAAAACGCTCTTGAAAATTCACATAAAAGCCGTTCAAAAACAAAGCATTAGGTCAGGAAGTGGTCTGTAATAGTGAGAACACTTTAAAAAATAAACTTCTGCCTTCTTTACTCAAGTGTTTGGTTGCAGTAATCGCCCTGCAATATATAAGATGTTTGGTCCTAATGGGTTGATTCTTTCTCTGTAAAAATAGATTTTGATTTATGCTGTGCTGTTTTAAGAAGACCTTGTGGATGTGCAAAGTGTCTGATGAGGCTCAGGTCTTTCCCTTCCTATACAGTCTCCTCCATGGACAGCTGAGCTGTGTTTGTGCCTGCTAGCTAGCAAATCTGGCAGAGTCACTGTTAACATGTTAGCCACAGCTATTACAAACAAAATTCTGCAATGTAACCGTCTCACAGCAGACATCAAATAACCTAGGAAAACAAGTGAGCTGGAGCTTAGTCATATTTGATAATTAATGTGTGATGGTTTCCAACCAAAATTAATTTAGTGGTGGAGTAAAACATATGGAATAATGCTTAAGCTTACATCAAAGGCAAATATTGAATACATTAGGATACATTATCTCTACTCTTTCTGGAGTACATTATGATCTATTAAGATATGATGTTCTGAATTTCTGCCTGGGTTTCTCTGAGAATTTGTGTGATGGCTCACAAATGTGTTCCCCAGTGCCCTCCTCTCTAGCACTCTTCCAATTCAGCTATCATTTTTTGTTTCAGATGAAGCATTAACACTCATTATCTGTCAGTGGAATAAAAAAAAAATTAAAAAAAAAAAGAAAGAAAGAAAACAAACCCAAAAAGACCTAACAACACTTTTTTTTAGATGAAGCATCTTTCCTGGGTGACACTTCTGATGTTACCAGTAGGAAAAGCCTTCAAAGAAAATGGGTATCAAGCCTGAAACATTACATAATGCTGAGTTGAAAGACAAAGTGTTTTCCGGAATTTTAATTTTTTTTAAGCAGCTGCCTTTAAGTGAACACAGCCATCGCTGTTATAAAATATTCAAAGCCTCATACATATCAAACAGAGACACAGTTACTAGGGCAAACAATCTCATATATCCATTAAACAAACATTTGGAATTTTTCCTGAGCCCACTCCAGGTCCTTACAATGCCTCTAGTTTTAATTGATTTTTACCAGGTATCCATTTGTTCTCTTTTTTTATGGTAATTTTCAACTTTCGAGGACCCTGCTAGCTTTGTGGGGGAGCAGGTCGGCATGCAGTCGTGGGAGCCAGAGATTAAAAGACTTCTCTGTATTAGATCATTAGGCATTCCACTTGCTGTACCGTAACTCATTTTCCCATTCCTAATTGATCACTTCATTGATCAGACATTATGGAGATGGCTTAGTAACCTAAGCCTTAGCTTTGAACCACAGTAGAGACTGCAATTACCTGGAAGTCTTCAAGGGTGCCTGCAATTTTCAGACAGTTGAAGGCTCAGTTAATGAAAGATTCTGGCTAAAGGAAAGGAGGGAGCTCTTTCATCTGGGTTCACTAAGGCCAGGATTTTCAAGAGATACAGAGAGACAACAGAGATGTGCCTCTAAAATTTTCTGTGCAGAAATCTTGTGGGGTGCCAGTGCATGTTTAAAGGAGATATAGAAGCCCCTGTCCTGAAAATAGGTTGGCGTAACTGAGAGCACAAAACAACTGCTGAGCCACGTCCAGCATGAGCGTTTGTTGCACCCAGGAGTTTGAAATGGTTCGCAAAAGGCTGTTCTGCCCGCTGTGATCAGACTCTTTCCTCTGCTCGCCTCCGTGTCTGTCTTAACACGTACTGCCCGCCTTGCGGGGTCTTGAAGGGTCAGGGAGCTTTGGGGTGTGGGATGCAAACAGTCTCCAACCAGCCACATGTAGTGACCGGGACTCACAGGCTGCCCTTGTAGTTCCATGTGTCCCTTGAAGATGCCCCTCTTTCCAGTTTAGATAAATGTGCCATT
The DNA here is from genome assembly GCA_013399365.1 of Pampusana beccarii. Taxonomy (NCBI): domain Eukaryota; kingdom Metazoa; phylum Chordata; class Aves; order Columbiformes; family Columbidae; genus Pampusana; species Pampusana beccarii. Next base: position 776,646 of record VWYH01000482.1, read on the forward strand.
AAAAACCAAGGCCTTTACTATTTTCTCTGATATTACAGATCCTGCCAAGTAATGTGTTCTCCTGTATTTGCTAATTATTGCCCTACTGCCTATTAATATACATCATGCTATGGGTCATTTTCTACTCTGAAGACTCGTTTTCAGTGGTGTGCACATTGTGGTGTAGAGGATAAGATATTTCCCTTTGAAGGCAGTTTATAAATCTTATTGGTCTTCTTCATGATGAAAGGCACTATAGATATATAAGAGATCAAAGCTGTGTAAAGATCAGTGGTATTTGTTTGCATGAGGTTTCTCTTTCTGTTCCTTCTGAGGATTTTGAGCTTCAAAGTTTCAGCTTTAAAGAAACTCAAAAACTGAAAGAAAATCCTAGCAAAACCCACCATGTTACAGCTGGTTTGAGGTCAGGCCAGCCAAGGACCACAGGATTCTGACATGGACCCAAAAGCTCTTCTCCAAACTTCTATCTGCCAGGAAAAGCTGGTGCAGTGAAGATTTTTGGTGTTTCTTAATGACAGTGAAGGCCCAGAGCAGTAAGTTTTGGAGGAGAAGAATGCTGCTTAACACCAAAGAAGGGAAAACAGCTAAACTCAAACCAAGTGTTTCTGTTGTGACTTGTCAGCCTGCTAGTAAAATTATTGTTATTTGGGAGTATATGGTAGCAATTGGCCTAAAAAATCTGGTTAATTTATTATAGAGTTTGTGGTGTATTTTTATGGTGCACTTTATTTTTCACTTAAATATCTAAATATTGAGAATTTTGATGTATTCTTCTGCATATGCCTGTAGGAACTGGGAACAGAAATTCAGTACGTTCATTGAAAAGCATTGGCTGTAGGTAATACTGGATTTGACTGCGTTGTCCTTTAACATCGGATTAGTGTTTAGCATGGAGTAAGTCATCCCTGGTATGTAAGCTTTTATTTTTCAACAGGATCCCTGCAGAAAATTTTCTTTACTTCATAGTGTTCTCATAAATGACATAAAAGTAAACCTGTGACCCATAAAAATAGCTTTTTATATTAGAGCCACACTACAATCACAGAGAACATACAGAAGTATTATATAATACAGTTAAAAAAAAAAAGGCAGGCGACCCTGTGTGCCCAATCTGAAAACCCTTCTCCTTTAAAGGGCTGTATTATCTGGCTGTCCATTACAGTAAAGCTCTCACTGTGAGCATCCAAAATCCACGCATCTAAAACCACTCGTCTTTTTATTTTTTTCCATTTTTTTAAAGAAAAAAAGGATCTAGATGAAAGGAGAATGAGAAGTAATAAAGAACTGATATGGATCTGTGTATGTCTCTGTAAAACAATAGAGTATGAAAGCAATGAGCTAGACTCAGATATATGAGTGAATTCCAGCCTTTCTGCATATCATCTACACACTGCTCTTGAGATAAGTCACACCCAATAATAAATAAGCTGTGTAGCCAAGCAGAGTAGAGAACAATAACAATAACAGTACACTTTATCAATATAAAGTCATAGTCCAACAGCCAAGGGGAAGGCTAGGAATCAGGAATTGAGTTTAATCAGTTGCTATTGCTTGCAAGAACTCCAGAGGCCTTATAGAAGAGACACATGTAAAGTCCAGTGGCACAGGATTAAAAAAAAAAGTTCAGTCTTGCGGTGAAAATGTTTCTTTTGGGGGAGAATATAGGAGATGTTTCTGCACTGGAAGAATCTACACAGCCATGAAAGTAAATGTTCCCATTCTGAATGATTTACTCTACTTTTTTAGTAAGGAAAAAATATGGATGAAGAGCAAAGCAAAAAGCATAAAAATTGAAATAGGCCTTCATGTCCCAGGTGGCTGCCCTAGGCCATAGGCCATGCAGGAGGTGTCTCTCTCCACTGCCAAACTGTCCCCCTTCACGTTAGTTATTCTTGCATGTTACCCTTTCCTATCCCACAAAATTGTCCGCAAAATTGTCATTATCAGCGTCTCAGTTGTTTTCTCTCATTCTCTCCAGTGTAATAACCGCTGTATTTTTTACATTAAATGAAACAGCTTCAGCAGGAGCTAATGAGGCAGATGGTGTTCCTGTGTGTTCCTCAAGCCTACATACAATAACAGTGTTTTGGTCCGGGGAACTTTCCTGTGATTGAGAAGACTAGGTTTCAAATTCCTGCTGCCTGTCAGATCGCATGACTTTTAAAACTATCATCAGTTTAGTATCTTAGCCACTGGTTATTAAGTGAAGCAGAAGAAAACGTGTTTCTCTGTTATGTTTTGTCTGATGGCTGTACAAACCTGTCCCATTCCCTCTCTGTGCTTATGTGCATCCACACGCATGCACATGCGGTTAGCTGGAGTGAGAGCTGCCAGTCATAGGGCAAGAATTGTGCCCATACCATAACTGCTAATTGTTAACAATCTCATCCCTCCTCTGCTGATGATTCCATTAACACATCTGACGGGAAGGAGAGCAGGATTCCCAGTTGTCAGGTTGACGAATAACAGAACCGGCTCTCTTGAAGCTCAAATTAACAGCAAAACCTCTGTCATGGAAACAAGTGTTCAACCAAATAAAACCGATGATTTTTGGACATGGAGGATCAGAAATTTCTCTTACACTTTCCACAATACAGTCTAGAAAAGCTGATTTGTTTCCTTCTGGAATTTCAGGATTAGTCCCCAAATATGCTTGACTAAAGTCTCTGTAAATAGGTTTATTTACACATGAAAGGAAAAAAACCTTGTCTTTGCATTCCATTCTAAGTTTCTACTGCTCATTGCCCATGAAATACGGTGCTTGTGGGGACATAATGTCTTTTTTGTGCCTTACGAAGTCTGTTTAACGGGTTGATTTAAACTGTATATGCTCCAGGAGATAAATATGATTATTTATCATACTTCTCCAAGATAATGACAGTAAAGAAGACAAGGTTGAAAGTCTGTGTGATTTCCTCTCCTCCACACCCAGGGATATTTAGTACACTATACGCAGATGGTGCGCCACATAAAGGATCGCATTAACCGTTAAACATTTTTCCTTCCCATTAACTAATTTAACAATATGTCCCTGCTATTAACGAAACAGACAAATTACAGAAAACTTCTGTCAGCTTAATCCCAATTGCTAAAATAGGCCATTTGCCCAGATGGGATTGTTTTCTGGCCTATCAGGTTTGAAACGTCTAGAAATTTGGCAACCACCAGCACAGACTCTTCCAGTGTTGATTCAGCTCTTCATCCTTAATTGAGTTTCAGGCATGTAACTCTCCGGAGATTGGTGAATGACAGCCTAAATATTGAAGGCTACTCTCCTTGGCATTTTGTTAGGTGACATGAATTTTCTAAAATGATGAGCTCTTAGGAGCCTGGTTGAAGTCAGCAGATGCTGTAGGTGACAAAGATCACAGCAAAAGCTCCTGAAACTTTTTGTGAGAGTGGGCAATGGAGCAAATTACCTAGAGAAAACCCATTTCCAGCCAAAAGCACAGAATAAAGCTTGGAATAATAATGCGATGTAGAAGTCCTCTCTCTGTGGAAGATGTTTTATGTTCAGCCTTATACATCAACACAGATTTACTTGATCACTCTGTACTGGCCCTGTATGTGTGATTATGTTTGAAAGATATCTGTCCGTGTATTTCACTATGTTAGGATTTCTTGAAGGGCATCATCTTGTATGTCTGTGTAACTGGGCACCTCCAGATCTAATTCACCCTATCTGTCATAAGGTATTTTTTTTTTTTTACAGAACGGTTACAGTGATCCAGTGACTAATCCCTACCAGAAGGGACAGCTCTCTTGTGCCAGCAGTAGCACTTGTCTAACCCTCAGAGCTCTGAAGCTCTGGAAAAGTACTCATTTTTCTTCTGAGTTTCTCCTGACCTGTGTTCTCGCGCAGCCACGGCGCTGATGGGAGGTAGGCAAGGGCAGAGCGGCTCTTTCCAGAGGCAGCCAGCGGGCAGGGCGGTCAGACGCTCCGCACAGCTCCAGGAGCAGCTGTTCATTTCGGTACAGCGCGAGTCACCCCCTGACCAGTCCCGTCTTTCTCCATTGACTGTGCAGGGAATCTTGGATGACTAATTTAGGTGAGTTATTTAATCCAGACGAAGACAGATTACCTGATTCTCACCCTAGAAACTAAAGGTAAGCAACCTTAAAGACATTATGTGATTCACATTTATACAGTTCACCTTAGTACTTGACCAGTTTTAATGACATGGCTGCTTGTTAAACTTGGTAACTCAGCACGAATATGCCTGAGCACAGGCAACCCAGGTATCACCATGCACACAAACTAACAGAACAACGAAAATAGTACCATTCTTCATGTGCATATGATGGCAGCATTCACCACAATTTATTTAATATTGGATTACAAGCATCGAGCTAAGGAAAAGATGTCAACTATTACACTTCAATTTCTTTAAAGATTATTTTAGTGCTGTCATGTTTCATCAGAAAACCAAACTTCTCTATTATTCATCTGACATTTAAAGCTTTTTAAAATGTTCTTTCCTATGAACATAAAGACTTAATCACAAAAGACAGGTTTTAAGAAGATTTTATTAAATCTGACAACTGACTAATTGGACTGTGTGCAATTAATAAAAAAACCTGATAACTCAGCATTCAACAAAGGATTGCTCACTGATAGCATTATTTTTAAACTGCTGCATTTTTACAGATCTACAGTTCTGCAAATACAGCATTTGAGTAAGACATTATTCTTTCTAGTTTACACCCACATTTCATGAGATTGCTGCAGTGTGGAAAATGTCACATTGCTTCTCCTGGTAGCAGAGCCACAGGAACCACGGAAATACAAAAAACTAACCCTGCCCATACACTTCCTTAGCTCAAAATATTTGTGTAGGATAGACTGGGTGTCTCATTATTTTATACTTTTTTTCACTTACAACTTCAATTGCTATATAAATCTAGTAGACACTTTTATGCAAACGATCAGATTCACTATTGTGGGATCCAATCAAAAAAGCTAATACTGAGCCAACAGTGCACAGTAGAGATCTCTTCTGATGCTCTGCAGAGGAGCTGAGTAGGTCACTATTGGCATATGGGCGTTTTAAACTTTCCCTTCAGACATACAAAAATAGTTTGGTTTAGATATTTTCTATGCTGAAAATTTAAATATATCTCCTTTATTTTTAGAAGAATGCACTGTATGCCATACCTTCAGGCTCAGTAATAACTGTCAGAATTGACTCGATGGTTATATTCCTAATGGGACACGTAAATGTCACTGAAAGTACTGTTTCTTTGTTTCCCAGAGACATTTCCTAAAATTCCTTTTAACAATCAGGATGGGATAAGAGCTTCTTGGGGTTTTGTCCTTATATTACTACTGAAGATCAGTTTCTTCTGTAAGTCTTCATAACAGAGAGTCTTTTTTCAAGTTGGATCCAACTTATCTCAAGACGGTTCACCTGCTCACAAATCAACTATACCAAACACGGTGAAAAGTACAACATAATTTTTGTTTTGTTTTGTTTTGTTTTTAAATCCCTTGCTGTTAGATGTTAACTGGCCTCCCCAGGTTCAGTGGACTCAGTCAGGAACTTGCTCAGTCTGAGTTTTCTTCTCTGTTGTTCAGATGGGCCACTTCTGCTCCATCTGCTCCTGTTCTTGCTGAGACGTCTCCAAACGGAGCTGAGTTTTTCACTTAGATTTAAGTAAGTCTTCCCATTCAACAGTGGACTCATTATTTTTAGGAATTGCTGGAAATATTGACTGCATTTTAGTTCGGAATTCTTTCATCTATAAAAGAGATTAAAAAATATAATCAATAAACTGTTAATAAGGAGCAAATAAAGTAGCACCACGAACCCAGGCTTGTTCCACAAAATAAGCTGTGTGAGGTAAAGAAGAGGTTAAAAGACTTTAAAAATAACAGAAAATTAAGACTTTCCCTCTGATTATGTTGATTCAACTAAGAAAATGAAAAAAAGTATGAAGGAACCCATAACAACTCCCCCTTGTAAAGCACCACACTGGGGGGACCACTTGCCTGGATTACTCACTACTGTTATATGAACTACTGTATACACACACACACACATTTGTAATGTTTTTTATTTGGAAGAAAATTACCTCAAAAGAACGCACCCATATTTCGACTGCAGTGCCTTTTTCTACACTTGTAATGAATTAAAGGCCCAATATGTCTGTTCAAAGATTTAAAATCACAGATTAAAGGAAAAATACTGGTCAGATCTGACAGTTTATGTTTATCCCACCATATGGATACAGATGACAAAACAAAGTCTTGTTCAAATTTATATGTTAGCAGGAAGGAAAACAAGATTCATAACAATATATAGGGCCAAGCTTTTCTTTCTCTGTTGTTAAACTAAAACGTTGTGAAAGAGGAAATTTACTGATTTTATACTCTGTATATCAATACATTTATATCAGTTGCCAAATCTATGATAACCATTTTATCACCAATGTCTGATTCAATAGTCCTGGCAGGCCAGAACTGAAATTTAATTTATTTAAAAATCTCTTCTGTTTGAAGATAATATTTAGATATAGCAGGTTGCTTTCTTCCAAGATTTTTACATGTATTTTCAACGGATAGGCATGGAAAAATTCAATCAGTGAAAATCCTGTTACACAAAGAGCAGGATGTACAGGGGAAGTCTTGGACTGCTGTTTTTAGGAAGCTGTACAGAATCTATGACATTCCTGCAGAGAAGACAGGATGTTGTATTCGAGCACTGGATGCAATGACCTCCTGAACACCATCTTCTCTAATATGCCTATATTTTGTGTGTTATGGGTCATCAGTTTTTTTTACAAATACCTTTGGGCCATTTTCTGTTCAGGTCCTTCTGCGTATGAATAATTAGGACAGAGAACTGGTATCTCTTTAGAGAAATGTCGCTGAAATGCCATTATTCAAGTTATAGCTGATACAATGAAACAATTTACAAAGAAATTACCAGTCCTTTACTATGACAATAACTACTACGGATGAAAGCATTTTAGAACTCAAGTCTTTGTGTAAAAATGTCTGGGTACTGCTAATCAAATCAAAATATACGTTACATAAAGTAGAATGAAAATTCGGAGCCAAATAATATTAAAAAAAAAAAAATCCTGATTTTGTTCTTACGCAAAAACTAATTCACTGTCTGCTTTATATTTTATTGTGATCAGATAGCTGTTTTGATTAATTATTCGTTCTTGGTTTTAAAAAATCTTGGCAAACGCCCACAATCATTCCTAAAATATTTTTGCTTCTTATTTAAAACTGAAAAGCTCTCATAGACAGCTAATATTTCCAAGAATAATAAACACTAGTATCAGAGCTGACGTAGAGAAGCAGCCCAAATTACATTAAATAACTGCTGACAATTAAATACAAGTATTTACAGTAGGAAATGTTTTAGGAGCTTTGGCTTAGCTGTTTTTTCCGGTCCTCTGTAATTAAGTTACCCCAGTTCTCTGATGTGCAGAAAGTATTCAATTTACTTAACATTTTTTTTTACTTCCTAAAGAGTGAAGTAGCTCCTCTACTCTTTGATCTCACTCTAAGTATTATCTGGGTGTTTGGTAACACAGGAACGGGCCAGATTGTAACATGCTGTAGCTCAGCTGGTATAACTGGATATAGAACATTCTATACCAGCTAATAATGATCTTGTGCAAAGTGGATTTTTTTGCTGTTTCTAAACTCAGACTTTTAAATTCCTTTTAGTGTCAAATTTAAACAACGCACTCATAAGCCCTGCAGGACACCTCTGTTAGTCCACTGAAGACACACAAATCAAAAGGAAAACTAAAAGCAAATCTATAAAGCCTCCAAAAAGAGGACGATGTGTGGGGGAGCCGTTCAGAAAACTACAGTGCTTCCTCACATTAACAGCTACCTTATAATTACTAACATGCCAAACCCTAGCCCTCAAATGATAAAAGCAATCTTGTCTGGGAAATAAAACACTACAGCTCTATTTTGAAAGAAAAAAAAATATTTGTTTAGAAAGCATTAAAACACTGCTGGCAGCTGCAGATTTAATCCCCAGATTTTTCTCCCTTCAGAACACTAATTGATGTTCTGCAGGTGAAAGCAACTCATTTCCTGGAAAAGCAATTTCTCCTTAACACGTGAACCAAATCTGAAATATTCAACGTCTTTCTTCTGCTTTTAAGACTACCTGGGAAATTTCCTCAGCCTTGTCTTCTCAGATTTTGATGCTTATTCGTAAAACCACTTTGCAAGTGATGCCAGACTTAATGTCTCATTTATCACCTCCTCTCTTGCCAGCATCTATATCCCTTTTCCACAAGCCCCCTCTCCACAAAAATAGTTTCTCATTGCAATTCACAAATTTGACCAAGTTTCATATTTTCCCACAAACCTTCTTTCTTTGTGATTCCCGGACAGTGAGCTATTTTAATAAATTGTAATGCCAAGCTGATCACCACTGTGCATTGTCTCCTCAATGTTATGCTTTAGGTTGTCAGCTATTTAAGGAGGACGTTATCTGCAGAGACTGGCAGGGTCTTCACAGTATGTCTAAACGGGTCCAATTTCTTCACAATACATACGTCACAGCTACTAACTCTTACCTAGACATTGTCATTTCTATACAACTCAAAAGATGCTGCACTCTATTACTTCTCTCCATGACAGCTTTTGAGTTCTCACTAATAATACATTAAGCAATGTAACCAGTACTAGTCATGGACTCCTATTTTCCCTGTCTCCCTCCCAGTGCTGTATTTCACGAGGGCTTTGTTCGGGACTTCAAAGGAATCTCCCCTTTCTCTTCTGTTCCACTAAAACCACGAGCTTTGGAGTTTCTTCCTCCATTTCGACATCTGTGCTTGTTGCAATCCTGAATGTACTTCCAAATCCTGGCCACTGTCCTCCCTGTACTCACAGCTCCTCTAAAGCTCACTTGCCACACTGCCTAAAAGCAGACTTTGAAGAATAACTATTCGCTGATGTAACGGAACCAGTGTATACACACATAAATCTATAACCATGTAAATGGCATCCCAAAGTTCCTATCCCTTCTCTCCCAGTGTCAGTGTCTGTGTGCTTATGAACCCTTCTAGTACCAAATCCAAAGCCGTGACTTCTTTCAGTCAGAGACTACGAGCACGATATCCTGGGCCTTGACTGGCCAAACTCTATTTATATATTTAGGACTAAACTTGTCCTCCAAAGTAACTCACACTGGCCTCGGGGTTGTTCTTGCTTGCACTTGGCTGACAGTATCATACTAGTCCCACTGGAACTTCAGAGGATCCTTGTACTGAAGGTAAAATTTGTTCACCAAACATGTAAATTAGCTGTCCACCAATTTGGCTTACCAGTGTCCAGCGTAGCGAGCTTCTTGTGAAGATGAAGAACCTATTAACACCGCACGCTTGAGGCGTAAGATTTGGAACCTTGTCCTTACCTGCTTTACCTCTCAGAGGACAAGCACACTTCTTGACAAGGGAAATGCTGCCATTAGGAACCTGTGTCCTGCCTTGCCTTTTCTTTTTCGTAGACATGCCACTTGGGAGGTTTTTTCTCCTTTCTCCCTCCCTGGAAATCTTCTTCTCTATTTCCTCCAGATTCCACAATACACATGCCAGTGGTCTCAAATCAAAAGGCATTAATTTAATTATGAAAGCCAGTATGCTACGTACTAAGTACTGGAATGTTTTGAAATAACTCACTGCAATGGCTGCCTCTTTATTATTGTCAGCCACACTGACACTGGGGTACCCACTTCAACTGTGATAATGTCTTCAATTAATAGTGCAGTAAACCGAGCACTAAAAGCTGAATGTATTTTACCTGGTTTTGCTGCCTTCAGTATCACAGGCCACTCTCGCAGCTGCTGCTTCTGAACCTAGTGGCACATGAACGATTTGTAACACATTTCTTGATTTAACATTCCAGCATGCTCCATTCCTGGAGGCAACTATCTGAAGTGAATTTTATTTTTTTTATCATAGATATTGCAAAGCTTGACGCTGTTTTTTCCTGCCAAATAAATTACAGTAACTGTTCCACCTCTGACTGTCAGGCTTCTTTCTAAAAGGGTATCATCTACCTTACTGCATTAAATAATCTGTAATAGCTACAGATCGCTGTTATTTTCTTATCTTAACCTAATGATCCTGCCTCAGGTGGCAAAAATATGGGGACCTAAAAGCATCTTCCATTTAATAATCTCTTTTTAATGTACATCGTTGACAGAATGTCACGCAAAAATTGGGATAGCACTATTACTGAGAGCACTTACGTGGCCGTTCATATTAAAATGAATAGAAGAGGGGCTAAAAGAATCTATTTGAATCCTAGAATGAAAGTTTTACAAAGAAATATTCTCTTTAATGTCTGACATTCATAATAGGCCAACCCAGATTCTAGGAATTATTAGTTTCCTATTTTAGTACCTGTACCAGTAAAAACTGCTTACATTAGCTTCCAAGGGAAATGAGGTTAGATGTCCTGAACTGGAATATTGACTGGCAGCAGAACAGAGTATGTACACGGCCCGTGTTCTCCTCAGCCACCTTCCATGTCACAAGGTATGAAGATGAGATGGGCTGCCCTGGATTTAGGAGAATCAGAGAGGATTGTTCTTGCCACCCTTTCCCAAATCTTAAAATGATCACTGTCGCCCTTGTTAGCAAACAATTACCAAGTTCTGCATACAGAAATAGCAAGTTATTTGTAGAAAATGGCAAGTGCTGAGCTCTTACAGTACTTGAAGTGCAGAGCAGGCAGTCTGATGGCTGAAGGTAATTCTCCAGCTCTCTGTGTGGAATGGGGCACTCGCTGCGGGTCACCCTGTGACCGCTTGCATGCTGACCTCTACCATAACCATGGAAAACAGAGCCCCGGTTCACATTCTTAGATCTTACACTTCATTGGCAAAGGCATTATGAATGTTCAGATTAGTCAGAACTTCAGATCTATGAAAAGGGCTCCCAGAGGGTCAATCCCAGCAGTACACATCCTAATATTTAACTATGCCACGCTATACTGCACTGTTCACAACCTGTCTGCTCATTTCAGTGTTTCAGGCTTGCATAGAGAAAAGCAGCAGCAGAATTTTGTTAAGCCATCTAGAGAAGTCAAGAGCTTGTATTAACCCCCCATCCCATGGAGACTTACACACACTTAAGCTTATCACGGAATCACAGAATGTTAGGGATTGGAAGGGACCTCAAAAGATCATCCAGTCCAATCCCCCTGCCGGAGCAGGAACACCTAGATGAGGTTACACAGGAAGGTGTCCAGGCGGGTTCTGAATGTGTCCAGAGAAGGAGACTCCACAACCTCCCTGGGCAGCCTGTTTCAGTGTTCTGTCACCTTCACTGAGAAGAAGTTTCTTCTCAAATTTAAGTGGAACCTCTTGTGTTCCAGTTTGTACCCATTGCCCCTTGTCCTATCATTGGTTGTCACTGAGAAGAGCCTGGCTCCATCCTCGTGACACTCACCTTTAAATATTTACAAACATTAATGAGGTCACCCCTCAGTCTCCTCCAAGCTAAAGACACCCAGCTCCCTCAGCCTTTCCTCATAAGGGAGATGCTCCACTCCCTTCATCATCTTTGTTGCCCTGCACTGGACTCTCTCCAGCAGTTCCCTGTCCTTCTTGAACTGAGGGGCCCAGAACTGGACACAATATTACTCTCTTTGAAATTAGAGGGCCATTAACAATGCCTAAAATGAAACAAACATATAGACATAATTTTTTTCCAGAAAGCTATCCTTCTAAACCCTGGGTAATCAGGCAAAACATGCCCTGTGCTTTTAAAAAGAAAACATGAAAATAGCCTAAGTGAACTTTACAGAGAACAGGGGAGAGGATCGTCACTGCTAAGAACAAAGCTGTCACAGTTCCCAAACCATCACACATATATAGCAGCCTCCCGCAGCTACTACATATTCTCAAATTACTGGTGAACTACTGAGAGCTGTCAAGTCACAAGGGTCAGGCTGTCCCCCTTCCAACGACTGGGTCACATGAAGGGATAAAACACATTAAATACTTTCCTCGTGCTACTTTTCCAAGTGTGCAGCAGCCATGTTACTCATTCATAAAGGAATGCATTTAATGAATGGGAAGATAGCAGGTCTGCACCACAAGCGTGGTTTACTGCCCCCACTTTGTCTGGTTTAACTTCTGTGCAAATGGCACTCGGCTCCCAAAAGTGGGATTGTTGACTGGGAGCCTGAAAGTATCTTTCTAAACATTTATCATAAAAGGAAGAAGATGCCACTCTAGTAAAAAAGCCTAAAGAAAACAAAACAGCTCTGGTTCAAGGCTAGATTAATTTGAATACCAAAAAAATGAAGTGATTGGCTAATTACGATCAATGGGAACAACGGCTATTAATTTTTATACACCAAGAAAGCAATTTTCTAAACCACAAGCTGAAAAAAAAAGTAACTTCCTTAAGTTCAGAGACACAAGAGTATCCTTTGAAATTTTATACATTTCCATGTTGATCTTTCTGAAATAAAATGCCAAGGACTTAAGTTTTTATAGTATATGTCTCAAAGTAGTGTTTCATTCTCAAGTTTATTCTTACTGATTTCAGTGATGCTACATCAGGCTTCAAAATAAAAGGAACAGTAGAAAGTTTGGATTATACAATCTTGTTGCAAAAGACTTCCACGCCACACAGAAAAAAGGAGTGAAATACTTTTGTAATCACTGGGGAACACACCATTTATTTCTGCAGAATCTTACTTTCCAATCTGGGTGCCTGGGAAGGACATCCACTTGATTAGTCTATTATGGTGTATTAGTCATTCCTCCTTAGTCAGCCTGGGCAATTTGAAAAATTAATATTGAAGTAATTTAAAAGAGTTAAATATCTAAATGTATAATGCAAGTTGGTTAATGGACTCAAAATCTCAGGATGAGAGTCCCAACTCCATAAGCCCTCTGTGCTGTAATTTGGATTTCTAAATTAAAGTAAAAATACGAATTGTCTGCAAACAGGCAGATCCTGAAAAGTGCAACCTGAGTAATTTTTTTCCTCTATATGTCCAGATATGTATCACCCACAAGCGAGACTCATGGGTGGGAAAAGAGCCAGCACAAAACCTAAACTCTTCAGTGATGTGTAAGGCTGGATGCCATGAGCGGGGCTGAATCCCACGCAGGAACCTGTCAGAGCCGCTGTGACACCCAGAGCCAGGCAGGGGTGACCGGGCACCTCCTGGCAAGCAGAGCAGCTGGGGTCTTGCACCACAGAAGGGTCGGACAAGCGTGGCCGTAGCACCACACCGAACGGAGCACAGAAGGATCCCACGGGACCAAGGTGCAGCACGAATAATTCGCACCTATCAGGTAAGCTTTTATTCAGATTTTTGTTGTTCACTTAAGAGCTCACAGTCACATGCAGCCGAGAAGTGGATCAATCCACTCATTAAACTCAGGGTGATGTGGAACTGCTCCGCAGAGGCAATTTCAGACCAAAGCCTAAATGTTGTTCTATTCCTTGTAGCTTCTTAGCAGGTTGGTGGCAACCAACAGCTACGAGTCTCTTCCAAGACAGAACAGAGTAATTCCTCAAGACAGCTCTAGTTAGAGTCTTCCCATATTCTTGAATTACTTACTTACAGCTGCCCCTATTCACAAAGCAGATGTGGCAGCTTTCCAGTAGGAAAACGCTGATCTTATTCCTTGAATAATCTTTCTGACTTATCAAGTATGCAGCGAAGTTCATAGGTTACTTTTTTTTTCTTTACTTCTTGGATAAAATACTAGCAGTACATATGCGTGGAGGCAAGTCTTCTCCACATCAAACTAATTAGGCAATATAAGCAGTACAGAAAAACCCTGTATGAACAGGAGGAGGAAGTGCTAACTTGTTCTAGTACTCCATCTTCTTCTTAAGAGTTTGAATTTAAATTAGTATTGAGAAAATAAAAGAACATTAAAAAAACTGGGCAGATTTGATTTATATTGAAATATATGATCATGAAATAACAAGGAAAATATGTCTACTATGCAATCACACATAAGCATGATAAACAGAGACTTCATGGATAATACTTATGTGAGGATTAAATACAACTAAAATAAAAAACTAATAACAACAAAAAAAGCTAGGAATGACTGTAGAATGATTCTAGGAGACATACTGCTTTTATAGCAACATTTGTTCATTTATGAAATAGCGAAAAAATTTCAGCCACTGCAATATGCTTGTACTTGATTGAGATCCATAGACCTTAGTACTATTTACAGATGCCAAACCAAATAATTTTTAAAGATTATGTCTCCACGTTCTCATTTTAGTTTTAAAATCCATTCATCCTTAAAGCAAATACTCCTTTGCATTTATACTGTACCTATGACTATAGTCTCACAAAATTATCTCTAATATCGCTCACAATAAGCGGGGGATGTTATTATTTTTATGCTTAAAATGGTGATTCAGAGGTTAGATTTTCTCTAGAGAAAAGCAGCCTGCCTAGGAAACGTCCTTAACAAAAAAACCAAGGCAAGTATATATTCTCTGTATTGCTTTTAATTGTTTTAGATGTCTCTTCACAGCTGTGCAGTCGTTTCTGACTGTTAATATTTTAAAGGTTAAGATCAATGAAAACCAGGATATTTCATTAGGAGTCACCATACAAACGACAAACTAATATTTTATAACCATATTATTCGCAAATTGCTAGGCAATTCTTCTCACCATTTTCCCAGCTTCCCATGGAACAGATGTGGAAGTAACAATCACACAAACCTATATATGAATCATCCTGGCCCTTTTCCTACGGGAGGAAGAATGCTTTTATTTCTCAGAAAATAAAACCTCATTTATTGAGGGCATGAAGAGCAAAAGGGCTCTTAAAACATAATTTATCTTGGTTTTTAATTGTTGCATGCTACAAGGGCTGAGGGTGTTGTTCTGCTCGTAATCGCTCGGAGTTTTTAAAAAAATCCCAAACATCAGACATTCATAGGTATGTTTTAATTCCTGTCAAGTATTCTATAGCTGCAAGTTTAATTAAAAACAAAAACCTGCTTATTTAAAACCAGGGTTTACAACTCAACTGTAAGTTCTAGAAAACCGTGAAACTAACATGTTTCCGAGCAACAAAAAGGTGTGGTGGATCATAACACCTGTAGAATAGATAAATAAAATAAGAAAGCCTTAATTTTTTGAAATTGTCATGAAAATACTTGTTTAGGTCAACTGTAATGACAGGCGTTTTAAGATAACGTTGAATTTTTTACTTAAAAAAAAATTTACTCAGCGAAACACCATTTATTCTTAAATTGAAAATTTAAAACTTCACTGAGCATTTCATATGGAGAATACTGAAATATGTTTCAACTACTATTCAACTTAAAAAATTAAATTATAAATTGGCCAAAGTAATTATTTTCTACAAAATTTACTTCAGTACCTCAGTGTTCTGCACCAGAAAACAGCCAGCCCACTGCACCAGGAGTGGGTGCAACAGGGTTCTGAGGTTACAAGCTCAAAAACCCTGTAAGATAATGCCATTGTAGATAATGCCATGATGGGCAATTTGTCAAGCAGCAAATATACTTGTTAAAAAAGGTGCTGTTTTGTTTCAAGCCAGTTGTCAATCATTAAGCTTCTGTTTCACATTGCCCATGCCCCTCTGTTTCATGCAGTGCCCCAGGGAGGACGGCTGTAGTGTGTCTGGATGAGCGCTGGGGTTCAGGTTCTTGCTGGGCATCAGCTTGTGTACTGATGAACAGTCTCAAAATGCACGAACTGGGTTTCTTCAGGGTGACACAAAACTGAAGAAGCATTCTAGGGGCAGATATAACGCATTCCAACTGCAAACAGGCATTCGAGCCACGGGGCAAGGCCAGAGTCAGTCCACATTTTTTAAATCCCCCAGAATGGTTGTAGTAGTCAGGTCCTCAGCCCTCAGTGGCTTCACTGCCCCAGTGCTGCTGGTTGATGATACTTGCTAATATAGACAGAGCTTCTACGCCCTCAGATAATCAAAAGTGGACTGACTTTAAATATTTTCATAAGAGATTGCAGGAAGCAAGTTAAAAAATTCTGACTCTTACTGACTGCTGGTTATTTTCTGCAAGAGTTACAATATAAAACTAGACAACCACCATTTCTTAGGTTCTGAAAATGAAGATTTCTCTCTTCTACATTATTGAAAAATAGAACTTACACTACTACCAAACCAAGTTCTCACTGATCCATCACTTCTCCATTTAGGAACAAGAGTCGACTGGAATTTACTAGTGTTTATTACTTAGCAGCCTGTTCTTGGATTACAACAGTGGTAACTGCAGTCAGGGGATATTAAAAACACAACCTGAGACAGCGCAAAATCTTGTATGTCCCTTACTAAGATATACAGATCAGTTACTTACTATCACCCCAGAATTTTCATGCTGCCACAGAAAGCAGCAGAGTGTAAAGCTACAGGGAACCACCTTTAACAACAAAGCCATTTAAGAGCTGGAAGTAGGCATTGTCAGCGCACTGTTTTAAGAACCAGTAAACCCCAAAGATTAAATAAAAATCTAGTATCACCAAAGCTGGTGCATTACCTCAGTGCCTGGAACAGATCTCAGCAACGACTTGCTTCTATGGGGAATATAGGCTGTCTCAGAAGGTGTAAGGACAGGGCATCCTGAACTGTGGCTTCAGTTTCCTTCCACAACACAAACTGCCGAGCAATCGTGACACTGCTTCAGAATGATGGACACAGATTAATTACAGCAGTTGTAACTCAACAAGGAAATATTGTGCCAGTTTGCTCTTGTCGCTTCATCTCTGACTTCGTAAGCGATGACAAGATAATTTAAACAGTCACAACGCTTAGCGTAATACATATTTTTATCAATTGTTCACTGTCCTGTCGATAATTTACGGATGGAGGAAACACACTCCTGAACGTTACAAATCATAGCATTTCAGCAACGATACCAAGCGAAACCACTCTTCCGGGCTTTCACTAACGGCAACACCATTTGCCACTACTGCAACGCTTGTTTAGAAATACGGGTCGCCATAAAACGGTACAAACCGCGCATTCCTTCAGTGAGAAAAATAAGCGGGGCTTTTTCCCGCGGACGCCGCGCCTGTGCGGCTGTTCCCGCCGGCACCACCAGGTGGCGCTGCGGGGCAGCAGAGGAGCCCCCGCCCCCCGGCCCATAAATACCATAAATAACCGATAAATAAATGATCTGCGCCGGACTATCATACAGACTGTTTCGTGGTGGTTTGTTTCGTCCCTGAACCCCAGAAATCGCAGCAGCACCTCGCTGGTTTAGTTCTGCCCTCCCAGGTGTGCGGGAGATGCTCACCACCCCTTCCTGCAGACACCAGTACGGCTACAACGCGCTGATGCTGACGGAAGGGTCAGGCCAATTCGGCCAAACCCATCGTTTCAAAGCCGTGAGTGGCTAACGTGAGCAGAGTTCAAAGCACACAGAGCACACCCTTCACCGCACCTCTCCAAATCCACCGATGAGCTTTGCTCTCCTCCCCCTTCACAGCCAGCCCAAACTCCAGCATGCGCAGACCTCAGCCGTCTCCACGAGCTGGGCAATCAGGAGTGGAACTGCTCAATAGCTTTCCTGGCCAAGCCAGCTATTCTTCAAGATCCCCTAGTTCTTGTACTCTTTTTCGTATGACTCCTGCCAACCCAATTTTCCACTGTGGCTTCTTTTATTTTACTCCTGGATGTAACATGAGGTGCTAAACAATGCTTAGCAACTCAGTTCTACTTGGCTCGGAACTCCCCTCCAAACTCTCCAAGTAAAAGTCAGTCCTTTATTTGCTTTGATCCCATAAGATAGTCACGGGGACAGAGCTGGCAATGGGTTTGAGAAAGTTAATGTATTCCTCATGTGACAGAAGCACTTTCTTACATGCCAAATGCAACATCTGCAGTGCTTACAATCAGTATTTTATTATGCTTAACAATTTAATATCCAGAGACTGTCAGTAATGTTAGCAATATTACCAGTAGCCCTTACATTAACAAAGCTGCTGCCCAGCAGGGTCAGATCACTAATCAGCAGGTGCAAAAGGCAGCAGGTTACTGTTAAAGGCAGTAATGTGAAGCAGCTGAGCAGAACTTCTTCTTCTCTTTGTCCAGCTGCCAAAGCTTTAGTTATTAAGTTTACACAGATTCCTGGCATCAAAATGATTTGAGTCTCCCCTCAGATCACATATAGTATAGCACTTTCAGAGGATAAAGTCTGCCTTAAGTTCATAGCTGTCAAATGTTGACACCTGATGCTACGTTTGAAAGTGTGACTTGAACTTCTGCAGGTATTGGGAACCTGCATGTACTGCAGAGCAACTGAACTCGCAGCATGCAACCATGCTGAAGACTCGAGATGTTTTTATTCAGGCAAATCTCTAAGAGCCTATTTTTAAAATGTTTAACTGAAATTAAAAAGTTCATTTGAAAAAGCCGAGCTTAGTGTAAAATCTACATTGTTTTTCATGGTCTGAACAGTGTACATGGAAAAAAACATTATTTCACTCAGTGATAAGTTCAGTAAATAGTTTCCTCCCCAAAAACTTATTTTTGTGGCTAATGATTATCAGACGCAAGATATGCATCTAACATGTCTTCTTAAAAATCAATATTTTAACTGATTGTTAATCTATTATCTCTGCCTACGTGACAGCAATCAAGAATTTTCGAAAGTATCACAATGTTCAGCAGAAATAGGAAAATAAATTAAATAAACAAGCCCACCTTAAAATGAGCATATGTTTAAGAGTCCAGAACTAATAATGTACCAGCCAGCTTATAAACCTTATTTAATCTCAAGTGTTCAGGAAGATGATGTTTAAGCACAAAAATACTGTCTTTCTACAGTCAGTGTTTGCTTGTGAGTGACATGTTAAGATAGTATGCAAAAAGTTTCAACAACAATCAAAACTTATTTATTCTGGAAATACATTTTAAATGATCATTAACCTCTTTTCTTTGGTCAGAATATTTAATTTTTAAGATCTCCATTTGTACCTGCAGCAATTTAAAATTTATATATATTTGATTTTAACAGATACATAGTCAAACAGGAAAATACATGTGTGACAGGAAATTCACAAGCTGCTAATATTTGTTTCTGCAATAATGAATAGCGCTATTGTATGTGTTTTAAATTTAAAAGTCTATAGTGAATGCAACAAAAATGTCAGTGGAGAGCAGAGAGAGAGCTTTTCAAAATCATGTGCAGACACAGTCTCTTGACAGAAATCTGCTTCATTCAGTGCCTGCAGTTCACACCCTGCACTATGGTGAAACATACGCACTCCACAACAGAAACCAATAACAACAGGGATTTGCAAAAGCCTCTTAAAATACAGTTTCCCCCCACCTCCTTTCAACACTAAGACAACACAGAATATAGTCAGGTGCAGCTTTCTGACTAGGAATACCCCATGACTCTCCAACACGCCCTGCAGTGTGCTGTGGGATTCTGACGCAAGAGCCGCTGCTGTCAGGTAGCCAGAAGCCCCCATCAGATGCTGACACGTCCTGGGGCTCAGCCATCTCAAGCTGAAGTGGATATGCCGGGTCAGACAGCCTCAAGGAAAGTGGCCTCCCAGGGAAACCAGGAAACTGTGGGTCTAGGCCAGCACTTCTCAAGGAAGTAAAAATTAAGTTTACTGAGAAACAGTTGATGTAAATTGCAGACTAGGCTCAGATTCTGCTGTCCTTTGGCAGGACCAGAAGTACTCTGACAGAATAGAAGTAAGAATCGGCAGCGTAGTGTGAAATGAACCCTTTTGGCTGATGATATAACTACAGTAAACTGAGTGGACTGTTGTAGCTCAGCATGCAGAGAGTATGATCTGGTACTCCCACTCTTCCTCCCCAATCTCTGCCATTCCACTACAGCCTCACAAGGATGACCTGAGTTTAAAGAAAATGTGTTGCAGATGCCTCCTGTGTTCTGCTACGCTTTTTTGGTGTTCTGCCTTCCTTTACTGGCTCCTATTGAGAATCAACACTGGAAACTAAGGAATAAGGGATTGTTGTAGTGTTGTATGTTGGGACCCAAATCGTGACCCACAGGATATATCAGCAGAGTAGACAAGAAGTGAGAACTTGAATAAAGATATTGAGAAGAGTACTGGGAGTACTGGGGTGGAGTAGAATCTCCTTCCTTTCAGTTTTGGGAGACATTTTGCTGAATACATAAATAATTTGCCATGGAAGGTAAAGGAAGTCTATTCATTCTTAGTCCTAAAGAGCATGCAGACAGTTCTACCCAACTTATAGCTGCAGGGGACTCTTAAGTCATGGTTCATTCCTAGAGGAAAACAAAAATGCTCACACGAACTTTAGCATTCACACTCAACACTGTAAAACGCTGGAACACAAGCGGTTTAGTAAAGAAAGCCTTAGCCCCTTAGGACATACACATGCTTCCCGAGTTTCTTTGCCTTGACGTGGCATGTCACGGACCACCATTCTATTGCACATGAAAATCTTCTGCCCCCTTGCCCCTTCCAGAAATGCCCTAGAAAGCAAACTGGTTTCCTCTTAGTTTTTCTTATGTCCCCAGTGTCCTGATGCAAAAAGTAGAACTTGGACAAATAAATGGATTGCTCTAAAGACAGGATTCAGGGGGTAGCCTTTGATTCAATAAGCAAAGGATATAGAAAGTCTGCAGCTACTATTTTAGTCTCTAAATTAGAACGCTGGCTCTTTTGTGAACAATCTGAAACATCTGTGCAAATAAACATAAGCAGGACAAAACTGTTCCTCCCCCAAAACTGTCTCCTCCCATAGTGTCCTGTTTTTTGCAGATGTAAGAATGCCTTCCCTGTGTGCACACACTCTGGTTAGTCACTCTACATGTGGTGAATGAAAGCGTAACTCTCAGGCTGAAGTAGCATAGAGATGCCACCTCAAGATACATTACCCAAGGAAAAATACAGTATTTGAGGGGATCATACTTGCTACTCACACTGTGCACACCCAGGGCCTTCCAGATGGCAAAACTGAGCAATCCAACTCCACACCATGCGTAGAGTGAGCCCCATCCGAGGGCTCGTAAGGCCAGTGATGAACCGCTCTCTGGTAATGCAGCTGTTGCAGTAATCCCCTAGAATGAAAAATAAAGTGATCAAGACGAAGTGAACAGTAACTGGAAAAAAATATTAACTAAAAAAAGTTAACTTAGTGATGTAGAATCTTTCCTGACTTGCCCGCTGTACTAGTGCAGCCACAGAAGCTCTGTTACGGATGCCAGCAGACCTGAAGAGCCAAGCAAGGGCTGGATGAGCTGCCTTCCCACCAGGAGCGGCTTTCATTGTTGCCAGTACCACTGGGGATGGTTTTTATTACTCAGAAATGCCGAAGTCAACTGTTTCATGAGCACAAGAATCCAATGCTCAGTTATTCCACCAGTTGAAATACAAAACTGAATCAAAACCAGTCACAAGCCCTTATGCCAGTGACATCAGAACATAACCATTGTACATCATTCATTCTGGTACTTCTTCTTGCGAGGTTTGGGTGGGGGACAACTATTGGCCTACAGGTCTTCATCTGCACTCCTGAAATAGCAGATTAGGAAACTGGAGGAAACTGAGTAGCTTTCACCTTGACACAGAGAAGCTGTGACAGTGACCAAGAGATTAATTTTGAGGGGCTGCAAGACTGAAGGAGCTCTGGAAACCACACAGGGAAATTACATAAAGAGCGAACAACGACACTGAACCCCATCGCCCTGCAGAGTCCACCAAGTCGCAACACAGAAAACGCTCTGCAGTCTCCATACTTCTCATTTTTGTCAGAAACAAGAGTAGGTGGTTTTAACCACTTGTTAAGATACTGCTGCTTAGAAGTCTGCCATGAGACGTCCTGAAAACACAAACCACTGTCACTTGGAAAAGGCACCTCAGGCCAAGAAGAGTGCAGATTCAGCCGTGATGGGGTCCCAGCCATGATGAAACCTTTTCTGCTGCAGCACATAAATGCACATCGTAGCTACCAAGGGCATAAGCCACACGCTGGCTGACATCAATCAATTCATGCTTCACGTTCACCATTAGCCAGCCGTTCTCATCCCACAATGCCCACCTTGCTGTACGTATTGGGTATAGGACAGCTTCAGTCTGTGTAGCCCACACAAGCAGGACAGATACAACCCTCTTGCTCAGAGTGGTAAATGTCAATAAGAGGGTTTGATTTTTTCCCCTTGGACAATCATTTTTTAACTCTTCACACAGAAACATAGATTCTGGAAGGTAGCTGTTAAAGACCGGCATCTACGGTCCTTACACAAACAAATGGTCCTACTTACTGGGTATCTTGGGAAAACAATTATTGCTCAGAGGTAAACATAAATGAGTGCAAGCATGAATTATTAAATGATATAAAATTAATATTAAATGACAAATTATTTCACTTACAGTCTTAAATACCGAAAAGTCAAATTAACTTGCAGAAGGATCAAAAAAATTTTAATCCAAAACATGCCAAAGAGCTGCACTTTTCTTTCCATCACAAAAAATGGGAAAAAAATCTTGTGTATTCTTGCTTTAAAAAGACTTTTAAAATGGCTCTTTCTTCTTTGATATAATTAAACATATGTAGTGCCTATCACTATTTGGTCAGTGAAACAGCACCAGTAGTTTTGGCTTTGTATATATTGAAATGTTAAAATGATCCTCAGAGAGGCCTCAGCATTAATGCTTTTCCTTAGGATTTAGCTGTAGGCACAGTTACTCAAAGACAAACACACACTTGCAAAGGGCACAAGCAAAATGTATCTCAATCCTTACTTATTCTGATCTGGACATCTCAAAGGAGAAGCTGTTAAGAACAAAACGCTCTGTAAGCATGTGTGTGTACATACATGCACGCAGACAAAAAGAGCAGAGATCTCTAGTCACACTATTATACCAGGTCCTATTATTTCCTTACCACAGCTAATGAACTCTTATAACATTTTCAGTAGAGACTGCTCTGTGTAGATTTAAAATGCCGATGATTATTTCTGACATTTTTCCTGTTTCCATAGTCTAACCATATACAACAACATGCAGAAAAAAAATCTCCCATTTGGAAGATGGGCAATGAACAGAAAAAAATATCCTCTACACAGGATCTTTAAATAGGAATCATCATCTGTGAAAATTGCTGGCAAAAAAGAAACCCACCCAAATGCTATTTAAATGCTTGACTGCCCCAGGGGGAAAAAAAAGGTAAATGGAAACTATTGATCCGGTTTTACTGACAGCAGTCAGAGTTCAGTCACAGGCCGATTCCTCGGGGTATTAAGCACACAGATAAGGATTTCTGTAAACAACAGAGTTTTTTACATGATTATCAGATACGCTGTTCAGAGCATCAAGAAAGCTGACGAAGTAAATGCTAAAAAAATTTAAGAGACAACAGTAGCATGGGAGAAAAAGATGTAACCAACAAAATAACATTTTTAAGAGAATTGAGTTTTATTCATGAGTCCGTTACTCTATGCACAGATTGTTTTCTCTTAATTACTGCTCCTATATATTTTAAAAAAGCAAGTCTTTAATTTAAAAAATAAGCTATCAAACAATACTTGAGTCTTTCTAAAAACCAGGCCATGAAAATATAGGGCAGAGTTAGCTGTTTTGGTTACCAAAATATATGCTCCTTTTTTTTTTTTCCTTTTCTTTTTTTTTTTAATGAAGGATACAAGCAGGAAGTGGGAGAAGGAGAAATCACTTTTTTTTTTTCTCAGACACAGGTCTCAATGCTGTTAACTATCCCCTTGTGGATAAGACTGTGTCTGAAAGGAAGCAGTGCCTAAAATAAACGGTGTGCTCAGCTGTTTCAGTTGATTGTATTCAGCATGTTCACTGTCTCGTATGACCTAACCCATTGTAAAATTAAACACCTGGATAAACGCTGGTAAAACTGGACACCTATCACAAGGAGGCTGCTGCATCTGAGCATTTAATTTTAACACCCTCCTAATAATCTCTTAATTGAAGGTCTCTGAAGTGGTTCATCACAAAACAGGACTAAGTAATCTCAGTTTTGAGCCAATTTGGGCACCAGTTCTACAAATGCTTATATTTACTTAACTTCACTACCATGTAGGAGGAGCAGTAGGTGCACTTTCAGCTTTCTCTCTTGCCAGTAATACTGATGCTACTGTGCAACAGCAGGGTCTCATACTCTTGCTTCCTGGAAGTCTGAATGCAGTCATGAAGCCATGATGCTGTGATGCTACAGCTTCACCTCTAAATTGCTATTTTTTTTTCCATAAAACTATTTAAATCTGTCCCAGGCTGCACCATGCTTGCTTCCTGTTTCTACTCTGACTCGCACACCACCATTTCACTGACATAAAAACTGGCCAAAGCCACCAAAGATGCTGAAAGAATAGGTCTCACATTTCTTCCCAACACTGAGCATCAATTCTCATTCCTTTGTACAGCCAAACTCCACATACATCAACATTTCTCTAAAGCATTCGATGCATTGTTCTTTCCTGTGTATCAGTTGGAAAATAGTTTAAAAGGAACAAACCTTACTGAACCAGTCTGGGTTCTTCTTTTTTGTCATGGCCAGTGTGGTGCCAAAACCTGCTATCATTCCTGCTGTAGCAACAGTACCTAGAAAAACTCCACCTGCCAAGAAAAGTTTAAGAAATAAAAATCAAGACTTTTCTTTCCTAAGAGCAGAAAATGAAAACCAAACCTGTTTTGAAAATAAAACCTGAAAAATTAAGATCTGTCAGCACACGCTGAAGGGAAAGCACAAGCTGTCCACATTATTTACAGTAACTCAATGTGGCAAGCAAGAAAGAATACTTTGAAATACAGCATTTTGAAAATCAATAGCAACTGTACATATTTTTAAACCAGGCAAACAACAACAACAAAAATAATCACTGAAATCGCAGGACGTCTCTTCGCAGTACTTCCAAATTACCACTGCTCCCCCAGCAGCTTCTCTCACTCCAGAGCTACTACAATAATCTGTTTGTCTGGCAATGCCTCACTCTGCCCCAAAAGCAAGATGTTATTCTTTTCGTTGCACCATTTCTTATTTCAAATGGTCACCCGAAAATCCACCAGTACCTTGGAAGACTGTTGTAAAAGCAATGCTTGCTCTTCAGCCTTCTCTGTTTTATGTTCTAAGGCTCTATTTAAAAAAATAAAATGACACTAGCAGGATGCTTTCCCAAGATAGGAAGCATTCCTTGCTTTTCAGTCCTTTCAGAGTGTTTCCAAAGTCACTTGGAGTCCCTTGATCCCTTCTAGCTCTTGCATCAGAAAGGCACATGCAGCCAGACCAGGACCCTTTTAAGGAAAAGTCTTGTTACAAAGACTGAGTGTACTGTAAGAAACCATCTGATTTGTATTGAAAAACCATTATTTTTTTTTTTTCAGGGGGTTACATGTTCTTCCTTTGTATTTACTGATACTCAGCCTGTGTTTGCCAGTGAGGTAATTTAAAACTGGCTGGGATAGGCAGTAAGAAGCAAAACATGCTTATCTTAGGTCTTACTTCTAAAAAACTATTTATCCTATTATTGTGACGGAGAAGTTCACTGTGTCCCTGTCAATGAAATCCATAAAGTACCTCTTCTGCCTGGGAGCAGGAAAACCTCACACACTGCCAGAACTTTGCATGCCCACAGCATTCTACATTTCAAGGTCTACCAGCCAACAATGCTGCCCTGTTCTGAGAAATAATAACCGTGTTTAAACTAATTTCTCCTCAAACAGGAGGAGCTCCATGCACGGCCTCCTTGGAGGGGCAGGAGAGCACTGCAAGGGGCAGGCACAGCGTGCGGCAGGGGGGAGCGGTTCCCCCACACCGGCAGGCTCACACAGCTCCCCGCTATCTGCGGGGGCCACGTCCACCCGACCTCTCCCACCCCCGGTCTTTCCCGACCGGCCGCGGCGGCGCTGGGATCGGGCAGCGGGAGCAGCTCGGGCCTCCGCTCCGCCAGGGGGCGCGGGGAGCCCGAGCGGCCACAGGGAGCTGCCCGCGGGGCGCCCGGCCGGAGCGCCGCCAGCCACGGCCCGCTGTGCGCCNCTCCCGCCCCCTCCGGGCGTCCCGGCGGGGCTGGGTGACCTCCCGCTCGCACCCGGAGGGCTGAGCACCCCCTCCCCGCCGCCATCTCGCTGCGCGCCCCCTCCCCCGCCTCGGCCCGGGCGGGCTTCGAGCCCCGCGGCGGGGCGAGGGAAGGAGGCGGCTCCCCTCAGCGGCTGCCGGCTCGGGCCCCGCGCATCCCGCCCCGCGCCCTGTCCCCTGGCCAAGGGGCGACAGGCGCGCCACCGCTGAAGGGAAAAGGCGGGCGGCGATGTGGCGCCTTCCTCACCGCACCCAGGCACCTTGGCCACTGCCATCCCCAAGCGCCTCGGCTCCTCCCTGGGGACGGGAGTCTGGGGCACGGAAACGCCGCCAGGGCGCGGCCGCGGGGCTCCCGCACCCGCTGCTGCTCGTCCCCGACCCGCGCACGGGGAGGAGGGCAGGGGAGGGCTGGCTGCACCTTTGATTAAGAAGAGCTTGTCCCGGGACGCCGCAGGGTTCCCGGCCCCCCGCGGCAGGGAGGGCCCGCGCCCGGGCTCCACCGGAACAGCCGCTGCCCCATCCTGCGCGTCCCCGTGGGCAGCCGCCCCCATGGCCCGGGCCGCGGGAGGAGGCAGCGGCAGCTGCGGGCTGCAACCCGGAAGGAAACGCAGCTGGACCGGCACACGCAGCCGCCCTTCCTCTTCCTCCGCGGCCGCGCAGTGGGGCGGGGGAACCCGCCACCTGGAGGGGTTGGACGGGCGCTGCCCCGCCGGCGAGAGAGGAGGAGCCGCTGGCCAAGGCGGCGGGGGAGCCGGGGGCGCTCACCCGAGGGGCGGCGGAGGCTGCTGCGGCTCCGCTGGGCGCCCGGGCCGTCACCTGGGGCGGGCGGTTCCGCTGAAGCGCGTCCCGGGGCACTGGGGGTTCCCCCGTGTGCCGCTGCCGGCCCCCCCGCGGCGCCGCCCGCCGTCCGTGTCCCGCGGAGCCCGAACCGCACAGGGCGAAAATTATCAAAAGTTGTCAAAGGCTGTTCTAAAATCGTCTTTTGTAGCAGCCTATTAAGGACTTTTTTTGTGTAACTCTGTGGGACAGATAACGTCATGGACTTTACTAAATAATACATAAATAAATGTTACTTGCTATGCACTTCATTAAGCTAAATCTTGATGCATGATGTTGCTCTATTTTTTTTTTCCTGAAAACTCTCCTTCTCCCGACTTACATAAACAATTCTTCAGATACATCTAAATTCTGTCTGAACGGAATCATAAAGTAACTGTATGAGACCCATACATTCCTGTTTTCTCTTGGGTCAGGGCCACAGTAATTCTCAGTTGCTGCTCCTGGTGGCTATAAATTACTATATAGTTGTCTATGACTATTGCATGTGTTCCTTTATCAAACAGTATACTGACTTAGCAAGATTCAGTATGGCCAGCTAAAAAATATTCTTATATGTAACCGTACTTCAACAGCAAGCAAATAATGTAAATAAATCCAAAAGAACTATTTCTTCCCCAGCTTTCTTCTTTGTGTCATTTCATCATTATTTATAGCCCGTATCTAAGGGTCTAATTATAGGGCCTTGTGTTGCTAGGCAAAAATTTAGTATTTTGGGAAACTTCCTGTTCACGGTACTTCTGAAAATCAATCCAAAGCCATTTCCTAATAGTCCGTGTACTGTGTCAATTTAACAAAATTTTACACAGTTAAGAAGCAGTTATTGCAAAAGAAGTAGGCATTATCTGGGCTGCATAGCTGACCCGGTGTCATTAACTCAATTTTTCTAATCTGGACAGCACCTAACTGACTTCCAGTCCTCTTCCCTCCTTTGGGAAAATAACATCCCAAAATCCTGTGTGTGTTTTGGAGTAGCGTTAGACTTTGCCACAAATGACGATAAAACCTGGAAAAGCTTAGAAAACATGGTCTAAGAAAAACTGCAGTGTGACGATATTAGAAGAGGAAATTACTTCTTATTTTATCTTCATACTAAAGTGTAGATGATTATATCAAGTATTTAAATGTTATTAGTATGCATAAAACTAAAACAACAATATGCATGTAATTTTCAATGTAAATTCTGTCAAGATCACCATTGCTTCTGCTAGAAGAATACTTGAATTGTGAGAGATAATAACCTATTTTTTGTGTCTTTGATGATAAAATCCTAGACTTTCTTCTCGGGATAGTTTTTTGAGTTCACATCAATCAAGATATCAGTTTCTTTCAAACCTTCTCCGAAACTAGGAAGAAAGAGAAAAGAAAAGGAATAATGATGCTATTTAATCCTGGTTTGAACAATGCCATGAATCTATCTTTGAGAATGTCAGATAAGATCTGTCTGTATTAATCATTCACAGAGACTTAAAGTAGGGCATAAAACCCATGAAATCCACTCTGTCTTACTGAATAGCTTAAAATTCTTAGTCTTGTAAAATAAATTGCCCTGCTTTTAAAAAACAAAGAAGAGATGTTCAGCAGAATTGTGTCTATTTAGGTTACAAAATTAATCTCTTCTTGTTTTATAATTGAATATAACAGGCTTTCTCTCCTTTTATGTATACCTTCCCCAGGAGCCTTGCATTTTCTGTCATTATTCCTTCTCTGTCACTGTTAGGGCACACATGCCAGTGTACTGATCTACATACCGTTACTCAAAATTAGTAAGTTACCTTTTTCTAAAATTCATTTAGCTTTTTCTACAAGCAGACACATTTTTGTTTGAAAGACGGGTTTTATTCATTCTGGTATCAAATATCCAAATCTTCATAAAATGAGGGGTTGAAAATGTATGTGCAAATAAGTAGGTTATGTAGGTGACAGCAGAGTTGAAAAATACATTGCTTTTAGTAATTTAATTTGGCCACAGGTCTTTGCTTCCGTAGCCTTGAATTTGAATAAAGCGGCAGTAACTGCACAGCCAGGTTCAGGCACTGTGTGCGTGTTTGCCTCCTGTTGAGGTTTGCAATAGCCAGGATGCCCTGAGTTTCACAGCGAAGCAATTGTGGATGGCAGGCTTCCTTCTGTGGGCTTCCTGGCTTCTTACAAAAAATTCGGTGAGCCAAAAGCGGTGAGGGGCAACCAAAGTTTTCAGCTTCAAAGTAGGTGTGAATCTCCACCTGTGACTCTGAAGTTATGGTTAGGATTTCTACATTGACCCCTGTGTTTTAATGAAAAATGGGTTATCACAGTGCCTTTCTTGTGGAAGTTCATAAAAAATGCATAGTATGGATGAGGGTGAAGTGTGGAAACAGAATAAGCAAGAACACAAGGAAGAAATTTAAGAAAAATATGAAAGAAACAGGTTTGCATTAAAATATTCCGTAAGAGATTTTTGTAATATTTGTGAATGCATTATATTCCTGCCAATCAGCAGCTCTCTGAAGAAATAGAGGCATGGCATGGCATGCAAACTTTTTAACATAATGCTGCAAAGTATTTCAGTCCTGGCCTGTGTTTCCTCTGCTCCTCTTCCTCTTCTGTGCAGGACTGTGCCGAGATACACAGTCATCTCTGCTGAAGGTGAGTTTCATTTGAGGAACAAGATTGCGATCTAGCTCTTCAGAGGAGAAAAAGCTAGTTGATAAGCAGACTGGGACACAATAAATGCAGTAATTTGATGCATTCATTAAATCATCTAACTGTCTGATTTTATGTATCCAGAACAGTCTTGAGTGCTACTGCAGAAAAGTTGGCAGCTTGGAGTTTGAAAATCCGATTCAAAATGTAGAGGAAGTTGATTTGAATACTGGTTAAACGGACAGGTTTGGTAACAGAACTGGATTATGTCGAAGAATTTGGAAAAGAGCTGGACACTGCATTTGGAAAGAGAGAAAATGCAGCAGCTGGGCCACTCTCGGGCTCTTAGAGCTGAGCTCTGCTCTCCACCTCACTCACTGGCATCATCTCCTGTATTTAGGGAAGCTTTGATATTCCTGGAAGCACCGTGCAGCCTCAGCACTGTGTACAGGCAGGGGCATGAAGAAACCGGTTGCATATTTCTGAACAATTTTCTGGTCAATTGGACAAGAAATGAAAGTGTTCTGCAACTATGATTGGGTTTCTGCAGGAATCTCTGTTTTTACAGTAAAGTGGTTACTGTCGTGTACCACTTTAAAAACTGGTGTCTGAAATTCCCATGTTGAGGGAAAGTCCTCAGAGCTCTTGTCTTGTATTGCAGAAAAAAGTCTGGTCACTGAATAATGATTTATAGACTTTAACCACAGAAATACTGACAAAGTCAGTGCTCACTTGTCAAATGTAAGAACAATTATAAGAGCCGTGCACTGGAGAATCAAAAGACACTTAAAAATTGTTCGTTGAACTAGCTTCACAGATTTATCGGAAGGGTGTTTTTCCATTTGGAGTAGATGAAGAAATGAATCAGTTTGCACAAAGTTCTGCTGTAGGTCTCTGGCAAAAGCAGGAGCTGAGAGGCCGGATCTCCAGATTCCCGGTCACCTCCCCTAGCCCCAGAGCTGCTCTTCTCAGTTCAAGCTTATGTCTGCATAAGATGAAACACTTCTTTTTCAATTTCACTTTTACATTTGGTTATTCAGCAGGGCATGTCAGGCACAACTTTGGACAAGACCAAGTGTGCCAGCGGGCTGCACAGGCAGTGTAGCGGTGTTGCTTTTTATGGCCAGAGCCTGGCCACGTGTCAGTAAATGGCAGAAGTCCCATTGGCAGTATGGTCAGAGTTTCAGTTACAAATCCCAAATTAGCACGCATGGATGATGACATAACGGCTGGTCAGAGGCGCACGACAAATTTCAGAGCTGTCGATAACACATATCAAGGCTGTCATATGCCTTGGATGGCATTTACATGGTGCTGCAGAGATGAGAACACTTAGAGAGAGCTTTCTTGCTTATGTGTGTATCTACTTGTTTTCTATTCTTATCCTTTACTAAATTATATGTCCTATTACCTAATCAGTGTCTAAGATATTCTCTCCCTGCAAGTAAAATATGCCCATATCGCTTTGGCTCTGCCCACATTAACCAGAGAGGTAAATCATAGATCCCTTCCCAATTCCTGTGGTATTACCACTGTCTTTAGGGACCTAGCAAATACATTTACAAGCTCTTTTTTATTTTTTACTGGGTACCATGTCTTTAGTGGTTTCAGTACATATTTCATTATAGAATAGTACTCTATCAACTTGGAGTAGTTACTTTGCTGTACCGTGTTAGGAAAACCTTTAACATGGTCCAAAAATATATGTATTTCTAGACCGAATTAGAAAAGAAACAGCAAAAATTAATTATCATTTCCACAGTGTCATTAGAGCATGACCTGGTAAACGATGCTCAGCCACGCTGCCTGCATGCTGCCACCTGAGGCAGCAGCAGTGGTCCTGCACTGCTGGTTACATCAGCCAGCTGACCAGTTCTGCCTGGTGACAGCCTGGAAGCAGGGATTTCCACAGAGAAAACACACAGTGCTCCTGGCCCAAACGACCAGAATTGGAAACTTCCAAAATTATCGTTGGCGGGACAGAGGAGGCCTCTTGGTGACAGTCCAATACGCAGAGTTGTCCTTCCTGTGTGTTTTACTGCTGTGGACTCCAGGAGATGACTTCTTTGTCCATAGCTCAAACAGGTCCCCGTGCGGACAGTCAGGCTCAGATTAGGCTGCTCAAGAGAGGCTGTGCAGTCTCCTCTTGAGGAAGTTCTCAAGAGGACAAAGCCCTGAGTGAGCTGGTCTGAGCTCACAGCTGAGCCTGCTGTGAGCAGGAGTTTGAACCAAGACCTCCTGAGCTCCCCTCCAGCCAGGGTGACTTGGGACATGTGGGTAGACTTACCACAAATTAGTTACTGGGCAAGGGTAACTTCAGGCTTGGCTCACTTGACAGCCCGCAGCATGGTGGCTGTGAGGCAGGAGGGCAGTGCTGCTGGCGTGGGCCTCCGTAGGCAGATGAAGTCCCCGAGATGCCACATTCAGAGGCTGCTGTGTTGGGTGGGCCCGAGCTCTGCTCACCCTGTGCCACAGGCTGTCCCCATGGGGCCACCCATACCAGTTTGGTGGCTCTTGGCAGCAGTGGGTGCTGCAGAGGAGAGAAACGAGATGAGTGTTTCATTTATCGTGCGGAGGTGGCCGGTGTAAACTTGACTCTGGCATAGTAGTACATCACCTGCTGAGAAATCCAACTGTAAAATTAATTGGCATGAACACAAGATGTGTACTTCTACTAATTGGCTTCAGTGCAATTCCATCCAAAGGCGCTTTTTGCGGTCATTCACAGAACTTAATTGCTGTAGTTTAATATTACAATTAAAAAAGGCCTGGAAGGAGAGCTGAATATTAGGCTCCTGATGAATGATAATTATCACTTTGTGTAGACAGATGGAAAACATTTCTAATTAAATTATTCTTGTAACATAAATTAATAGTGTGATCTGGATAAAGTACTTCTGATTTCACATCTAGAGTATTTCTAAAAGCACCAAGTTTGTGCCAGAATTTAAGTCAGCTGGTCAAATTGTCTTTTCAAAATGCCCGACTTTTCAGTCAATTTAGCAGCTTATCTTAGGTTTCTGCAGTGAAGATGTTCAGGAATGATAGAATGATTCAAACATTGCACGGAGAATAAAATAAAATAACAAACCAAAACTATGCAACTAGCATAATCTCTTAGTTCTATGAGCATGGGGGATTCACAGCCTAAATGATAGGGATTCGTAGTGTTTGTAGTGTAACTGTCATGCATGTTCTTCCTGTATTAATTTAATCTCTGTCTGAGGATTTTTGCAAGA
Organism: Pampusana beccarii; assembly: GCA_013399365.1. Taxonomy (NCBI): domain Eukaryota; kingdom Metazoa; phylum Chordata; class Aves; order Columbiformes; family Columbidae; genus Pampusana; species Pampusana beccarii. Next base: position 809,373 of record VWYH01000482.1, read on the forward strand.
CATAAACTATTAAGCTAATAGTTTGAAAACGGGAAAGCTGATTAGCAGCTTTAGGGAAGGGGGTGAGATGGGCAACGAAGGTGCAGGTCGTTAAGGCTGGAAAGAGAAGGAAGTGTGAAAGTTGTTAAGCAGAATTACTCGACATGCGATCTGTCTGAGCGCTGTAAAAATCCAATGATTTTTGTATATCTTCCATTTCTTTCTCATTAGTGAGACCTGCAATGAATGAAGTAAACAGGAAAATGTAAAGGTCTCAGCTGAAGGTGTCAGACTGGATTTCCAGAGGGGGATTATAGATAATAGTTCTAAAATGACTGGCAGCTTTGTGGCCTAATACAGGTAGGTGCCACATTAGGTGCTGAGAGCAGCCCTTTCCAACAGGCCTCATTAGACCTCCATTTTAAGTTTCTAGAGCAACTGTCTGTGACTCCAATGGAGTATTGTTGAAGAGCATAAGTGGGAGATAGATGGCCACTTTCTGTCAAAAGGTAATGGGAATTTTGTGTCGAGGCTCTCTCTGTGCATGTGGACAACTGTCCCTCAGATTTTCTGCATGCACGCCTGCTTCTGTATGCAGTGCATTAGTGCTTACTGTATATATGAGAGTTTGGCACTACGGTATCTCTCTAAACATCATATTAATCCATCTGTCTGTCACCATGGTAACAAGACTCCCTATTGATGACTGAAGAAGAGCTGGACCATTAAAACTAAATGTACATGATTAAAAAAAAAGTGAGTAAGCTCACTGCATGTAGCGCTACAGAAACACAAATGGTCAAAAATGGTGTAATTAATATTTTCTATGTATTATTTTTATTTATAGTTATAGATCTGAAATAAAGCCTATTGCTAAAATGATCCTTAAATCTGATATTTGCTTCTTCCCATCTATTTATTACATATACTACTGAACTCAGTATTAACAAATGTGCATTTTTTCAAAAGTTTACATGTTCCATGGTGTATATTTGTGCTGTAGGGTGGAAAGATGAAATGAATACCTTAAATATACTAAGTACAAAGCAGATTAGAAATGTTGCTGAATATTTTACTGCACATATTCTCTCTTTCTCTTGCTTCCATGCTTGTAATGTTGCCAAAATAAAATCAGTAAAGTGCACGCATTCATTAAAGTATCAATGTCTAACTGAGCACTGTTAGTTGGACCTGAGATTTTTTGAGAACCATGATGTTGTGGAAAGTCTGACATGAATTGCTGAACTTCATAAATCATTCTTGGACAATGAATTTCCATCTTTTATTACACTGGCGCCATGCATGCTATTAATGGTAGACTTGAGTCTATAATTCTATTAGGCTATAAAGATGCCTTTGGTTTAGAGCAGAAATAAAGCTTAAAACTAACCACTGACATCTCATCTCCTTCAGTGTTCATTGGATGGTGCTATTTGTTCTCAAGAAAAATGCTGTGTATTTTCTTGACCCTTTGCAGATTTTCTTCTCCAAGCCTCTTTGCTTTGCTCACAAGGTTACCGCTGGTAACAGCTATGAAGTGAATAAAATGAGAGACCAGAGAAAGAAACAAGAATACTGAGTTTCAGAACACTTTGATGCATTCACTGAGCTGAAAGTAGGATATTTTTTTAATGTCAGATTTACAGTTCTTCGATATGTCTTAAACTATGGCACTTGTCTTATAGTAGGCCCTTGGGTCAGGCGGTATCTCACACGGGGGTTTTACCAGCCCCATGGAAGGCTGGCTGGAAGGTCAGATGGGGGCATTACTCTGTCTGTCTGAGCTTGGGGGCTGGAGGGAGTTTGTACATGTGCATGTATGTTGGATGCACATGTATCAGGCAGATTTTATTTAGTCTGATATCCTAGTGAGCAAACACAGTTGGTTTGCTCTGTTATAGGGTATATGTACCCTTGGAAGTCCTGGACGGTCAGCTAAACCTACTTGGTAAAACAAGGAGGCATAGATGCTACCAACCAACCCAGGGTTTCTGATTTACAGCTGATGGTTCAAATGCTTTCAGCCCAGTAAAAGGTTAGAGGGACTTGCAGGTGTGGAGGAAATCAACCAACTCCCTCCTTCCCTTCCCAGGACAAGAAAGGTGATACCTTAGACTGATAAATAACAGTATTCCTGTAAGATATGAAGCAGAGGGGCAAGAAGGAAGTAGCAACTGAAGAGAGTCTTTCTAGTTTTGTCTTTGACAGAAAATAAAAATTAATTCTGAACTTTATAAATGCCAAAGTGTCACTGTTCATTGCAGGACATGTATTGCCCCAGGTGGATAGAGACATGACAACATGATCTGACCACAAATGCTTTTAGGGGCATAACATTTGCACTTGGTCATGCAGATGGTGGCCACCAGTGATGTATGTTGTGATCTGATTTGTCTTTGTTCCAAGCAGTATATCACCTCCACCACTGGATCCAGCAGGCCTTCCAAGACAGTGGCAGCCATAAGCACGATTTCTCTGCGTTTTTCTGGTGAGCTAAGCTTTCCAAGATTTTAAGGAGACTTTTGTTCATCAGTGCAATTCATTCTGCTTTCCCAAATGTTAAAAAAACCCCAATGTAATCTGTTCCCCCAATACAGTGAATTTCAGATAGTTTATTATATAAGGAATCCTACGGTGCAATCAAATGGCATCCCTAGGGATGGCAGGAACTTTGCTTTTTACTTACAAAATTATATGTTTTAGTAACTTATTAATTAAAGTGCAAAAGATTGTGCTAAAATTCAAAATTTAAAAACCTTACCTATTAACAATGATTATTCCCACTCTAAATCAATAGTGAAAAGAGAGTATCTTAAAAAAAAATCTTGTTTTCATGTTTTTTAGAAATTTCTCTTTGACTTTTTAAATTGAATTTTGCAAGATCTGGACAAGATCGTTTGTCACTCCAGTGAATTCCTTTATCTCTTGAGCACTCAAACTTCTAAAAATTTCCTTTTCTTCAAAACATGTTAATGTAATAAAAACTTGGTTCAAATCCTCACCTAGCAGAAGAAAGTTACTTCATTGCCAGCTGTATTTCTGCCTTCAAGCTGTGTAGTAGCCCTGTCCTCTCACTCCAGATGGGAGAAATGGGAGTTTCTCTAGAGCACATACTTCTGCATGCCCCATATGGTTGTTCTTCATATAAGATGGAGTGTGTTCAACTCTGTTTCAGTTCTCAACCACTTAGCAGAGACAAAGCATTTAATGATCAAAGATTTTATTCAAACAACACGGTTTTGGGCCAGGTAAGATTCTTGCTACAACACTCGTATGTTGCCAGCTGTCTCGTGTTGATGTCCTCTCCCAGAGTTTAATTTCATCCATGTGCTTTCCAAGTGCACATGGAAACATCTGAGGTGCATTTCAGATAAATGCTTAACCTGACAGCTGCTGAGGAGATCTGTCAGGCACTTGCTGGACTCCAGGATCTATGTGGTCTGTTCCCACCTGGAAGAGAAGCCTCTGTTTTCACAGTGTCTCCCAATACTGCAAACAGCATGTTCCAGGCAGGTGCCATTTTTCAAACAAATGTAGAACTGAAGATCTCCCTGCTCCTTTCCTCCCTGACTTTGCTGTGATATGAAAAGCTCTAAGCCACACTGGGGATTCAAAGGACCATTGGTTATTGCACCTTTGCATTGCTGCAAAAACCTGTTTCCTATGTTTGGTGATAAAGCCATGGGAAATCCCTGAATCACCCTTTCACTGAACCGCTGAATCACCCTGAATCAACTCTTTCACTTGCTCTGCGGAAACTGAGGCAGATGCCAGATGCCTGCATGCAGCATAACAAGGTTCTTGAGCTGCTGCTGCCAAGAGCAGGCTGCCAAGCTGTGACAGAAAAGTGCTATTGAGGTGGTGGATCTTGATGGAGATGGGAGATGTACCAACATCTCACCCATGAGTGGGGTCAGGGTGCTTTATTACTGGAATGACAGGCTCTCCAAAAGCTGTTCAGGCACCTTGACTTTCACTTCTGTTAAAACCTTATCCAAGGAGGAGCCACGTACCCTGCCAGCCCATCAAGCAACAAAACCAGCCCAAGCATCTTCCAGCCTGAGCACCCCTTATTCATGGTGGCTGAGTTCTGTGCTTCTCCACTGAAACGGTCTGCATAGCAACATTATACAAAACCTTAACATGTGAGCACTTGGTTTTATTGAATTTGAGGGATTAATTATGGCCAATTCTTCCACTTACGAGAAATATTTTTACATACAGATCTACGTGTATTTTGCAACATGTTTTTATTTAAAGTTTTATGCTTGCCATCTATTTTGAGCAAGGGCTTGGAAGGCAAGTATTTCTGTCCCTCATCTCAGCTCCTCAGCCGGCCTCCCAGGGAGGGATGGCAGGGAATGTGTGCTGTCTCTACCCGGAGGAGGTATGAGGCAGGCAGCAAAGCAGCGAGATACTGTCAATCTGCCTGAGAGAGCCTGGTTTTTGCTCTTGAGTGAGCCTTTCATGGCACAGACCTGACCACTGATTGTTGCAAAGAGCGTTCCTCAGCCTGCCAACTTCACAGAGGCAGGGAAGAGTTAAGCTTATGAGGTGTTAAGCAGCTTTGGGTAGGCTGGAGAAACAAAATGGGGCTTTTCATGTCTTTGGAAGAAGGTGGGAAAAGGAAATGGGGGGATAGGGTTTTTTGGTCTTTTTGTATAAAGAGGAAAGTCTTGCTTTTGTCTTCTTGAGGAGGTGCAGAGGAAGGGAGGAAGGAAGGAAGGAAGGCAGTGCTTTTTTTTTGGTCATGTATGCAGAGACAAATTCTGCCTTGTGAGCACTCATTTAAATGAACATTCATTAAAGTAGTGCCTTTCCGGCCCTACAGACCCAGTTGCTGCTTGTGAGGCTGTACTGTTGCTAACACATATTTGCCTGCCATCCCAGGGCTCAGGACTGCTTGGAGGCAGCAGCAGTGATGAGATGGATATAGACAGGTTGACTAATTCACACTGAAGGGTTCACCAAACCCCTCAGACAGAGATGCTGTGAGATGCAGCCAGTCATAGAGATTCTCACAGAACATGAGAGATTGGCATCCCCTGTTTCCTGGCGGCCCATGTGGCCAGCAAGCTGTGTGCACAGTCCCTCCCGACACTGCATGTGTGCAGCTTTTCTGGGGACGGGCACTTCATCCAAGACTAAAAAGTTGCAACACCTGAAATAAGCACAGGTTCTCCAGCTTCGCGGAAGTCAAGGTTCGCCAGAGGGGTAGAGATTGCCAGCTACCCACTCTGGAATAGTGGAGAGTTGACAATGACTGATAGTTTTCCTCTTAGTGTAATTGTAAGAACCATGCAGACACAGCCCGTGGGAAGGTGAATCCTATATTTTGTTCCCTGCAGCAGGGGAGTCCACACTGGGAAAAGAGCTGACAATACTTTCAGTGTTGCTGCAGAAGATTATATGGGGATACAATCTGTGGAGAACGGCTTTGAAGATCTTGACCGTAAACAGACCCACCTTGGATTTGCTGGTGCTAAACTGTACCAGATGCCTCTTGAACACGCACAGGTGCCCAGACTGCGAGTGCTGAATGGCAGGTGCTGACTCTGAAACAGGTGTCTTGCACGTGGCTTCTTGTGGCCAAGAATTCTTGATTATCTACTGCTCATCTCAGATACAGACTATAACATGGTGCCACAGGGAATATTAGTCTCCAAGCCAAGATGCATAACATCCTAAGTTATGAAGTATAGGTTATTGCAAAAAAAAATGATCCTTGGAAAAAAATTAAAAAAAAGCTATTTCATATAAGTCTGGAGGTTTCTGTGAAGTGTTGAAATGTGACATCTAGAGATGGCTTACCTGGCCCAGGCAGGCTCATGGGAGGCCTGAGATGCTGCCACGGGTTCTTGAGCTGTTGCACAAGGAGCAGGTCCAGTGGCAGCTGCAGCAAGCAACGAAACAACAGGTGGGGTGTGTTTGCAGTGTTGGCTATGCAAAGGTTACCCATGTGCACTAAGCTTATTCTGAGCAACATGTTGTTGTTGGGTATTGTGCTTAGAGCAGACAATTGCTGAGCGTTGTGCATAATGCATAATAGGCAGGGCTGTGGTATGCAGATAAAAAAAGCATGGGATGGATTTTGCACTCAAGTATGTTTCTCTGAGTGTGAAGAAAGGATGAAGCTAGGCCACTAGGAAAGCCCTAGCTTTGACCTACATGCCAAAAGCTAGTTTGCACAAGTGACATAGATGAGAATCACAAAAAATGGAAGTTAAATTGGGTTCTCATAAATCCCCATGGGCCGTCCCTTCATTCTACCAGTAGTTTGCTTATTGTTAGCATTTCTCTGTGGAGGAATCCTTCATAGTTGCAGTTATCTTCGAAAGTGGAAAGATGCAAGTTTTTACAGATGATTGCCCGTTATAAGTTGTACCTTCTGATTAAGGTATCCCTAAAAATCCACCTGCCTTTTCTCCCATGGGCCATGAATGCTGGACTTTTCCCCTTCTGATGTCCTCTGCCCCTACTCCTCAGCTTTGAGCAGCCACGTGAAGCTTCAGCCATCAACTTTACCAGGTATTCACCACCTCTGAGGCATCCAGGGCTGATGCTGTTTGCATGAAGGAGTCAGGCTTCTCACTGTGGCTATTTGGAGACTTCCTTCTTCTATGCATAACCCCACTTTATAAATTTCCACATGGAAATATCCATCTTTGTATCTAAAAGTTAAAAGGGGAGCCTGCTTCCTAGTAGCTGAAGTTCTTCAAGCTCAGATATTCACACAAGTGCTCCCCTCCTGCCCTCTTTCCTTCTGATGTCAATGCTCACTTGGGGCTCTGTGGCTGAGAGGGAACTGAAATAGGATGGAGCACTTAATGTGCTCAGAGCCAGAGGCAAGAGGGGCTGAGTGTGCCCTGCTATAGTCAAAGTGGAAAGATTTCTCCAGTGTCTGCTCACACACACCCTTGGTACAAATGAATACGTGGATTCTACGCTGGGAGGAACTCTGGTCACTGGTAAACGCTTTCCTTGTCTTGACATTAAATCTGAGTTTATATTGTTCTCCCAAGCTAATTTCTTTCCTAAGTTAAGATTTTTTTCTGTTATATTCCTGCTGGTATTCTGTACCTACACTCATTTTAATCAAAATATACCAATTCATAATGCCTTCAAGACTAGTCTTTGCGTATTATTTATTGCATGAATGATTTTCTTTAGAATTCTGAATGGATTTCCTGGATTTGTCGGTTACTGTTTTATTGGTTTAAGATGTGATCAAACTGCAGACCGAACTGAGTTTTTTGTAGACTAATTGTTGGTTAAAATAATTAGTGGCTAATAATCTTGAAGGAAAAAATAGAAATATGTCTTATGCGGCCCACTTGGGCACATTTGAAGAAGACAAACTTCTCAGAATACTTAAAAGTGAACCATTACATTGATTGCAATATGACATATGCATTTATTAATTAAAAAATCACAGAATCANGCTGTCCACCAGGACCCCCAGGTCCCTTTCCCCTACACTGCTCTCCAACATGTCATTCCCCAACTTATACTGGAATCTGGGGTTGTTCTTGCCCAGATGCAAGACTCTACACTTGCCCTTGTTATATTTCATTAATTTTTTTTTGCCCTTTTTGAAGACTGGGGTGACATCAGAAGATGTGGCATCAACTAGTAGTAATTGCTAAAACTCTGGTGCCATGAACACATACCTCGTCAGGCACAAGCTTCTGAGCAAAGCTCATCCATTTAAGTTTTCACAGAAATACAGGAACGATCACTATAGTAAATAAATGAACACAAATAGCGGAAAAAATGTTTTTGGTTTATGCCTCTGACCACACTTGTGTATGATCAGTATCACATTTCTGTTGATTGTCAGACTTCCTTTCTCTCCCTCACTGCTGTCAGCCATATGATTCATGAGTCATATCTAGTCCTTTGTATACAGAGCTCACTGAATATTCAGATTCTACAGAGTATAAATTACCAAGTAAATGAAAGATTTTTTTTTTAATCCTGTTATAGAGTGGGGAGGAACCTAGGCTTTCCAAGTTTGAAATTAATTCAGCCCTTGCATACTGCACCCTTAAGTCTGTCATGGCTTGTTGTCCTGAAAACAATAGCCCTGAGAGGTATAAAATGACCTGTTCTCCCTTATTCTTTTTGCTCACTGTTTTATGGCAGGAAGGTGAGAAAGAGAGGTGGATATGAAACCCAAGACCAACATTGCTGTTTGCTGAAAGTATATGTAGTGAGAGAGGGCAAGTGTAGAAGAGACACAAAACCAACTTGAAAGCAGGGTAAGGAGTATGGGAAAGAAAAGGAAGGAACAAGAGAAAAGCAATGATACAATACTAAATCTTCCCCATTAATGATGCTGAATTGTGACAATGAAGCATTCAAGAGATTTTCAAAAGCAGTTAGCTCCATTTTGAGACAGCCTATTAAAGTGTTTAATGATGCAGATAGCCCCCCTCTGGGACTTTTAGAAGTCTCTAATTGCCTAATTCATCCAGGAAAACTATTATGTATTTTCCGTTAATCCATAAAAACACACATCGTGGATGTATTCCACTGACATCAAGGGATAGTTCTGTTGTAAATGCTCAAAGTGTGTTGTCCAAAACAGTGAAGCAGCCCGTGACTATTATTATAAAGAGGACTTACCTCAAAATGAGCATCATGCTCCTGCATGAGCTGGATGGCATCATTTTCCCACAGTACTGTAAGCAGCTGTTTGCTGAGGCAGCCATGAAGAGAAAGGAAGAGGCAGCCAGGAAACATACACAAAGGGGGGCAAACAAGGTTGTATATGAGATAAACTGGAGCATATTTGCAGTTATTCTTTTGTTGACCAGGAATCCAGTCCCTTTTATAGCCCCAAGTAGGAAACAAGAGGTAAAAAAGAAACACGTAAAAGGGATATTCTTTTACGCAGGAGATATTAGTTAAAGAACTCACAAAACATTTTTACTATTTTCATTGTCTAATTAAAATAATTGCAGCTGACAGCATCCTTTTAATTACATGACTATTTGTAGGTGTGTACTTTATTATTTTTTTGTGTTGTTTTCTATGGGAATAGACTTAGGCAATTGCAAAGTGTTAGTCAATCTTTCCTTCTCTCCCTAAAGGAAGACTTTGGAACTTGCTTGGCTGTATAGGAAAGAAAGTAGAAGTTTCAAGTATAATTAAATTCTTAAAAGTTTCCTGAAAATCAATGGAAGAAAGACAAATTAATGCCAATGCTGTGGAAAGGACTTAGTCATGATGTCCTACTATCCTGAGTAAGTCACAATGAGATGGCTTGAGCTTATCTAACAGTCCACCACCATCAGAAGTCTGGGAAGGTCCTGGTCTCCCTTCCTTTTCTGTCTTTAAGCTGTGTGTTGTCCCCTCTCACTTTTTGCCAGCTCTTGCACCTATGGGATGCCCCAACGAACACATCTGGTTGAGCCTGAACTTCAGTGGTAGCCTAGACCAATCTAACTGCTACCTACAGTCCTACTCTCTACTCTTTTATATATTATATATATTTAAATTTATATTACGTATCTTTATAAAGAGGAAAAACCTTTCCTCTTGCACTTCCCCTTCCTGGGCAATGTGTTCCTGCCCTTCCTTCATACCAGTTCTGGATGCTTTGTCATATCCTTTGCTGAGTCATTTCAGTATGATAAAGTGGCAGAAAATTAACTCAGTGAAAAAAAACCACAGTTGAACAGTTTTCTATTTCTGCTGAAACTTTTGTACCAAGACAGCTCAGCAAAAGGTCCGATGAGCAGTGGAGAGACTGTGAGAGTGTGGAAGCACATGAGAGACTGGAAGGGCCAGAGTAGAGGAGAGGATGGGACAACTGCCACCGTTCAGCACTAGTGCAGGAGTGGGGAATGGGAGAGAGAGGGCAGCCTTCCTCTCTTCGTGCCAGTGAGCTGCTCTGCCAGCTCTGCTCAGTCGCTCACCCATCTGATGTCCCTTCACATTTGGTTGGTTGGTGGCAGCCAGCTGGCCCACAGTCAGTGTGGGTGCAGCTCCCAGTTAGCCCCAGTATGCGATCCTCTTGTCACGTGGAGAGAGTCGTGCAGAACATTTGGGAAAAAATTAGGTTATTGTGATGGGGAAGTAAAATCCAGCTCCCTTTCATCCACCGCTCATACAGACACTTGTTTTAATATCAACTGTGCTGAACACAAAAAATGAGGCCTGGCTCAATACTAAGGAGTTTAGCAATGAAGATACCTAGAAAACAGAAAGCAGGTGTGCTGTGAAGAGTACAGATGGGCATGACCCATGATCATACGTCTATTTCTCTGAAGTGCTGAGTTCATTTCCTGTATGTATTGAAAAAAAACAAAAAAACTGGTTTCAAAGAGGAAGTCTACTGAAGAAAAAGAGACAAAGTACTGGTTTTGTGAACTGAGGTTAGGATAAATCTGTATGAACCGTGTTAATAAAGAAACAGTAACATGGATGCCTGACCTTTGTTGGTGTATAGAAATTTCTGTATAGTACTGACCGATTAAATGATACTGTTCTGCACCAAGCAGTGATGAATACAAGGTTCTTCACAAGGAAGCAAAACATCAAACAAACTGTAATTCACTCCCTGTTTGAGCAGTGTACTCTACTAATACATGATGTAAGACTGAGGAAAATTATTTCCGTGCTCCAGTGAGGGAACATTTGATGTGCTCCAAGACTGATAACACTGGAATTTTTTTTTTCCTTCATGTAACTGTACTTTCCTGGCCTTTTCATTTGGTTGGCTTGTATTCTGTGTCAGCTTCCCAGAATGAAAGAATTTTTTCTTTCCTTCACTCAAATTAGAGCAAGAAGAAATGTTTAATAGGGTTAAAGTACCACAGTGATGACCTTGCACAATGCTTGTGTTTATTTTTCCAGTTTAAATTGTAAGATATTGAGGCAGCCTCCCTTGGCTTTGGAAGCAGTAATTGATCAGGGAAGCATGGCCGTTTCTGAAAACTTCTGGATTTTGATTGCATTTTTAAGTGAATTGTCATTTTATTCTGCTGGAATAAATTAAAATATCCACAGATTCTGTTTTCTATCCAAAGCAATGGAGCTATATGGTAAGAACCCAAAGTTAGAAGTTGAAAAACTATAAAAATATTCCAGACTTTGTATGATTAATCCATTTCAGATTTTTAAATTATAAACAACTGTGTTTCTAATGCTTCAAAACAGAAAAAAAAGCCACCCCAATCGTGAGATATGGTTTTAACATGCAGTGGATAAATGTAAATGCAAAATTGATTCTGGTCTCCAGAGCTTGACATGAGAAAGCCTGCTTAACTCACCTACTGCAGAGAAGCAGTATATGTTACACATTGCTAGAAGGCTGTACAATAAATGTCTAGACATCTCGGTCTTTCAAGAGCCAGACTTAAGATACACTTCAAAGCTTTTTGGACCTGCTTGAGTCGATCATATTGTTGTAAATAAAGCCTCTCTTAGTTTTTTTGATTCCTCAGAGGGTGATTCTGATGCGCATTCTCATTCTCTCATCCTGTCAATTTTTATGAAATGTAGTATTTCTAGTTTACCCACACGTTTTTTCAAGGAAGTGAAGTAGTTTCACAAAATGAAACATTAGTATTGGTAAGACACTAAAATGATGGGTCACTGTCCAAGCAGTGGTATAGGGAGATGTTAGTTCTGAGAAACAACAGAGAAAAAGGAGAAAAATATTTAGTCAGGAAAACAGGTGTATTGTAGAAAACTCATTGTGTGTTGTTGAGACTGTAAACCAGCATGTATGATGTACACCTGTTGTATACAGCAAATCTGGAGCTACAAGGCTACTTCTCAGCATTTTGCATGATGCTTGTGTTATCAGTACTTTGTTTGCATTGAAAAACAAAAAAATTGTGAGAGACATGGAAAATGTGCTCAGAAAATGTGTCCACAGCAGTACTAGTTTTCTTTCCACCTGTAAGAATTTCAGAAGATCTTTCAGTTCAATAACTGTCACTTCATCCCCCCTTTTTGGTTTGGCAGTGTAGGATGTGCGGAGTATAGAGATCTTATGTCCAAAATGCTAGTTTGCATTTATTTAATCAATTAAATTATTTGATAATGCTTCTAGCATAGTCAAGCAGATTCTGTCACGACACATGGTAACAGATGTTCTATATAGGTAAGGTGATGTGTCATCTCTGCAAATTAGCTTCCCTGTTGTTTTAAGACTTGCCCTTATGACACCTTCCCACTGCAGGCAGCGTAAGAGAGAGCAACTTTCAATGGCAACGGCTCTTTCATTAGCATTTTCCTAACAAAAAGACAGTCTTTTTTTTTTTTTTTTAACTAAGTAATGTTGCTGCAACATATTCATCTATTGCACTAGATCAACCTCAGTCACAAATAAGAAATCAGAGGAGTACATACCATTAGACATAATCCTACGAAGTCTTATGAAGAGAGAATATTTATCCTACCTACTGTATTTAAGATTTAATTGATTCAGTGCCTTAAACCATTTTTCATTAATGTTGTGAATAAACAATAACAAATGCTTTCAAGAATAATGTTGAATTGTGTGAAATGCTGGATGTATAAAGTATTTTTTGTAGGGGAGTTTTCAAATTGTTTTTAAAGCATCTTTAAAGAGGCACTGTAGTATGCTCATAATGTTTGCAAAAGGACATAATAATACTCCAAATTCCAATGCAACACTGGTACTGATTAGGGACTAAAACAAGATATCATGTGAAAAGTAACAATGTGTAGCACTGGATAATCCTGTTAGAATCGAAGTAGATTCACTATTGAAAGTGAAAGCGTGTTTGTTCTCTGAGTTTGACTTTTGGAATTATTTTTTCAGACACTCCTCAAATTCCTTTATGTACTTCTTTCAATTAATATGACTGAAGTTTACTTCCCAACCATAAGATCGTAAAACCCAAGGGAAATACTGGGGAGTAAGACAGCAGCTTTAAGGAGGTGCTGGTATTGTTTACAAATGTTTTGCTTCTGAAGAGTGTTTCTGAAATTAGTCTGAGTGCTACCTGTGAAGGTAAGCCAACAATGACGTTTTTACATAAACTGTTTGCTCTGTTGGTGAATGTCTAAAATATTTCATAATCTCAGGAGAGAATAGTGCCATTTGACATCATCTAGTCATTAATATTGTCAAAGTACTGAAGACAGATCTCCAGCAATATGCTAATAAAAACCTGAGAAGAAGACTAAAAGTACTTGTCAGCGACCCACAAAATTTCTGTCGGCAGCCTTCTGCTGGCACATATTGATGCTGTATTTACAAAGACAGAAAGAAAAGTTATTAGCTGTTTATAAAGAACATTTCAAATAATAAAAAATGCTATGATATCTAAGTTATGAGATAGCAGGAAAGCTGTTGACAGCAGGCACTACAAGAGGAGAAGGAGATGGGAAGGAATAATGCAGCATAATCTATTACATGTGGAAAAAGTATGCCAGGGCATTTGCATGAGAGATATAATCAGAATCTGCTTTTACATCCTGCTGCCCACTTGCCAAAGGACTACTCCTTTACACCTTGCAGAAGGGGGACCCCTCTATATTTTTTCCATGTAGCATTAATATTTCCAAAGTGATGTGTTTCAATAACACGGATTGTAGACTCACTAGGGGAGTGCCTACTGGTATAATCTGTGTAATTTGGTTACCAAAGTAATAAATTTCCCCAAGAAAGGGGGAGTATCCAGTGTTGGTCAATCTGTCCCATGGTTCCTTTGTTATCAGGCACTGTTTATGGACAAAGAATTAGCTCATCATATTAAATTAGAAGGATTAATATTCAATTACAAAATTAGAAATGGAATTATGAAGACAGAAAACACATTGCTGATGTACCAGAACTCAGCTGCATCCTCACACTGTTTTTTTTGGTTTGTCTCCTAGGATAACATTCTACCATAAGAGATGTGGGCTGACTATAATATATCTTAACTTCTTCCAGAAATCTGTTCAGTATGCTTCTGGGTTATTTGAACTGCGGGTTGATTCCTGCTGCATGTCCCAAAGCAGCCCATCCTCTGCGGGTTACACAGCTCTGCTACTAAGTTGCAAACCTTTGTAAAAGATGCGTTAGAGGGAAACCCTTGCTAGCACTGTGCATGGTCACTTCTCCCTAGCAGTTCATGGAGAACGTACTAGGCACAAACAACAGCAAGCAGCTTTGAGGGTGGTTCTGCCCCAGCTCGGGAAGGCCCCTCTCTCTGGGCGCTCTGCAGGTCACCTGCCAGCGGTGCTGCGTGACAAGGGCTGGGGGCAGGATTGCCTTTCTCGAAAAGCTTTTCCTTCGTGGCTCGCTCCTTTCTGGGATGACCCTCATGAAGCTAGGGAAGTGCGAGGATCTGTAAGAACACATCAGCGCTGTTGGACCAGCGTGTTTTTGCCAGCAAGGTAAGGGAGCGCCTGAAGCAGCGAAACCCCAGAGCCAGCGGAGCACACACAGCCCCCGGGCCCACCTCAGCGGGGCAGCCGAGGGCTTCGGGCAGGCGGGGAGCGGCAGCCTCTGGCTGTGCTGGGTGGGCACAGTACCGAGCCGGGGCAGCGCAGCGCACAGCTGGCTGGGTCAAGGGGTGCAGCCCCGGCCCCCAGGCCCGACTGATACACAAGCCCGGACATAAACACCGGCCGCGCCGTGCCCAGCCCACCGAGGAGGGCAGGCGTGGACGGCCGGGCCGCTTCGGGAGAACGGGGCCCTGCGGAGGGCGAGGGGCGCAGGGCAAAGCCAGGCCGGGCGAACTCACCGCCAGCCCCGCACGGGGCGGCAACCGCCCCCAACGGCCGCGGGGTCAGCCCCGCCCCTCCTCGCGCTGCCCTCACCTCGCGCCGGGCCCTCCCGGCGCTCCCGCGCTGCCCGGCGGGCCCGCTGCGCCCCCTCCCGCCGGGCGGCTCGCAAGGCATTCTGGGGCCTGTAGTCCCTGCCCCCGCCCTCCCGCCTGCGGAGCCTCTACGCGGAAGCGGGCGAGCGAAACTACAACTCCCAGCGGGGGGAGGGGCGTGCCCCTGAGCGTCCGTGCCTGAGCCTGCACGGGGAGGGAGGCGGGTCCCGTTAGGTCGGGCTGCGTGGGCGGGGCTTATCTTTCCCTGCCGCTCACCCGCACAATTCGTTCGCCCTCGGCCCGGCCGCGGGAGCGGGAGAGGCCTCGGCCGGCGCTGCCGCCAGACATCGCTCGCGGCTCGGCGGCGCCCGCCTGTGTGCGCGCGTGCCGGGGGCGNGCGGGCGGGAGCGGCGGTTCCAGCGCAGGCACTCACCGCCCGGCGCGTTCCCCGGCCCCTTCAGCCCGCCCGGCGGGCGGCTGCCGGCGCAGGCGGCCATGGGGAGGAGGTAGTGCTGTCGCCGCGTTCCAGCGGCCAGAGGGAGGGCTGGGCTGATCCGGCGGCGTCCCCGCCGGGGCTGGTGCGGGGGACCTGCCCGCCGTCTCGCCGGGAACCGGCTGACTGACTGACCGGTCGCGGAGGGGGTGCGCGCTTGTGTGGTCCCGTCCCTCGCCGCCTCCCCCCCGCTCCTCCCGCGGGCGGCCGCCGCTGCGGTGGTTACCGCCTCCCCCTGAAGATGAAGAGGCGGCAGCTGCTGCTTCTGGGTCTGGCTGCGGGGGAGAAACCTGGATAGAGGCTCCAGAGAAAAAGAAACGAAAAAGGGGAGGAGAGAAAGTCGGCGCTCGCCGGCTGGCCGAGGGGGAGCCGGGCGTTTTTCTCACCCCTGCTCCGGGCACAAGCACAGCGAAAGTAGGGACGCCGGCGGGAAGCCGCTCCTCTGCGCCGAGGGGAGGGAGCAGGATGCGGGGGGGGCCCCGCCAGCGCCGCGGACCGTGGGCGAGAGGCTGCGGCGCGGCGGCGTGCGGGCGCCCGCGGCGGCTCTGAGGCGGGCGGCGAGGATGGTGGAGGGAGGGAGAGGTCCCGGCAGAGATCTCCCACCGGCCGCGGAGCCTCCATTTCTCCTCTCATTCCCCGTTCCGCACGGCCGCCCGCCCCGCGGGGCTGAGGCGCTGGGGAGCATGAGGCGGCGGCGGGGACCTGTTGTGTAGGGGCAGGCGGGAGTTAAGCGCGGCGGCGGCGCCGCCCGGGGCGCGGAGCGTGAGGCGGGGGAGCGGTTCGGCGGGGAGGGAGGATGAGGAGCTGCTGCCGGGGCGCTGGTGTCTGTCGGGGACCGGCCGAGCCCCGGACTGACTCTGGCTCGGGAGAATCCCCTTCGGTGGAATCGTGACAAGGGGAGAAGGGCCCGCGGGGAGCCCTGCGCCGCCAGGTCTGCGCGGAGCGGCGGCCGCTTCCCGCTGAATTGCGGCTTCAGGAAGAAGAGAACTCGAAGTGTTTCTCGGAAGCTGGAGTTGCAGACTGGTTTCTTTCTTGCCCTTTTTTTTTCCCTTAAAGGGTTGTAACGCATGTTTTAGGAATGGTCATTTTTAGCAGTGAAATCTGCAGCGCAAAGAAGGATTATAAC
Organism: Pampusana beccarii; assembly: GCA_013399365.1. Classification (NCBI taxonomy): domain Eukaryota; kingdom Metazoa; phylum Chordata; class Aves; order Columbiformes; family Columbidae; genus Pampusana; species Pampusana beccarii. The sequence goes on from VWYH01000482.1 coordinate 825,763, forward strand.
AAGTCTCTATGAATGATAGACTCGATTGCTAAACCTTGCCTTGACCAACTTCTGACCCTCGGAGAGATCTCTCAGGGTGTGCGTGGGAAGGCGAAAAAAATAACCCTCCCATTTGAAAATAAACTTGAAAAAAAAAGACTAGTTTTTTTGGACAGCCTAACTGCTTTTTAATTTTTTTTTTTTGGTCTTGTTTTGTGGTAAGTTGTTTTAAAAAGAATTGTCCTACACAGTTGTTTTGTAACTGGTGGAGGAAGGAAGGATCCCTCTCAAGTGTTTCTGATCTGACAGCTTTGGTTTCTGAAGAGTTAACTGGTGTTTGCATGATACACCTATTGCTAGTCTGGTAGCGGACTTTTCATCTTTTTATTTGCTGTTTTTATTAACTGGGGCTGGTGGAGAGGGTTTTCTTGGTCAGAAGAATATTTGCACATACATATATTGTATATATTTTTGGTGGGGTTCTCCCCACATTTTACTCTCTCTTGATGACTCCTGGAGGTGGTAGTGGGCCCATGAAAGACTGTGAATACAGTCAGATCAGCACACACAGCTCTTCGTCTCCCATGGAGTCTCCCCATAAGAAAAAGAAATCAGTTCCCAAGAGAAAATGGGAGGTTTTTCCTGGAAGAAACAAATTCTTCTGCAATGGGAGGATCATGATGGCTCGACAGACTGGAGTCTTCTACCTGACTCTCGTTCTCATCTTGGTCACCAGTGGACTCTTCTTTGCATTTGAGTAAGTGACACTGAAGTCTTCATATCTTCCTTCTCTTCCTCTATTTATTTATTTTCTGGCTGAAAGCAAGGTAAACATGTTTATCCAGATGTCATCAAGAATGCTGACTGAATTCAGCTAATAATGGTTTATATAATTGAAAATATGATCTAATAAGATGCTGAGGGACACGTGATCCTGTTTTAGTTATCATACTCTATGAAAATTTGCCATGAGAGAATTAAGGTTGTAGTGCTTATATACTGCACGTTTTGAGCCCTTGCTGATGTTGCAAGAGGACTGTAAACCAGCACGTTTGGGATAGTCAGGAAATGATGTAGCTTCTTGTCTGTCAGTTACTCTGCTGAGAAGCAAAACTGGCAGGTGCAAAAATACTGACCCTTTGTTGCAGAGCTGAATGCAAGAAAAGCAGTGTCTTTCATTAGTTTGTGAATTTGGCCTATTTTTTTCTCTTGAGGTCATTAAATATCTCATAGATAAGAATTCCAAGTTAGTAAAAAAAAAAAAAAACCACCACCCTCTACAATTTTGCATGTACCTGGCTTTCCACCACTAGGTAACAGCATGACTTTGCGATGGTAACTTGTATGTGAGTTTAGTCTTAGTTTAAGCTATGTTTGGTTTGGAGTTTTGGATTTTTTTTAAGCAGGCTTCTGGTGTCCTCCTAAGGCTTTTCTTCTCTGTTGCTCTGAATCTTCAGGAGTCCTTTTCATCTATATAAAGTGAAAACAAAGTGACAGCAAATGAGATGTACTGATTTTTGCGTTTATGTTGGAGTGGTTAAATTAGCTATGCATGACAATAAAGAGTTAGGCATATTATATGAACAGTAGAGTTTGACTTTTATTTCATTTTTTTTAAAGCACTGAGTACAAAGGTGCTCACACTGCCAAAACACTACCTATAGTAATAATTAAATTCTTTGGAAAGAGTTAATGCTAATTTATCTGTTTTAAACTATTGTAGCTTGATTTTGTAGTTAGTGTCAGGAAAAAAATTCTTCAAAATACATATACAGCTCTTAGTATTTTCTTGAATGGGAACTATTATGTATCAGTAAGATTCAGCACTGTGTCCAGAAATTCTCTTCACTTTGCTGAGTGACAGAGTTGAACAACAGAGGTCATTCGTTACTTGGCATCTTCAAGAAAGTAGTGACATTAGCAAACCCTGAGTTGTGACAGTGACATGTAGACCATCTTAACATACTGGTAGTAGTAAAGAAGGTAAAAATGCTCACTAAGAAGGTAAAAATGCTCACCAGTGGCTAAATATATATGTGAGCTCAGCAGATGCATTGTCTTTAGTGGGGTCCAGATTACTTCAGGGGGGTTTTTTGGTTGTAAATCATATGCAGACACTTTGAAGCTGCTTGAACATCCTTTGGGTAGCTGAAATAATACAGTCAATGATGGTATCTGTGTATTGCAAGTGTGTTTACTTCCCTGGTTTTAAAGAGGTATTAAAGGTGTAACCTGGTAGTATTGCATCAGGACTGGGTGCTCAGCTCTTCTATTTGCCATGATTCGGCCTGGTTTTACCTTGAGTTTCTGTGTGGGCCGACACTCACATCTGTGTGTGGTCTCATCACCTTCAGCGGCACTTCTGAAGGCAAGTGCTGACTTCCCGCCAATACCAGAATATAGATGTCAGATCGAAAAGGTAATGTTTTATAATCATGATTGTAAAACTTATTTAGTAAGCCACCACTTAGAGTTTATTTATACATTTTAATACTGTGATCCTTCAGAGAGAAATATTCTCTGCAGCTGCATGGTTCAGAACTGCTGAAGCAGGATGAGCTGCTCAAGCTGTTCATCACCTTCTGATTTCATTACTACTCTGAGTTATGTGCTCTGTGAAAGTCGAGTGCTGCAACTTCTGTCATGTCTTTGAGCTTATTTGCAGTGTAACTGTGTGTGATGGACAACGTTTTTTGTCAATCTACAGCATTTTGATATATAATTGGTGCTTATTCTAACCACAAGTCTTGAAGGAGGGAAAAATCTTGGGCTTTATATAACTGTATAAATTCTGTGTGTGCACACTGGTCTTGAGTCATTCTTGTATCACTTGCACTCTCCTTTTAAGGAAAATCAAAGTAGGGGGTGGCAATGACATTTCATTTTTATAATAAGAAGGTAGATTTTTGGTCTTTAAAAAGCACTTGCACTGGAAAATTATTACTCATCCTCTGAAGGCTAATTAAAAAACAAACCTGAAGACTACTGGAATGGTGTTTGTGATGTTTGAACTGAAGAAGGTTGTTATTGTTACAAATAAAAGAGGAGAGCCTCTGATTAAAACGTGTTACTTTGAAGCAGTTTCTAATTGCATCTCTTCCTAGCATTCTGAAGTTAGTATTTATTGATTAGTTGATAACACCTTGAGTGTCACTTCCATTATTTGGCTGATTATGATGTTCCTCATTAACCAGCTCTTTACAGAATATCACAGAAACCTGTTTCAGTCCTTTGAGTACAAACGGAGCAAAGTGATTTTTTAAATGGGCATGTGTCTCATGTGTCTGAACTGTAAGGTCAAACTGTTGTTGACAAGGAAGATGCTCTGTGTTCCTGGAATTGTTTAGTCTTTTTGCTACAATTGAAATAAATGATTTTGTTTCCTTTGGTTTTGGAAACTGGAAAATAGGTACTCATGCTCAAAGTCATTCCCTGGTTGCAGGCAGTGGAGAGGGTGAGTAGGAAAGAGATGACGTTAACAGCTGATGCCTGGGAAAGCGTCCTGCTAACACAAACACTTTTCCTTTATCCTTTTGGCTTTATTCCTCTAATGTAATTCTCCTCCTGTCCCCCCGCCCCTTCATTTTATTTTACTCTTGATACCCACTCATCCAGAACTGTATCTCATGTGCTTTGATTTCCCCTCCAGGGGAGAAATACATTTCTCTGAATCAACGAATCCTAGCTCTCCAAAAGCAAACGTATGTCATACGCCTTGACCTGCATAGCTTTTGACATTGAACCGTGCCTCTTCATATTTATGCTTCTGTGCTTTTTCCTACCTGCTTTTTCCGACTCCTACTTTCAGCTGGCTTTATTCCTTTCTCTCAGTTGACTTTTATCTCTCTTGTATATTCCAAGTACATCACCACCACTTCCTTTTATCATTTTACTGTTCTTCTTCATTTTCAAAGAGGTAAACCAGAATTTGCTTAAATGAAAAACAACAACAAACCATAAGGTTCCAAGCAGGTGAAATATTTGTAATTCCAGCCTTCCTCCCATTTAAAGGAAGAGAATGCAGATAACAAGCAGTTTTATTTCTGTAACTTGCATATTAAATGTAACATGAGTTATTGCACGCCCTTTTCGGTCCCGAGAGGGATGCTGTGCTGGAGGTATTCTTAAAAATGATGCCTATTTAAAAATGCTCAAGATGGGGCACCACAAATTACTTAATTTGTCTTTAAAATGTTGGTATGTTATTTTACATTGAAAATATATTTCTTAACTCTAACCTCATGATATTTAGCTATTTTTCTTTTTTCTTGCAAATTTGGCTTTGTGTTGAACTTTTTTTTTTTTTTTTTTTTTTTTTTTTTTTTTTTCTTTTTTTTTTTTTTTGGTTTTTTTTTTTTTTTTTATTTTTTTTTTTTTTTTTTCTTTCTCTCTCTCCTTTGCCTTGCCCTGTTACACAGGCATATATATATTTTTTTAAACTATTCAGTGCTCATATAAAAGTAGCTGCATGAAAAGCCTGGAAAACAAATTTCTTTCCCCAGAGCAAAGATAGCATCCATAACTGAAGAGCAGATCTCAATGCTGTACCTAGCCAGTTCAACCACTGTATTTACGTATGTGTAAAGTCCTTTATTGGTACAATTGGTACAAACTAAGGCACTTCATGCTTACTGCTTTTTTTCAGCTAGATACATGTACCACAAAGAGAAAAGAACACTTTATGCTTATGGTCAGGGAACATGTCTATACCTGATCTCCTTCAGTCCAGCCACGCAAATTAAACTTCCTGTGAAAGGTGGGTTTAAGTGAAGATGCCAACTGAACTGAATTGACTCAGGCACAGTCATGTTTTCTTCTGTCAACTCAGTTGCAGGGTGAGTAGCTCTCGAAGAAGGTTGCAGCAGATGGTAGGATGCCGGAAGGGCTGAAGCAGTGCAGCTCTTTTCTCTGTAAACGTGAGTCAGAGCCCTGTCACTTCTGATTCCATTTGACACTTGCACTGATTCAATGAACTAGAGATTTTTTTTTTTGAGCCAGTTAAATCTTGATTTTTGTGAGCATTTGTGTGACTGTGCTGTCTTTTGAAAGATGGATGTTGGAAAAGTGTTTAAACTGAGACTGTTTATGGGCATATGCTTGTACGAATCATTGCTTTCCATTGGCTCTTGCAGTTGCTGGCAACCTGCTCCATACCTCCCACTTTGAAAACCAGTGTGACTGGAGGACATCCATGAGTCACACTTCCTAATGCAGTGTAGATTGTTCAATATTGAATTTCTATAGTGCGCTATGGCAAAGTGGTGTAACTTGCTGCTCACTGTGACAAACCTCTGTGTAAACACTGATGTCAGTAAGCTGAGCATTTTTACTGTGGTTTTGACAATCGTCTTCATCTTATGGTAAATATTTTCTGGTCTTGCAAGAGGTGTATTCTTAGTGCAAGGTCATATTCCAAGTAGGTGGAATTAATCTTAATTCATTTACTAATCTTCTTTATCTATCTTGCTCTGCTCTTAAAATGAGTAGGTTACTTGCATCTCTTGATGACCATGTCCTTAAACTATGAGTTCCTTAGAAGGAAGTGCCACCAATCTGACTTCAGCTGTTAAAGGCTGGTATAAATTCGTAGGGCATTTCCTGCCAAAGATGTCAAAATGGATTTTAATGCAAAAATCCTGGCATATAAACTAAATGATTGTTCAACAGATAACTGCATCTTTTTCTACATGGAAGGCAGTAGGTGCCTAATATTGCACAGTGATGTAGGTGAATGCAGTGATGTAGGTGAATGCAGTGATGAGATGTTTTTTTTCCCCCTAGTTTTCTTTGTTTTTTAAAAAAGTCCTGTAATTAAAATTAAATTGGAGCAATATTCCTGTTTCTCATTTTGCCATATTACGCTTCTATGATAACTCAGTGAAAAAGACGTGGAATACAGTAAGTCTAATCTTTTGGGTTTACTTTTTGTACTGAGTTTATATAGATATGCAAATGATATGGCAAATTCCTAAGGGATGGTATGCATTCCAACTAGATGTGTTTATTATTGGCACTTAAGTTACCCTGAAAATGTTAACCGTCAGAGACAAATATCTTTCAGGTACAAAGTATATCTAATACTTTTTCCTGTGACAAGGGATTTTCATTTCCTTGGTCACAAATAGGTTTACTTAATTCATCTCTTCTAACTTCCCCAGTGATCTGTGCAAGTATGTCTGCTGAAGTTTCTCCTTCATCAAAAGGGAGTAGATTTTACTACCCTGTCTTGAATCACAGAATGTTAAGGATTGGAAGGGACCTCAGAAAATCATCTAGTCCAATCCCCCTGCCAGAGCAGGAACACCTAGGTGAGGCTACACAGGAATGTGTCCAGGCAGGTTTTGAATGTCTCCAGAGAAGGAGACTCCACAACCTCCCTGGGCAGCCTGTTCCAGTGCTCTGGAACCCTCACTGTGAACAGGTTTCTTCTCATATTTAAGCGGAACCTCCTGTGTTCCAATTTGTATCCATTGCCCCTTGTCCTATCATTGGTTGTCACCGAGAAGAGCCTGGTTCCATCCTCATGACACTCAGCCTTCATATATTTATAAACATTAATGAGGTCACCCCTCAGTCTCCTCCAAGCT
>VWYH01000482.1:832843-873884 GCA_013399365.1 Pampusana beccarii
TAGACCACATCCACTGCTCTGCCATCATCTATCCACCTGGTTCTGTCCTCATAAAAGGCTATGAGGTTGGCCAAGCACGACTTCCCCTTGGTGAAGCCGTGTTGACTGTCCCTAATGACCCTCTTATCCTTGGTATGCCTTGAGATGGCACCAAGGATAAGGTGTTCCATCAGTTTTCCAGGGATGGAGGTGAGGCTGACCCATCTATAGTTACCCAGGTCCTCCTTCTTGCCCTTTTTGAAGACTGGAGTGACATTTGCTCTCCTCCAGTCCTTAGGCACCTCTCCCATTTCCCACAACTTCATTGAGCAGGTATATCAGTTTAAACTTTTAAACCTGATTTGAACAAATTATATAATATAAATTGAAATCATTTTACCCAGAAACATACTAATAGCATTTGATAGTAGGTCATGCATCTTGACTTTTCAAGGGTAGGCCTATTTATGTGGAAATGGATAATGATTAAATGCTTCATTTTTCAGAGTAAAATGCTGCGACGACAACAGACGGGTTTTGGAAGTCTTACCTTCTTTAGTTCCCCTGAAATTGCAGAGGCTTTTTATGGTTTTGTAATGCTAACCCCTTTTCCAAAAGAAATGGTAAACAGCTTCTGTTTGTGTGGGTTGCGGTTTTTTGTTTGGAGGTGCAGTTTTTTGGTTTTGTTTGTTTTCTATTCAGCTTAGTTGATGGCCTTTTATGTTTCATGTAGAAAACAAATTTTGAACATAATTTTTCATCTTTTAATTTACTCCTTTCTCACCTATAGTTCTAGTTATATTTCCACCTCTTCTTTTCTTTGAGAAGTTGGAGGGAAATGAAAATAGGGAGTATAACAGTGTGAGAAGTGATGTTTGCTTCTCAGATACCACGTCCACTCAGGACCTTGAGGGAATCACTATGTAGCTGTGGACCATCGACACATGTGCCTGTTCAGAGTGAAATGTGAATGTTTGTGATCTCCTTTGCCTGATGTCACCCCAACCCCTTGGAGAAAGAGGGGAAATTTCATCATAGCCTGCTGGGAGGGTGATTTTCTGCTCTTATCATAGCTCAGCACGGTTGTTGCAGATAGGTGTAAATTCTCACTTGGGATATGTGATATCCCTTTCAGAGTGGGGAAAAAAAACGTATTTTCAGAAGTTTAGTTGAAAAGACTAGACTATTTCAGTTGGGACCTACAATGATCATCTAGTCCAACTGTCTGACCACTTCAGGGCTGACCAGAAGTTACAGCATGTTGTTAAGGGCACTGTCCAAATGCCTCTTAAACACTGACTGGCTTGGGGCATCCACCACCCCTTTTGGGAAGCCTGTTCAGTGTTTGACCACTCTCTCGGTAAAGAAATGCTTCCTAATGTCCAGTCTGAACCTTCCCTGGCACAGCTTTGAACCATTCCCCTGTGTCCTGTCCCATGCCAGGGAGAAGAGCTCAGCACCTCCCTCTCCCCTTTCCCTCCTCAGGAAGCTGTAGAGAGCCGTGAGGTCACCCCTCAGCCTCCTTTTCTGTGAAGTAGACAAACCTAAAGTCCTTAGCTGCTCCTCATAGGACATTCCTTCCAGACCTATCACCCGCTTCGTTGCCCTCCTCTGGATGCATTCAAGGACCTTTTCATCCTTCTTAAATTGTGGGGCCCAGAACTGCACACAATGCTCGAGGTGAGGCAGCACAAACACTGAATACAGCAGGATAATCGCCATTCCTGACAGGCTGGTGATGCTGTGTGTGTAATGCCCCCAGATGGGGACACACTGCTGACTGACGTTGAGCTGCTGCCAACCAGCACCTCCAGATCCCTTTCTGCAGGGGTGCTCTGCAGCCACCCACACCTTCCAATTTATACTAGCGCCCAGTGTTACTCTAACTTAGGTGCAGAATCTGGTTATTCTTACCTATATAAATGTCTTCAAATATTTACAAATGCTGATGGATAATACTTCTGTATGTCTTCAGCCTTCACAATGTGAGGTTAGACTTGTAATTTTGTAACAGTTGTTTGATAAAATCTGAATTTATCACTCAGAAGTTTGAGGTTTCTATTGTTGATATAATCTGTATAGTATGCCTGTTTTGTCTTTCCCTGAGTAGGTACTGTCACCCCTTTATTTGAATGGATGTGTGCCAAATGTATAAAATCTATCTTTGGGAGACTGGGAGAGTTATGTTAAATAGATTTACACTACTGAAAAATGAATTTCTATTAGTTCTTCTTGGGAGACTGGCATTGCCATGTGACTATTTTCATATCAACCCCACAGAAATTTTCATACCTTGTTTGAAGGAAATATGTTGGGTTTTTTTCAGATGTTTTCTTAAGTCAGTTTCTCAGGAATCATATTACATATTTAGGTTCATGTGAAGTATTATTTTTACTCATGTTTATATTTGGACTAATGATGCAAAGAATACCTTTGTTGCTACATTTTCTGTCATAGCTGTGTTACATTATTGTTTTGTAAATGGCATTTTATATGAAACAAATATATCAGTGATTAGCTCCCCTCTGGATGACCGAGACATTATCTTCCTTTAGAATGAAAAGAGAAAATATTAGTCTGTGCAGAACTTGAACAAAACCGTTCTGTCCATGCTCTTTTTTTTTTGGGGGGGGGAGCAGGGGGTAGGGGATGGAAAAAATATTTGCTTGCAAACATCTGGGCTTGTTTGTAGATTCAGTAGAAGCTGAAATTTGATCTGGACATTAAAAATATAAATTCCTTTTTAACAACAGTTATACCTTTTAAACAGTTAAAAATAACAACGCAAAGCCTTTTATACTGCCTTTTTAATGAGAAGAGTATCTCCATTTAGTGCAGCTTTAAACTGTTAGTTGTAACATTCAAGTGTGAACTAATTATTGGGAAAGTGAAGATGACGGCAGAAGAGGAGAAAGCTGAGAGTATTTTTAACTTTCTAAGCTGCATGATTGTTTCAAAATAGCCCAGTCAAAAACCCCATTGGCTTAAAATACTGGGACACTTTGAAAAATTGCATAAAACATTATAATAACTTTATCTAGGAAATTTTCGTCATCCTGATTGATGATGTTTTAAGTAAGGCTGTTGTAGCTGATGATCTCTTAAGTTCCAGGCTGCCAGTAAAGGTTTGTACGTGTCAATGCTGCTGGTCTTTCCTTTGGAAAAGCTGATGGAAAAGGAGAAAGAACCCCTGAAGTCAGCTGGAGCTACCAGTGTTTGTTAAACTTCATGTAACTAAAGACCATTTTTTTCAGAACTTAATACAAAATGTATAAGGTGGTTAATACCAGTGTTTGTTAAACTTCATGTAACTAAAGACCATTTTTTTCAGAACTTAATACAAAATGTATAAGGTGGTTAAACTTTTTCCAAAGTAAAGAAACAGACTAAAATCAAGAAATCAAGATAAAGTCTATGTATAGTAGCCAAAAATAAAATTCTGTTCATATTTCTCACATTGCAGAAGTATTAGATGTTGCTGACATAAAATGTACTTAGGGAAGGAGGCTGAAGTGTTTTGGAGTTTGTTTTGTGTAACACACACCCTGTCCCTTAACCCTGTTGTACATATTCATAGTGGAACTCCTGTCCGTACTGCAGTTACCAGGCGAAGGGGGCTTTGTATTTGCAAAGTCCGACCATGGGTTTTCTGCAGTGTGCATTAGTGGAGATCTTACCCAACTACATTCCAGAACATTAACTACCAAGTTGACAGTGTGCTGTAGTGCTATATGATTATTCAGCTTCTATATCCCCCATCACTTCATTTTCATCAGTGTCCGTAGGGTTTATTCACGTTATTGTGGCTAATGAGGTCTTACATAATGAGCTTGGCTAATGAGATCACAGCTGGTTTTGTTTTATGTTTTTCCACTCCTGCTGTCCCTTTAAGTTGCTTACTGTGATAAACACTGGCAGTGTGCATTTATTGTGGTGAATATGCAGTCAGGTCAGCTTCTTCTTTAAGTTTTACTCTTATTTAGAAAAAAAAAAATTACAAGACAGAGATTAAACAGAATACTGAAAATTCAATTGAAAATCGAGAACCTGAACTCAGAAGTTAAGATATACATAAAATCTGCAGTTTGTGAAGTTCATGTTATAGTTTAAGTGCAAGTTAACACTTGCATGGTCTGCATTGAGAATGTATGAAATAAATTTTGGGGTTTTAGTGTACGTTTCTTATAGGCATGATGAATATATATTAGTTCTTAAGAGCAGGGAACATATATGCTAGAATTTATTATTATTTTAGCATAAACACTCAGTATATTACTAGAAGTCTTGAATGTAGATTAAAAAACATTGGCAGGGATTGGACGCATTTTTTCTCCTGCTAGGAAAAGGAGCACTAATGCAAAACTTTTGGTTTTGATTGTGATAAATGTTGTGTTCCCTCTTTTTTGAAATTGGGAAATTGCAGTCCTGGTCTTGCGTGTTCTGTGTACTTGTTAGATATCCCACTGGCCATGTTTCAGGGTAGAAACAAGTGTCAGACCAGCCTGTACTTAAATTTTGCTGGCACGCTTTTTTTTTGCTCATTGTGTGGGTTTTCATGGCACAAATATCTATGCGAGTTCCATAGTAAATACTGTTATATTGGCAAAAAGGACTTTATAGTGTCGAATTAGAATGTGGAAGAGTTACAATTTTTCCTGATTTGGAACTCTGTAAAGCAGTTAAAAGCACTAAGAAAAGTAAAGGTTAGAATAGCAGTGACATCTCTTTCATTAGTATTACAACTCTGTAATAATCTTGCTTCTTGTAAGAATGTGTTTTCTTTCGAGCTGAAGATCATAATGCCCCTGTATAGTGAAAAAATACAATGTTTGAGATACTTTTATCACTCAACATGATTTTAACTGTTTCCAGGGCTGGACAGGCATCAAGTAAGGAAACAGCCAAGTAAACTTTGTCATTAGCCTGAGTAGACTGGTACGTGAAATGTGTTGTATGGTATGGTATAAAATATTGGACTGCACTGTGTAAAGGCTGTAATCATTTCTGGTTTGCCTCAGTGAATTAGCCTGGAGGAGGCTCAAGGGGGATGTTATTAAAGTAACTACTTGACTGGCGAGGGGGAGTGAAAAAAGAAGAAAAAAAAGAAAGAAGGCCTGGTCTCTTCTCAGTGATACCCAATGACAGGACAAGGCGCAATGGACACTTTTCCTGTTTTTTTTCACTTACCTGTTGTACCTCACCAAGCTTTGCCCTCTACTATCCATCTGGCTTTTGCTGAATTATATTTAGTGTTTTCCTATTGTGTTTAAATGAAGTCCATTTAATCCAGAAGAACGTTTCTGTATACAGTTCTTCCAGCAGTGTGATGTTTTCATCAGTTTGTCTGTCTCTCACTTCAATTCTGTGAACTTTTCTTTCTTTCCATCTAATCTTCCTAATTCCTAATCTTCCTATTAACTTTTAATAGTCTAAGAGCACTGTTCCTGTAGAGGGGATGGGGATGCAGTAATGGTGAAGTTGAAGGACTTAGTTTTCTCGTTTCCATAGTCATAAGGGATGAGAATATAATTTTTTCCTGTGATCTACATTGTATTTGCCTATATCATTGTGCAGATATGTAAAATCATGAGGTCTGTCTCCCAATGCTTGAGGCAGGTCAAAACGTTTGGATTCTTCAGATTGAGCTTTCTTCTTGAGCTTCCTATGTGACAATATTAGCCTCAGACCAGCTCTTGCAGCTTAATAGAAAGCCCCACCTCTGGACTCCTAGACATAAAGGATGAAATGGTTTGTCAGAAAAGCTGCTAAAGCTGGATTTGTTATCTTGAGGAAGAGAAAATACCCTAGATATGTCAGATTAATCCAAACTCCATTTAACATTGATTTGCAAAAAAAATAAAAGTGTGAATAATTCCAGTAGGGCAGGTGTCCAGTTTTGGATTACAAATTGAAAATAAAATTATAAGAGGAGAAAGCTTAAATGAAACAGCATGTTTTATTTAAGTAAAATATATCTCGATCTCTATGTGCTATAGTAGCTACCACTGCTAAGTTCCTCTGAGGCTGGTGGAAGCCAAAGGGGCATTTCTCCATACCACATATTCAAAGCACTGGGAAAACAGAGTGAACTTCATGCCTGTAGACCAGCTTGGTTTTTCTGAGGGGACAGGAGTTGGATTCTTATTTCATAGGAGCATCCCAGTTTCCTTTCTGTTTAGCAGACTCCATTGCAGTGAGACAAATCTTACAGTCATAGGCTGCTGAAAAGGATGGAGCACCCCTCTTGGGGGTTGGACTAGATGACTTTTAAAGGTCCCTCCCAACCCAAACTATTCTATAAATCCCTTCTCCCAGGCCTCAGATGTTACCACTTTAGACTGGCTCTGTTGTTTTCCCCACCCAATGGTGAACCACTTCAGGGAGTTCCCTTCCTGCAGAAAGCTTATCCTTCCCTTCTGCCCACACAAATGAGAACTTTCTGCTGCTTCAGATCCCTGAGCTGAATCCCTGAAAATTCAGAAAAATGTTATTACTGGTGCAAGGGATGAAGTGGGGAAGCAAGAGGGAGGAGACTGTCAGATCATCTCAGCTATGATTTGAAATTGTATCTGAGCTTGAGGAAACTTGTTGATGTGTGGTCTTGGTTTGTTGTTTGGCATCTGTGAGGGCACAAACAGAATATTATTTGGCTTACCTGAATTACTCTTTAGTTGCTTAATGAGAAACTAGAGTTTTGACTTCTTAAACATATTTTATTTCTGAAGTAAATGGATTGTAAGTTACAGAACTTAAACTGCAGCATCTTTCAAATAACACATTATTAAGTGCTCTTTAGTAGTTTATGTATTTTTTCTCTGTATTTTTTTAAAGACACTATACGCAACTCTGTAACATAACACGAGGCAGTAACTGAAGCATCCTTGCCTGTGTAGTCTCTGTTCCCCATATCCAGACTGCAGAGCCAATGTGTTTTATTGCATTTGATAGCAGAGCCTATGGAAAAGCTGCATGAACCTTCTTCACTGTAGTTTGTATAAAAACAGCTGAGTTAGCTCAAAATATGCTAAACTGAACCAGGAAAGGAGTTTTCTTAATCCTTGTCATTTCTCCTGTGCTTCAGCTGAGAGAGCAAACAACGCAGGGAAAAATTGCCTGTTTCTTCACAGCCCGGTTCAGCTACCTCCTTGGGTGTTGTTTTGTTTTGTTGGTTTGTTTGGCATTGTGAATGTTGTATGTTTAAACTTAGGAGGATGAAGGAAGATTCATAAAGCAGTTAATGGAAAGCTGAACAGCCTGCATGCAAGAGGCAGTTGGAATGGATGTCTCTATTCACAATGTGATAAAAGAATTTGCCTTTAAAATGATTTTGTGAAATAAGCCACCTAAAGCTAATCAGAGCAGAAGGAATTGTCTATAGAGCTGAAGATGGGGAAGAAGTTGTGGACTGAAATCTAACAGAGATTAATCTAATTCAATATAAGACCTTGTTTGGATAATCGTTCTTCTTTCACATCACACTAAGATCAGAAGGCTCTCTTCTCTTCACCTTGAGTTGCAGGGGCTCTGAGACTTCTCATCACTGATGTGAGTGTTCATTGTCAGAGTAAAATATGTTTGTTTGTTTGTTTGTTTTTCCTCTCTAATGTAATGAACCATAGATGATTTTAGGATCAGGCTCCACTGTGCACTGGTTTTTAATGTTAGTCCCTGAAGTCAGAATCTCATTTCCAGTACCTGAGTATATCAAAAGAAGGGTGTTGGGGATAGAAGGGCATTTCAGAGGAGAGCTCATAAAGTTTGGATGGAATAACATAATCATGCTTTTTTACTCAGCTCATACTCTAAGAGGTGTTTGGGAAACAGGCAATTGGCTATGAATGTGAAAATCTAAACAGTCAGATATGGGAAAAACAACTGACATGCTTAGATCCCAGTACATGAAACTGTTGTAGGCTGACATCCAGCTCGATTGAAAGGTAAACATGCCCTTCCCAATGCACATACCTTTCTATTATTGCATCCTAGAAAAATTTAACCAACGGTTAAAGTTGGTAAATGGTAGTCTGGAGTTGCAGTATTACTCAATGGTTGACTGTTCTTGGCATAAGTAAGTTTATTTTCTGTTCAGAAACATTTTTTTAAACAGTTGTCGGCACTAGCCCTTGCTGTTGCAACAAAGGCATGGCATTTGTGAAAGGAGCACATAGGTTCGTAGGCTTTTAGTTCAATATAAAAGCAGCGACATTTGTTGCAAAGGTAATTCACTGTTATTGAAATAACACTGTCACTGAAATAAGCTTTTAATTTGAGCTTTATTACAAGTGTTCTTTTTGACTGCAAAATAAAGGCCAAAGATTTAGGGAGCATGCAACTTGTCACTGAAGTTGATCCGTACGAATAGGAGTTGCAAGTTATTCATTCAGAATGAGTGTAGCCCTAGGCCAGCTATGTTTGCCTTCATATTCTGAATGATGACTGACTGACTGACAGTTTTGGAAAATTTTTCGATGTATGCGGAAGAGTTGAGGGCAAGGGGTGAATGAGGCATGGGGAGGAACTGGAGTATCTGCTGTAGTATTTGCTTCTGGAAATTAATTTCAGTTACTTGAGGGACAGTTGTTTTGCATCCATATTTAGTTAGTACCTATAAGTAACCCTGTAATAACATCTGATATACCTACTGGATTTTTCAGTTATTATTGTGTCCAGTACTGTAGGCAGAGTGGGACAGCACAGTAAGATACTTAGGTTACGCCACACTCTATGTTGCTTATGCATGTTGTGTCCTACCAATATTTCTTTCACTTCAGAGGCTGAAAATGAAAAATAAACATATGAAAATTAGTTGTGAATATATATGAGATGTTGAAATGGCTCAAGGAGGTACACTGGCAGTCCTAGTTTATCAGCGCAGAATTAAGAACTCTGGGAATGATGGCATGGTGCATAAATCTTCATTATATGACTCCTCTTGGGGTTTGGTTATTTATATATACGTTTTAAGAGGAGATCAGAACAGGGAGCTGTTAAGGACAGTAATACCAGTAGTGCTCTAAGGTTACAAAATCTTTGTGTGTGGTGTTTGTTTGTTTAGGTTTTTTTCAGTCCAGAAGTACCTTTCTATTTGCTTACTGTTTCTGATTGCTGTTGTGCTAATTTTTCATGCAAGGGAAGCTCTGTGGCTCTCGCCAAAGTTGTTCTTTTTTACTTCCAGTGCCACAATGGTGAGGAAAAGACTCAGGAGACAGGCTTGCAGGTTACATATAGAAGAGATAGTGGGTTGTTCTGAATCTTTGTTATAAATAGGCAGGAGTCTGCAAGTATGACAGTCTTTCAAAGATGTATGTTGTGTTGTCTTCATAAAAGTCCAATATTGACATCTGCCCAAGCACAAGTCTTTTGTCTGTGCTAAGAACTTGATTTTTATCAAGTAAAACCTCTGAAACCTCTGCCTATGCTGGGCATGCTTTTCTGAGGGCATAGCAAAATGGTTTCACTGAAATTACAGTTTTGAGCAATGCCAGCCTACTGAGGAGTTGGGTAGCACAACTCTTTCTGGGAGCTAAGCTCTGCTTTGTGAGGCTGCATTCACCTGTGGCTACAGGCAGCAGAAATGAAGAAACAGTGTACCGGCTTCATTCACCGCACATCTTCCAGTTTCTGCAGTCTCCAGTTCTGATTTTTATTTTTATTTTTATTTTTAATTATTCAAAAGTAATTTTCACTGAAACCCCGATTTATCTCCAGAGCAGTCCCACCCACAGCTTTAAGTGAAGCAGGACTCCTCAGGGGGTGGGGGGCTTGAAACCAAAAGCTCTGTCATAAGGCGTGACAGAGGAAGGACAGCCTGGCAGAAGGGTGTCAAATTTAATTTCTGTAGGCATGCTGCCATTTTATTTCATTTTGGCAGTCTTGAATGTAGCAATCTTGCAGTTTATTTTAGCATACTTTTTCTGTGTGTAATTATTAGACCAATAAGTTCTCAACCAGGCACTATTTCTATCCTTTTCCACACACTCCCTCCCAAATCAAGGTCTCCCCTTTTTTCCTTTTGCCTTATATGTACTTACTCTTTACCATTGTGTTCTGTGGACTGATGCTTCTTCCTTCAGCACTTTTCAGAGAGCTATAAAGGGCAGCACTGCCTCTTTCATCTGCTCAGGACAGCTTTTGAACTTGTTGCAGGGATGGGAGACATAAAGGCAAAGGACTTAAATCAATTTGTAGTGGTGGTGTAGTCTTGCCTTTTTCTCATTTTCCCAAGTCTTGCAGATAAGTCTCAAAGTTGCCTTTTTTTTTTCCTATGCTACTCTAATTGAGGAGAGAAGCACTATAGATACTGAGGATACTCGAATAGAAGAGGTGCTGTGTGCTTTTACAGAGGGAGGCATTTGGCTGTTTGGGTGGCATTTGTTTGCCACTGTTGAGTTAACTTTCACAGTGCTCATGCTGTAGGTGACTGGCAGAAATAGAGGAAGGTTCAGAGATGCTCTTTGCAGGCAACAAAATACAACTGGGAATGAGTTACCAGGCCTTGACAGAAATATTTCTGCGGGGGGGGGGGGGGGGGGGTTGTGGTGGTGCTACTGTTGTTCACAACAAGGTGGCTTGACATAAAATCTGTCTTTAACATTGTACATAATACATTGTACAGAATACTTACTTGTGTCTAAATGTTGGTTGCATAGGAATTACTCTAAGAAAGAACAATTTATAACCCTAAATACTCATTTTGCTTTTCAGTTAAGGTTCTAAGCAAGTTGTGTATGGGGAGCTATTTGATTTAAGTACATGTCAGTAGTCAAATTTGTGGAATAGCAAAGTGACTGGTGAAACTGCCTGGGTCCTGGTGAAACAGAAATTCACGGCAAATTTAGATTGGTGGAGTCCACGGTGTAATAGTCTTTAATGCACAGAATTTTCATTTTGTGATCATTTTATGCATGGGCTTTCTTTACATTTGCAAAAGAAAAATCTTTTAATGCTTAAGGCACTACTCTTTACAAGGTAATGTAGCACAGATACTTTGGTATTTAGGCATACCAACCCTATATTGACTGTTTTATTTTTGTACTGTAGAGCTTCAGAACCTACTTTATTATTTGTAATTACTTCCAACTTAATTTTTGTGTTCTAATTCTAATTGATGGCTTTCATTTTTGCTTTTAGTATGTTAGCATTAAATATTAAATATTTTCTGGTTTGAAGGTGCAGAAAACTTATTGCTCCCTCAGCTTTGGTCAGACATTATAGTTCTAAATTTATTTTCAGTTTGTAAGATGACTCCACCTTCTGATAGCTGTATTGGCTGAAGTGGAGTAAAGTTCATTTGCCTGTGGAGGAAACAGAGGAGATCAGCTTGGTTTTCCAGTGACAGCATTGGTCTAGTTTGTGTGAAATAAGGTATAAATAACTCAAAGCAGTGTTTAACTGTATATGATAGTTATAAAAGGCCTAGGTGTTGATCAGACTACAGGCAACTCAGAGGCTTGTGCATGTGTGTGACAGATATGGTGGGTGATAATTTTTGCTTCAGTACAGATTTTCCTCAGCTGTGTTGATCAGCAGGCACAAAAACTCATTAACACTAAACAGCTGGCAGAATGGAGAAGCAAAACTTTGTTATTTATTATTACACTATGGCTCGGGGTAAAAGTTTTGCAATGAGATTGGCACTGGCTGCTTCCTTAGCTAGTTATCAAGGCTCCCTGCCATCTCGAGTTTATTTTCCTTGCACAAAGCCTGGGAAAAAAGATGAACCTTGTTCTGAGGGTCACTGTGTCCAGCTGTCTTTCTGAGCAACAGGAGTGAATGCATTTCAGAACTACTGACCCTTCATCTATAATGTTGTGCCACTGGCTGCCCTCATTTAAAGCAAGAACCCTCAGGACACTGGGTAGAATTCAGCAGTTGTGGAAATGGATGAGAAGGGTGTCCCCCTAAGGCAGCTGAATGTAATCTACTCTTGTTCTGGCAGGTTCTACTGGAATTTTCTTTAAGCAAAAATCATCCACAAACCAAACTCCTCCTTTATTTGATGAAAATAGAGTTTTAGAGGGACTATTTTATTCTTATGGAAAGTTATCAATTAAATTTTAGTACTGTTTGTGACTGACTTTGAGATGGGAGGGTGGCTTCTGGGAGAGCTTCAATAGTCATCTGCATCTGTTTCTTTTGATCTCCTGTTTTGTTTGTGAACACAACTATGTCACCAGTTCAATAAAGGTGTGCCTATGGAGTAGAATTTGACTCATGGTGGAATCTTTCCAAAGGAGAAGATGGCCAGTGACAGGTGCAGCCCTGGTAATATATTTGCTCTTTTTGGTTGAGGACAAATGTGGTAGGTTCTTTCCCAAGAAGTATCTGAAATGTAGTTGTGTTTCAGAAATGTGGTTTGTAGCACAATTCATAGTATGAATTGGAGGCCAACTCCAAGATCTTGTTTATTACAGCCAAAAATATATTTAGGAATGCACTGTATTTTGAGATGGTATCTTCCCAATTTTTTTTCTTTAGACTTTTTTCACAGGCTCATGCTTTACGTTATTCTTCAGAAACTCTGTTTTCGGTTTGTACTTCACCTGTAGGGCTAACCTAGTCAAATTAAATTCTTCAGAATACTTGTAGCATTGCTTGCTTAGATGCAGGATAGCAATTCAGCAAATGATCTGTGCTCTGTGTTGTGCAAAACAACAATAAAAAACTTTAAAGGGAAGTCTGTTGGGGACAAGTAGACTTCTCTTTCAGTGGCACTGGACTATGACAAATATGGCATTAAGAATCTATGCAGAAACCAGGTTAGATCAGATTATTCTTTCCAGACCTGAATAATGATTTCTATGAAGTGAAATCTTAGCATGTTTGGAAGAGATCACAGACAATGCTTATGATATGTACAAAAAAAAAAAAAAAAAAGACATTAAATGCTGTTAGTGTGTGCTGGCTTTGACTGGGATAGAGTTAATTTTTTCCATAGCAGCAGCAGCAGCAGTTAATTTTTTCCGTAACAGTATGAAGCTGTGCCTGTAGTTTTGCTGAAAACAGTGTTAATAACACAGGGATGTTTTAGTTGTTGCTGAGCAGGGCCTGCACAGAGTCAAGGCGTTTTCTGCTTCTCACACCACCCTACCAGTGAGGAGGCTGGGGGTGCACAGAAAGTTGGGAGGGATTACAGCCGGGACAGCTGACCCCAACTGGCCAAAGGGATGTTCCACACCAGATGACATCATGTTCATTATATAAAGCTGGGGGAAGCAGGAAGGAGGGGATGTTCAGAGTGATGGTGTTCGTCTTCCCAAGTAGAAGTTACACGTGATGGAGCCCAGCTTTCCTGGAGATGCTGAACACCTGCCTGCCCATGGGCAGAAGTAAATGAATCCCTTGTTTTGCTTTACCTATTAAAATGCCTTTATCTGAACCCACAAGTTTTCTTACTCTTCTGATTCTCTCCTCCATCCCACTGGGACTCAGTGAGCAGCTGTGTGGGGCTTAGTTGCTGGCTGCGGTTAAACCATGGCATAGCATAGGTGTAAACTGTTGCTATAGATCAGAATGGACATGTGTTTAATTACTTGCACATGTGGGTTTTTTTCTGTTGTTTTTTGCTGGAGACCTCTGTCTACTTATAGTCCTGATTATGTTTAGGTTGATGTATAAGGGCAATGTAATGAAAGATGCTGTCTTCCCTTGAATATTGCTTTCCTCAGAATAGATAAGTTAGGTTGTTAAATTGAGAAATGTCTTGACTTTTTTAAATTTCAGTTTTCTGAACTTTTCTCCTTTTATTTCTCTCAAAATTAGAGAACCTGTCAGTAAAACTAGCAGTTTCTTCATCACAAGAACTTCATCCTTCTCTTCCCCTTTCCTCTCAGCACTCCCGGTACCTCAGAATGTTGGGATTTTACCCAGAGAGGATTATGCTGAGAGAGTTATGGTGATTGCTTTTGGATATGTAGAAGGATGAAAGTAAAGGCTCCTCCGCATTGTTTGGGATGTGACAGGAAGTTCTAACTTTATGTTGCAGCAGAAAGAATTCAGGTTAGAGGTTAGTAGACATTAGGGGAAAAAAACCCTTTCCAAGCATAAGGATGGGTAAAGAGTGAAATTTCCTAGGAAGATGGTGGAATTGTCATCAATAGAAGCTTTTGCAAAGCAGGCCAGACAGAACTTTGTCTTGTTTGTGTATAGCTGATCTTTTCTTGGAGTAGGGTAACTGCCAAAGATGGTTCCACTACCGTTATTCAGGAATATACCTATGAAATGCTAGAGGGATATTAGCTGAAACTGTTCTTTTTATTGTCTTTATTAATAATGTAACACTATTGGAGGTGGGGAAAGAAAGGAGTCCATATTGAGTAGAGTGCAATTATGCCAGTTACTTAATGCCTTGTAACTATTACTGCATAGAGGTGATATCTAAGTTCAAAAGGACTTTTGAACTTTCAAGAAGGAGAGGGCTATCGGTCACTCATCAACTGCATGAGGTTCAACAAGGGCAAGTGCTGGACTTTGCACGTGGGACATGGCAACCCTGGCTGTACCTACAGGCTGGGGAACGAGATGCTGGTGAGCAGCTCTACGGAGAAGGATCTGGGGGTCCTGGTCAATGGCAAATTGAACATGAGCCAACAGTGTGCCCTGGCAGCCAAGTGGGCAACTGTGTCCTGGGTGCATCAAGCACAGCATTGCCAGCCAGGTGAGGGAGGTGATTGTCCCGCTCTGCTCTGCACTGATGTGGCCTCACCTGGAGCACTGTGTGCAGTTCTGGGTGCCACAGGATAAAAAGGATATAAAGCTACTGGAGAGTGTCCAGAAGAGGGACACGAAGTTGGTGAAGGGTTTGGAGGGGAAGCCGTATGAGGAGCGGATAAAGTCACTTGGTTTGTTCAGCCTGGAGAAGAGGAAACTAAGGAGAGTCCTCATTGCAGCTACAGCTTCCTCACAAGGGGAGGAGGAAGGACAGGCACCGAACTCTTCTTTTTAGTGACCAACAACAGAACCCAAGGGAATGGCAGGAAGATGTGTCAGGGAGGATTTAGGGTGGACATGAGGAAAAGGTTCTTTATCCAGAGGGTGGTGGACACTGGAACAGGCTCCCCAGGGAGGTGTCATGGCCCCAAGCCTGACAGTGTTCAAGAAGAGACTGAACAACACCCTCAGACACATGGTGTGAACTGTGGGTTGTCATGTGCAGGGACAGGAGCTGGACTCAATCCTTGTGCATCCCATCTAACTCAGGACATTTTATGATTCTATATAGAAGAGTTTTAAAAGGAACCTCCAATCTAGAATTTAGAGTTGTCATATTAGACTATCACTGTGGGAAGAAAACAATCTAAATCTTCACTGATGTCTTAGGAAAGGCAATTAATGAGGTATGACATGAAAAATTTAATAGGTTACCAAACTGACCAGATGGTGTTTTCCAGTCCTACTGCATAAAAAAAAAAAGAAAAAAAAATCTGATTTTATTATAAAGCATGTTCTTTTTCTGTATTCTTATTAATCAGCTGGTGATCAGCTGATGCCCACATGTTCTTTAGAGGTAGACTGGACCAAGTAATCAGGATTGGTGTTTAGCTCCTGCTTACCTGATTTCTCAGACAGTGTATACATAGTTTCTCTGAATCCCTGGAGCCGTAGCATGTATATGTACCAGCTGTCTTGGAAAGGGCTATTGCCTGCAGCCATCTTCTGCCACTGGAGAAGCTTATATGGTCACCTTATTAGAAATGGTGTGGCCCTCAAATATATTAAAATAAAAGGTAGGACGCGAAACTTGTAAAACTGTCAAAGTACTTGCATGCTTCCTGTAGATACACTGCGCTCTAACTATGTGACTTTCTAAATTACAGTGTGTATTGTGACTTTCCAGTGAGTTTCAGTAGCTTTAGTGAAAGATATATTAAAAATTAATTGTGTGTGAAAACATGAATGTTTGTTTTGGCCTACATAAAAGAAATACTAATGGAATCCATTCTTACTGTCTGCTTTACTAAACATCTGAATTTTGATGAACTAGTACTTAAATTTTTTTTAACATGTCTAAGCAGGTTTACCTGTCTGGTATTAGCCTTGGAATCAGAACAAGTAATGAAAAACTTAATTTAACAAGTGATCTCTGAGATAGTCAAAGGCAATTGATGAAGGCATTGGCAACTGAATTGCCAGAATGGTCCTGAATTGACTGGAAGGACACCAGACTGGTCCACAATGGCAGGCAGAGGGGACCTTGCTCATCTCAAACTGTTTAAGTATATCTGTGACAAGTTGTCAGAGTTTTTATATGAAATAACCTCTTAAATTGGTGTGGGAGCAATTTGACAGCAGGAGAACACTTTTGGATTTTGTGGCGTGGCTGTAATTACCGGGCTTAGTGTGAGTGTCCTAATAAGTAATTTGAATAGTTAACCACCACCTTGTACCTGTCATTTTGCAGATCTTTGAGATCTTGTTTGTCTGCTGTAGCTGGGTGTTCTTGCTTGCTGCTGATCAGAGTCTCTTCAGAGCTTAATAAGCAAACAGCTAACCTGCTCTATTTAATTAGAGTTAACTTGTAAGCTGTTTACCACCATATGGAATCCTGCCATCCTGCCACTCAGCCAGACTTTTTATCTCTTCCTTTGTTAGCAAACGAGAGAACTGTGCTTAGCTTCAGAATATATAGCAAATAAGCTAGTTGGTACAGGCCAGACTTGACCGTGAGTTTTAATCCTTTATGAAGAGCATTGTGTTAGTTACCTCCTCAGCTGGAGTGGTGATGGAGTTTCAGCTCCTGCATCTCTGTCTCTGACCCCAGCTGTGGTGGTTCAGTACAAAGCAGAGAGGAGAGGCCTCTTTGGATGAGTGGAGACCCCACTGCTTTAGTCTGTATGTGTTACTATTACTTTGTGGCTGTAATGTAGAGTTTTATATTGTGCAAAAAGAATAATATTTAATGTTAAAGGAACTAAATGGGAATTGAGGGGAACAGAAGTTTCAAACTGTAAAGCTTTAATTGTGGGATTGGAATGGATCATAACTGCCTGGTATCATATTCCCACTCTTTGCTAATGCACTAATTGTGCTTCTGCCGGAGTAGGGAAAAGGCTAGCTGTAGATTGTACATTCAAATACATATATTCCCCCCCAACTTCATTACTGCCTATTAAACATACTGCTTTTGAGGTGTTTTCTTAACTGTATGAGAGCTCTAAATGAGTTATTTTTTGGCCTAATATGGCTCCTAACACTGGGACTTTGCAACTAATTTTAATTTCATCTTTTTTGGGGGGCTGGGGGGGTCCTTTTTTCTTTTTTTTATTTAGACTGACATACTGTGTTAAAGACAAATTTAAGGGAACTAATGTTACCTGCTTTCTGTTTTCAGATTTGGCAGTGTAATTAATTGTAGGCTTTACTGAGGTAATGTGTAGAAAGAGGAACATACTGCTGTGTGATGCTAGACAAATCAATTAGTGTTTGGTGTTACCATGACCTTCTTCAGCTGGGCCTTCCCAAAAGTTTATAATTTTTTCCTGAAAAATGTAATTCAAATTGATACTGTAATTGCCACTTTGATGTATTTGAGAATCAGCAAATGGAAGGGATAGTGCCATAGTACTCCAGCTATGTTTTTCTGCTCCAGTTTGCTGATACACATTTTTTGAACCTTTGATATTAACTGAAAAATAATGATTCTTATCACAAAGATCAGAAAATAATGTAATACGCAGAAGAAAAAATATAAAACTTTTTCTTTATAAATTACTCATGGTGGTTTGTTTCATAGTTATGCTTGCATTAAGTTTGTCTGTGCTTATCAAGAACACAATGTTCCATTTTTTTCTATTAACTATTTGAAAATGTGTTCAACTTTTTGACAGAAATCACTTTAATTTTCTGTGAATATAGGGATATTTACTTATAGATTAAAAAAAAGAAAATATTTGTAAATATTTATACTTGAAAAAAGTACTTATGAAGTACATATTTAAAAATATATTTATAATATTTCATTTTAATTGGCAAAAAAATAGGTAGTAGTATTTATTCTTGGTAGGTGTTTTAAGGTACAGAACTTCAGACTAAATGAAAACTCCTTATGTCAAAGAGACCTAGGTATCTCAGCGCCTTTAAACCAGCAGGTAGTTGTTTGTAAAAAACCTATTTCTTCATGTCTTTTGATTTTTTGGTAATGCAAGATTTAAATAACCATCATAGCTTGGATTGGTATGTGATTTAGAGCACATTCTTTAGGGTACACTTCAAATCTGCTTTATTTATTCTCCTTTGTTAACTGCATTTTCACGCCGATTTATGTTAAATTTAGTCCCTGTTTTATGTGTGTGTTGTTTGACTGGTAAAATTAATTGGAAAATCTGCTTCTTCCATGTCATTTCATAGTGACAGAATTATGTCATTGTTATTTTAGATCAAAAATGTAGTCACCAGAGTACTTATATCTTCCTGGTTTGACAGCCCTTAGCATAGTTGGATTTTATGTGTGAGATTTACCAACAGCACATAGTTTGATTCAGGAGAGTGAGTAGCACTAGAGTGTTTTGTGTCTTTTAAAGCATTGATTTAAAAAAGCATCCTTGTAAATACAGTTACCATGTTCTTGTGAAAGAGAAAGTATAGCATCACTTGAGTAATAGCCAATTTCATTCCCATATTTTCATTACTATTATCAATAGTCACGAGAGAAAATTATTAACTCCTTTGATACGAGACAAAGGTTATGAAAACAACAATATGTGGTGGTTGGTTTTTTATGAATAATCATTGCAACTTTTAAGTTGTTGATTAGGTTTACACTGAGGAATTACTGGTGTATTCAAGGCAGAAATATGGACTTTTTGATGAGGAAATTCATTAATTCATCCCATGCTACCTAATCTTGCCTTCTTTTGAAATCCTGTGTGGATATTTTCTAACTTTATATGTTTTGCATTATCCTACACTTCTGTATGTTACCAAAGATAGTCCTCTCAGTATCTGAAAAGTGCAAATCGAAACACTTCTGATCGTTTTTCTAACTTAGTAAAAATGGTGCAGCAGAGTCAGTGGATTTTTCTCTCCCTGCTCTTCCTCAGTTAGTTAATGCATGTATAAAGTAAAACTTTTTTCCAAGTTTTTCTTTGGGGTTTGTTTTCTACTAATTTGTTGCCAATTTCATGCAGCAAAATGCCAGACACTTCAATTCAAGGATTTCTCTTGTGTAACTCCGTTTTCTTGTATGCACTTAAGAGCGATCTGGAAGACTTTGAAATGAAACAGAATGGGTACCTGCAGAGTATTTGGCAAGTCTTAATCAACTTTGCTTTGGGTATGTTTTGCTATATGGATCGTTGACATGTCTTGTACGTGTTGTGTTTGGGGTTTGAGGAGATCTCGTACTTTGCATCTTGGCTAGCTGACCAAGATTATGTTGTATGGATATTATTTAAATAGATTTGGGTCTTCCTTTCTAGCAGATAATGAGGATCAAATTAAATCAGCTGTACCTTTGCAGATGTCCTAGTGTCTAACTACCATGCCAGTGGAAAAACAGGTTGATGTCTCTGATTTATTTTTTAGTGCAAATTATTTATGATATAAGCAGGATACATTGAATTATTCTTCCATTTCCACTATGCCTTTAAAAAAAAGTTTTTAGGAGGAAGCTACTTAAAGAAATAATTTTAACAAAATACCTCAACTGTTTTGTCTGCCTTACCAGCAGCTTTTGATGTTGCTATCCACACTGTTTTCAGTTTTTCTGTATGGATAACATTATCCAAAGATGGGGGTGGGGATGGCTACAGGAAGAGTTCCTTTCTAAACCTGGACAGAATAACCAAGATACATTAATGAGTCAGAGGCAACTAGAAATATATATACTCATAGAAGACAGAGAATAACGTAAAAGCCCACTGTCATATTTGTTTTGGCAATTCAGATACGTCTGTCTGTGCAAATTTTGACCTCTGATGTCTCAGCTTTTTCCTCTGACATTTTCTTATGAATATCTGACCGTCAACTCAGGTGTAGCGTGACTAAAACCAAGCACTGTCTCCTTTTCCCACTTCCTCTTTGACCAGCAGTAGCAGTAAATGTACTTCCTACAGGTTTTTGGTTTGTTGACATTGAGTGACGGCCACTGGACATCCAGTGTCACAAATGCACTTCTCCAACTTGCCATGGCAGGTTGGCAGTAACAGCAGGAGATTTTGGTCTTGTCAATATGCAGGGAGAAATCCTCAGTTGCTTGGGTGTTTTGTACATACAGCCCCTTGCTGTTGTGCTGTTTGCACAGTGGTTTACGTTTGGTGGTGTGCCAGGAGCCTGCTGGGATTTGGACATTTGTGGAAGAAGAAAGGTTTGTAAAATGCCTTCTGTAAACTCATGGAAAGGTATACAGGAAATACCTCTATGGAAGACGTTCTATGTATTTGTAGAAATGCTAATAGATGATGCTGTGGTTTTGAGACTGTGACTGTAAGGCTGTAAGGCCTGCCTCTGAACATGAAAGAAAACTAAGTTTGGGCTATTTTATTTGACTGCTGTCTGTAGAACCTGACATCTGGCTGAGGAGTCCTGTCTTGAGTTAATCAGTAGCGCATGGTCAGGAGACTGAAGGACGGTAAAGCAAATCTAGTTAAAGATCGAGAGGTGGGTAAAGCAATTTTGTGGAGCCATTGTAATTTTTTTCAGTTTTTGTAAACAGAGTGAGTTTCAGTGCTGCTTTTCAGAGAGATGGGGTTCTTCTGAATACTGTAATTATTTAAAACTGCTATTGGATAGTTGTTTACATGGGAAAGCAAATATTTTTCTTTGTTACAGTCAGCAGAGATGTGAACAACTCCTGTCAAAGCCAAAATTACTCCAAATTATTTTTTGGGTGTGTCAGCAACTTCTACAGAGTAAGTGAAGAGTACTGTGCCTGTTTTGGCACAGTATTTTTGTTTCCTAAATTTAGCCTTTTAATCACAATTGTTTTCTTCCTTCCTGGTAGTGCAAGGAGTTATGTTAAATCAGACTTAACAGAAATGCAGCAGAAACTACAATCTTATTTCTGAAGTTTTGCAATGAACAAAATTATTTTATATATTTAATCAGCTCTTATTTTTTTACTTGTCAACATATATTTTCATTGCTCATAACACACGTACTCTGAAGGAGCATTTATTCCAAGGTGTTTTCTTCGGTGTGTCTATGGGGGTTTTTTGTTTTTTTTTTTATGCATAGTTGATAACTTTTGTCTTTGGCCTATTGAGTAATGTTAATTACTGTATATTTTAAATGGAATTATTTATAGAAGAGATTTGACAAAGTCTTGTTAGTTAAGGGATGGTCTACATGGATTATAGTAATTTTCAGTGTTCATTTAATATGCATACTGGAAATGCACTTTTTTTTGTGTAAGCAGATGTTTGCCTGCGTGAAACAGTTTCCTTTTTCAATAAGTTCCTGTCTGAGAATGGTAAAATGCAAACAAATGCAATTATAGCTTTCTAATGATTTGTAAGTATGCAATTTGAACAGGAAGTATGATGTACTTTGTGATTTAAACTCAGACTTAAATATTCATACCATTTTGGGATAGGATTATTTGCCCTACCTTCTTTATTGACAGCTGCCTGGAGATAGAGTTTAACCTCATTTTTGAGAGCTGTGTTGGTTGTTCAGAAAATAAGCTATTCTCTAAGTTACACTTATTCTTTCAGTTTTGTTAACAAGAAAGTCCAGTTGCAGGATATAACAAACATAATGTTTGAAAGATTTGCGGTAGCCAGAGGAAAAAACAGTTGCGATATTGCTAGTGATTTAAAAATCGAAGGCTTTCTAATAGGAATTGACAGCATTTCCTATTTTTTGTTTTTCCCTTTTGAGTTCAAAGCATCTAGACAAATCAGGATCTATTTTTTTCCTCCTGCATAAACTGTACCCTTTGGCTGGCTCTTCAACTGAACAAACAAAAACATTAATGTGTTTTTGTAAATAGTACTTGTGACTTCTAGCTTAAGTGTGGAAACAATCTTTGCTACTTTTCAACCTGATGGTAGTGCCTTAGCCAGACACAAGGTTTCCCCACTGACTGAAGAGTGAATATAGATACCAGAATTGAATAATTCTCAAGGTAGCTTTTAAAGATCTTTCTGCTTTTTTTAGTACTAAAATGTACAGGTGAAAACATACTATGACTATCGAGAATTACAATACACTTTTGACTTTGGTTCCACTTTCTTAATTGCTTATAGAAGATACAGCATTGTAAAATTTGTATTGACTGCTGAAGATGTTTAAAGAGTTTATGTTTGTAACCTTTCAATGTCCTTTTGTTGTAGAGGAAAGAACTTGGAAAACATATGAGAAACAGTTATGCTGTCAAGGCAGTGGAGCACACCAGATTTTGCTGCAGATCCCCAGATACATTTTTCTCTTGAGACTAGGACACAAGTATTTTCAGGCATTTTTGTTTAACAAGTGGATCTTTATAAGGGGGAAAGTAGTGAAGCTTCCCTCCCTTCCCCCCCTCCCCCCCCGCCCCACATTATCTGTAAAATCCTTTTAAAATAACTGCATCTCCTCTCCATGAAAATGCCATACCCTGAGTTCTTTGAAGAACCCCCAACATCCTGTTATCCTCCTTCATTCTATGATTCTATGATTCCCATTTTTTTTGTATCTCCAGTACAAATGATAACTATTAGCAACAACTGCTGCTTTAGTGGAGTACTAATTTATTTGTCACCTCTACCTTTTGATTCTGATTAGAACAAACAAGCTTTTAGATATCCTTCATTCCTTTATACTTCGTTAAAATCAGGTGGAAGGCTTGTCCTGGTCCTTTGGAAGTTATGGAAAGAAACTGGAAAAGAATGAGTAGATGGACAGTGTGACCATGTGCGCGCTGGTCCTTAGAACGTCCAAGATGAAAATAAAATGGTTGAACTTTGTTTCAGTTTTCCACCTTCTTTGTGTGGTGGTATGGTCACCAGAGGATTTTGAGTGATTTTTGTATACATATGCAGGCTATACCACGTTACCAAGTGAGGTGAAAATACACGTGATATCGACTGTAAAATGTAACTAATGTGCGTTTGCATGTGTTCTGTAATTTCTCTCTCTTTAGTTCTTTTAAATGGAGGCAGATAATGAGTTGAAACTTTAAAAATTTTAATTTTTGAAAACTGGAAGCCCAGATGTCATGCTCCCTCAATCTAGGCCTGTCATCCCAGCCTGAGTGGAAAGAGTGTGTGAACCACAATTAAATGTAATCCAAGTGAAAGACTAATACTGTCTCAAAGAGATGGGTTTTTTTCCCCTTCTGAAAATGATATGCCAAATGCAATGGTTTTGGTTTTTCATCATGTCTTTGTTCACAAAAGCATGTCTTTGGGGTTTTGTTGTTTTGGGGTTTTTTTGTTTGTTTGTTTGTTTGTTTTTTTTACTAGCAGAATATTAGCTGAGATCCTTTGAGGAAATTTGTTAAAATCTCAGCAGTAGTTCATACAAAATAGTTAATATCTGCTTCTTTTTTCAAGAGGATCTATATATGGCTTTAGACTTTTGACTTATCTGACCAAAATGCAGTTTGTGCTTAGCTGAAGTGCATTTGCCAGAAGGATATCCATTCTTCATTTAAAGACATCAGCGGACAGAGAAGACACTACTTTTTGTGCTAGTTTTGTTCTGATGTTTACTCCACTTCCTTGTTTGAAGAGGAAAAAAAAGTATTTCTGTATTATGACACTGATTTAAAATTGATCCTGACTTCCTGGGTTGGCAACATGTGTAACAACATTTCAGTGCTTCATATGTAATCCTCTTTTAGTATGCTGAACTAAATTTTTCATCCAAGTATATATTTGAGAAGCTTGGGACTACCAGCCATGTCATTGACTTTATTTTAGAATTTAATTATAGAGTAAAACTCAGTGTTGTGTTGAGAGCTGGACTGTGTTCCTACCTTTCCCAGGTTTCTCATGGTGCTTCACTTAAAATCAGGATTTCTGTAGGTAGTCACTACTTGTATTGTTCTTTTGGTTTAACTTAAGAACCTGGCATTTGACTTGTGAAAGTGCTGTGAGCTCTCAAGTGCAATTGATTTAATGGTAATTTTGTGTTAAGTAAATATGAAATACAACTTTTATATATATTTAAAAATACTATGAGAGGCTGCCTAGTTTGGAAAATATACTGCTAGGTGCTTCAGTTTGCCATCCACAAATCTTGAGCGTTTCTTGCCTTTCTGTGCCTGAATTCTTCCATCTCAAATCTTGGGATAATGCATTATAGATTTTAGAGATGTATCGTGAGGGCAATGTTTTGTAAGACACTCGGTTGAGATAATGATAAGCTTTATGGAATACCACACCAGGAAGCTGAGGAATCTGCCTGGATAGAAATACTTGAGTAGTGCTCAGTACAAGAGGCCTCAAGCTACTTTTCAAGTGCTGAGAAGAAAACGAAAGATTGAGTAGTTGCTCAGTAAATGTGTGGTGATTCTTCTTTTTAACTGAATTGGGGAGCAGTCTTGTGAGAAAAGGTAGGATGTGATCCTGTAACTGAAAACTTGGCAATAATGCATACACACAGGGCAAGGGCAAATCAAGGCTCCCAGGCATCTTGCCCATTGTTTCTGGCAACATCTTTGACATTTGCTGACTTTGGAGTGCTTGATTATGCAGCTTGATTTTTCTCTGGCCTTAGTTTGTGTTCCTAACTGTATAACTCCAGGAGTAGCCTCCAGAACCTATGACATGAGTGAGATGTGGTACAGAACAGCTTTTAAAAAATTATTTTGACAAGGTCCATTGTTGGGTTGAAAAGAAAAGGGTCATGCCAGAAAAAAGGTCAGGTGTTTTTGGAGAACAAACAGCTGATATGCCATTATATTTGTAAACTGTGTTTAATCATTACTCTAGACAATCCATAACTTATCTGGCACTAAGGAAAAGGAATATGAAATTTCCTTCTCAGAATGAGCAATCTAGTGTAGGAGCTATTCATCAAAGTTTGAATGTCAGAAAGGTCATGGGAAGAGATTTGTAAGATTTTTGTAATTCCAGAAATAACCCCTTTGGCATTAAAAAAGAAACTGGAGTGTTTAGGAAAGAACCCATAGTGTATCTGATACCATTCTGTGGCAGGGTGGGTCAGCTCTGTGTGATGGATGTTCTGTTCAGCAGAGCTGTTATGTTTTCACATACCCCCTCCCACCCTGTGGGAAGAAAGGGGGAGGTAATAGGAATATATTTTGTGTGTGACAGGCAGAGTTCATTCCCTCTGCTGCATATGCCTGTCTTATTTTGGTTTTGCTACTCTGCGTGAAATCCAACAGTATACTTTAGAGACCCGATATTAAACTTGCTGTTAATTAAATTCTTCAGATAAATTTTCCTCAGCAGGAGATTTTTTGAGTCGGGAAGATTTAAAATGTAGCTGTCATACAGAGGCTTCTGCTGTAACATGCTGTGCTCTCTGTGAAGGCTCTACATATCTAAAATGTCAGAATAGCAAGGTATTCATCAGCCTGTTTGCTAATAGTTTTTCCATTTAGCAGGCAGATATTTGGAGCTACAAAAGGGAACTATTTTATTATTATATATTTTCTACCTCTATTCAGTTTTCTTATGCCCCTGAACACACGCTCTATGTCAAAATGGTTTTCCTAGTGTATTTTTCCAAGTTCTGAATCTTAAACTGTTAATGTCCCATCATTGCAGGTAAGAAAAGGAAGTAGATTTCAGAGATTTTCTTTTTCCTGGATTAAGTATGTCCAGTTGCAAAATATTCAGTTGATCATTGTAGACATGTGTGACCTGCCCTTGGAAAATTCTACTTTCAGACAGATTGGTATGAGGAGTCAATATTATTCCCTTTTTGCCCAGTCTTTTCTCCACTCCCCCAAGAATTTAACTGATCTCTGTGATCACTATTAATGCAGGTACTAGCAGAGAATATAATTGTTCTTTCTAAAAGAATAGTAACAGGAGTAACTTTAGTTTTATTTAAAAGCAAAGTATGTGACATTTTTATATAGAAAAAGATATGGCATAATTGGAGCTAACTGATTTCAAGTTCAAGTGTTTGTGAACAAGAGTCACTTTAAACAAAAAAGCTGCTTGCAAAAATTCCCTGTATTTTTTCCTCTTTTTTTTAAATGTTTGTGTTGTGTACAGGTCCATAGAGTAATATGTGTGCAGTGCTACATAAGTGGTAGACCAATGAAAATCTTGTAGGGAAGTATTTGATTGCAATAGGGCAACACTGCCATAAATAAATCCTCTGAACAAATTACAGATCAGCACTGTGTAGGTCTCTTCCTGCCAGTTTCTTTAATTACCTTTTGGATAAAACCTTGTTGATGGCTGATATAACACCGTAGGCAGAGAATGGAGGCAGCTCAGGAACATCTTAGGGTCTCTTCTTACTGTTTTCACTGTTGGAAAAGAACCAGCATGTAATGAGGTTTATAAGAACTCCTTATCCATGATTGGAGGCTGTTAATATAGTTCATGGCAAAAGATGAAGCCTTCAGAAAAGACAGTAGTTTTAAGAGCTAAAATTTTAGTTTCAAGCATTTTGAGAATAAAGATCACAACAAATTTCATTTTTCTATATGTGTTAAAGTTGGTGTATTTTTTTTTTTTTAATAACACCTACTATTGCATTGATGCTTTAAATTATGCCTGTTTTGGCAACCATTTAATGTCTGCATCGAGTTTCCGCTTTTTGTGATACTCTGCCTTTTTTCCCTTTCTATTTTCATGATGTAGAATGCAACCTGGCAATTTTGTTCTGTCTGTATAGTGCTTTGTTTCTGATATGTGATACTTTGTAGTAAAGGATTGGCAAGAATTTAGCAAAGCCTTAGCTGGAGAATTGCTTTATGAGGAATTGTGAATTTACAGTCATATGTTAATGCTGTGTAAATATACATAGAGGGCAGTTTTAATTATAATGGTGTTTTGAAGTGCCTTGACTCTACTGAAAGTGGCATCAGAAAGGATGAAAACTGCAGTTCTTTGGCTGAAAGGAATTAGCAGAGCCCAGGAAATGCTGTGTAATGGTTTTCTTGATGATTCACAGGATATTTATTTTTAGCAAAGAAAAAAAATACTCTTTCACAACCTGGTGGTGTTTGGAAAAACTGTGAGAGAAATCAAAATGTTTGTTCTGGAATGCATCACTCCTATTTCAAAGTAAAAATAAGTTTAAATTCACTAATCAGAATTTATTTATATACATTTGGTCTTTTTAATAATTCAGTTCTAAATTTCACTTGACTTTCTTTTTGAAGATGGACTTTATGTTGTTGTAGAACATTTTGTTTTTAATGGATTCTTTCAGGCCAAAGAATAATATGACTTCTATGACTTGTGGAGTTGCACTGTCAGTTTTAGTTCTATCTTCCTTGCAACAGTGCCACTATGCAACAAGTTGCTGGTTTTAAACAAACTGCAGGTTTAGAATAGTTCTAGTGAGAGGAAACAATTTTGGAAATGTTTCTGGTGAGCTTTCTTTATCAGATGTCCAGGGAGGGAGGAGAAGAGAATTCCAGCTTTGCTATGCTCAGGCCCAATGTATTCTTTTTTTCATTCCTCAGAATGCCCATTAGTACGGCCATAGGATGAAGTTAGGGGTGTACAACCCTTTGCCAAAAGGATTCCCACTGGTGTTCAGATTTGTAGCTGACAAATGTTAGAAGTCGCAAGTTTTATTTATATTGACTTTTCATACATTATTTTGTTTGATGCTTTTTCTTGACAGATTCCCTCTTGTAAAGGGTTAGGTCAGCTTTATATAGTTGGCTTAAAAAAAACCTTGACTGTGGCACTGCTAGTGCCAAATCTTTGCTTTGATTTTTTTTTTTTTCTTCTTCACATTTCTCAAATTCTGCTGCAATAGCTAATGCCTATGTCATCTGTCTTTGTTCCTCAGAGATAAAACTTTGAATTAGCTTTTGGATGGCTCCATAGTTAGATATAATTACCTTGGAAACACTTAAAAATTTCTTGGGACTGTGAGGGTCAGAATACACGTGTGTGTGTGTGTACACTCGTGTATATAAACACGTATGCATATAAATAATTGTGTGTATATACATATACGTCTATACGTATGTGTGTATAAGATTTGATTCTGAAAAATATGGATTTTGTACAATATACGTGAAGGCATAAAGAAGTCTCACATTCCTTGGAGCCTGCGAGATTTACATACGCAACTATTTTAGAGAAGTTTAGAGATGTTTTTAATTCATGTTTTGCATGAGGGGATGGGTTTTAGTGCAAAACATCTGTTCTCATTCCGTATTTTGCCAAAGCAGCTGGCCTATTATGATGAGCAATCAAGATGCTTATCATTTCTTATACACAATTTAGGTATCTAATCACAGTTGTAAGTGCTATAATCTTGGCCATTACCTTGGAAGCTTTAATAGAAGACCAATCTTAATGCTTCTGTAGCTAAGATGTTCATCAAGGTTGGATGATATTTAAGTTAATATACTGTGTTATGCTTTATTTGGTGTGCACTCTTACTGTATCTGGTATGTGACTGCTGGCTTTTCTGATCTTTTGGTTGTAGTGTGATGTCATGTAGTGTTGAGAGTGAAATTAGTGTTATAATTAACATCTTTTCTGGGATTCTAGTAGTTGTATCTAGCAATAACATGAGTAAAAATAACATTTTGCAGTGGTTTTGAGGAAAGCAAAATGAAATATTGAGGAGAAATTATTACAGCTTTAAAATAGCGGCTGCTATTATAGCTGGATTTCTTCAAATAGCAGTGGGAGAGCACCAAGCAAATGCAGTACTAGGGGAAAACAAACCAACCAACCAAACAAACCCCACATCAAAACCAAAATCTTAAGTGCTATTTGTGTTTTGTGTTGGTTGTCTGCTGGGGATGAATTTCATGCTCAGTGAGAGAATATCAAAATGAGTAGCTGTAAAACCCCTTGCAAAGCCTTGGCAAAGTTTGAATATGAAAATAGGTATCAAAAGAACAGTAAACCAGCTAGGCTTGAGGGAAATATAAGATCTTTGTTTGAAAGAGAAAGGCAGCAGTTTCTTCAACTGAGACAGTCTGTTAGATTAGAGATCTTCTTTCTAATCCACTCCCACAGCTGTGGGTACGGTCCTCTTCTCTCCGGTGCTCCAGTTCTGGTGCTTCGTGGGCTCGTCCCTGATCTCCTCCAGTTTACTAAAGCGGGAGCAAGTGCCCCTTGGCGGGTGAGGGAGCTGCCGGGGCTCCTGGGCAGCGCTGGCTCTGGGTGAGCCGTGGGACCTTCAGCTGTGGGTGCGCAGGAGGAGCAAGACTGATTGACTCCTGCCATCGCATGGGCTCCCACCTTTGTCTGTCATCTCTGTGCTTTTTCATACTGCAAAGCAGTCATCTTTCAAATACACCCTACATTCAAGTTCTGATTTTGACCATTTCAAAACCACATTGCTAGTCTTGCCTACCAAAGCTGCTTTGCAAGAGATCAGATGCATCTCTCCTTGACCTCTGGCCCCATGGGCTTTTTTTTTTTTTTTAAAGGACTTGCAGATTTTACACCTCACCTTTTAAACTTATATCTTCCCTCTTGCACATTTCAGTGACTTAAAATTCTTTTTACTGGAGTGGGACTTCTTAGCCTTCATATTTTGCATAAAACCTTATCAATATGCTTATTGTAACTTCTAAATCCCCTGAATGAGTTTCTAACAAGCTGCAGAAATCCTTTCTTGTGAAGCTTTCCGTACAAAATGTTAACATAATTTTCTGCCTCAACTCCTGTTTGATCTTTTTTTTAATCATGTGCTTCTGTTAGTCTAGGGATTAATATTGGTTTCCTATAAATTAAACAATTTAGATAGGGATAGGTCTTTCGGCTAAAAGTATGTAAATGTGCAGCTTTTACATTATTATTGAAATTTTCTTACAGATGAAATTCTATTTTTATACAAGTTAATCATTATTAAGAAGATTACTATTTAATATAAGTGGGTTTTTTTTCCCCAGATTATCAGGAGTTCATCAAGAATACATTTTTATTTCTTAGCCAAAGAGTGTGAATCTAAGTAACTGTAATCGAGTCTAGACTTTCCCTACCTCACTTTATTTACTATATGGCAGAGGAACTGACTTTTTAATTGTTGGTTTTGGCATAATTGTACAGGATCCATCAGTGTCTGTAGCTTGGTTTATTATTGTGTGTGTCTTGGTTTATATTGTGTATGGCTCAGTTTATATTGTGCATATGTATTATGAATCACTTAGTAATCTGAGAAAATATTTTTATCTTTTTGTCTGTTTTTTCTTCTGCATAAAATTAGATTTAAACAGCTATTTCCATTGATGCTAATTTATATGTCTGTTTAAATCAACTTTGCTTCATAACAGTCCTTTTAATAAATTAGCGTTCTTTAGTGTAACAATAATCTAGGATCAGTAATCTGCTTTTAAAAAGTGTACTAATTTGAGACAAAATCAATGAAGCAGACTGTGAAATAGAGGGTCAGCACATTACATTGGCTTTTTTGACCTATACGTGGAAAATTTAAATTGCAAAAGCAACTATGCTCAAAATGTGATTGTGTTGGCAAAAGTAATGGATTATGCTCTTTGAAAATTTCTCACTCTCATTGTATCCTCCTCTAAGAGGTAAACTTTGTCTTTTAATTTTAATGGGTCATTCTGCTATTTTGAGCTCCTGTTATAATTTCGGTGAGGTAGAGATTTTTGGCAAGCCTAAACAGAATAAGCCTTGGGGATACTGTGCAGGTCTTTGCAAAGAGTGTGGAATCTTGTACTAGGCAACATGAACCGTAAATCCGGATAGGGCAAGGAGCAGGAATTTCTTTGGTAGTTTTTATGGTGAAGTAATCCAAGTTAATATGTTTGTCACTTCAGTGTAATTGATTTTACACATTTGCGTGATTAGCATTAGTTCACTTCAGTTGATAAGTAAATGTGGATAGAATAATTATGGGAGATGAGACTTTCGTTGTCCCATTACCATTGTGTGTGCATTACACACTAGCCAGTGCCATTTTAGTCATGGGCAGCCTTTGTTTCAGCTCTAAGTCCTTGTTCTGTGTCCGCTGCTGGGTTATTGAGCATCTGAATATTAAAAATCTTGTGGACAGAAATAAAAACAAGAGCCTCTTTGCTTGTACCCTTGCATTTTGAATTTCTGCGGTTTATAGGCCTGTCTTTGTATTCCATGAAGGAATATTAAAATGAGCAGTTACTTTGATGGTATTGTTGCTGTCTGCTTACTCTCAATGTTTATGAAGTTTTTAACTGAAAGATTCTCTCAAAGACAAATGCCTCATCTTTTGTTAGGTGTGTGCTGAATGGTCTGACCACCTCTCAGCAAAGAAAGAAGGAAAACATGTTTTTTACTGATTGGGTTACTTGCAATAAGAGGGATGTGTTCCTTTTTCCTGCTTCCTCAAATACATCATTTGCATTTTGATATCTCTGTGGCTGAACTTCATGAACTCTCAGCAATCTAAAAAATGAGAATAGCACTTTTCTGTTAGGTAAAGAATGACAATCACACCATTCTTTGCAGAGTAGTGTATGACCATGGTATTATGCTAGCTTGCTTGCTCAAAGGTGTAAACAATTACACACACTGGCGAACACACACACACCTGAGAACAAACACAGATGCAAGACATTAAGATACAGCAAAAGTAACTGCAACATGTGCTTTTATAGATTTATATCTGCTTTTTACTTCTAGTTCTGTTACAATCAATGTTTGTCATAACCTGAGTTATGGCTTCAGAATCTTCTTTCTCCAGATTTTGGAGATTTTGGCTGCATTTCTGAAAATATATTTCTTATCTCCTAAGGCAAAAGGTTCCCTTTTTAGAAGCTATATATTAACCTTTCCAGGTACCAAAATTTGGTGAGGCCATGACTGAAATAATACTGTGAGTTTTCTCAATTAGATAGATAAAACTATCAAGTTAGTTTTCTTTTTCTGGTTTCAGAGTCATACAAATACTGTTCTGAGGTTTAATTAATACTCAGACTCCGTCTGGTGCAAATCCCTTCCAACTATGTGAAATCTTGATTATAAAATAGTGTTAAAGGAAGCATTTAATATGAAAAGTAGAAGGTGAAGTTCCATTTTCAAATTTTTTTACTGAAGTTCAGATAGAGTAGATGCCTTTTTTTTTTTTTTCCTGATGTGTTGTTTCTTGGAAACAGTGGCAAAGCATCTGTTTGGGTGCTCACCTTTTATTATCTTTGATTTCTTTTTGGCATGAATGCACACTTTTACTGTTTGTGGGGTTTTTTGTTTTGGTTGTTGGGTTTTGTGTGTTTGTTTTCTTTTTTTCAATTAAAAAGGAGTAAAAAATTAGACACTTTTTTCCCATTTTCTTAATTCAAATCTTTATTTGAGCAGTTCTGGTTCTAAGCAAACAATTCTTGGCTTGCAGGATGTGAATGTCCTTTATGTCTTCCCTCAGTGTTTCTGTTGACCTTCTATTCAGGTAACTTTTTGGAAGTGTTTCTTTGAATAGTTAATTTTGAGCACCTGTTTCTCTCTGTGTTCCTACCCTCAGCCAGATAATTTTTGTGCTTTTTGACTTGAGAAATGACAAAGCCTCCTTCAGGTCCAGGTTCTTGTGTTCTTCAGTTCTACTGTCTTTGCCCTTCTGAGTTGGGGTTCAGGGGATGTTGGTGAGGGGTGGGGAAATACCTAATTGCTCACTGTTTTATTCTTTAATCTAACTTCAATATTTAAAAAGCTGATTCGCTTTCATACCAATTTATTTTCTTTGACCTGTTCCTCTGTAAAGTTTTTCCTACTATCGAAAACCAGATTTTATAATAAGATTACTTCCTTCTTAGAGAAGTGCTTTGTGACTGAAGAAGTGTTTGTCTATCAGGAATGCTACTGTTGGGGTTTTTTTAGTCTATTTGTGAAGAGTGCCTTTCCAACATGACAAAATTTTGTTCCATTAACTTCTATTCATCTCCCAACCCAGTTATTACAAACCGTTAGTAGTACTGTAAATACAACATTTTTAAACTATCATTTCCCAAAATTACTCTGACCAAAGCTAATTCTGGTTTATCCAAGGAATCTGTATTTCTGATTGGCAAGACATTACTAATGCACTTCAGTATCTAAAATAGCTTTATTTTCGTTTTACTTTCTTGAATACTATCTACCATTCAGCTTTGATGTGGATATTTCACTATCTTTTTCTGTAGCCTCTTTTAACGTGCTTAATTAAATGCCTTGAGCCAGTATTTGTATTCTTTCACATTATGTCTTCCAGGGTTCATATATTCAAGTGCAAATGCTTGTTGTTTCTCTCTGACCTCTCCTGAAAGAGCCAGTTCAGGTTCAGTTCAGTTCCTTTATGAACTACTGCAGTGAGTGCAGACATATCGGGCCCTTGTCCTTGTAGCTGGAAGATTCTTTAATCCTCTGCTGTGTCTGTGTATCCCCAGTTTCTCTTGGGTGTGGAAACCAAAACTCCACTATGACTCTTTTGGAGTCCAAAGATCCAAAATCTTCTGCAGTACTGGCTTCATGTGAAAACAGGTTTAAGTTTAAGCTTGTACGTAGAGGGAGTCTCCCTATGTCCGTGTTTTCTACCTAACGGCTCTTTTAGACACTTTTGCTTTGGTCTGCAGAATTACACATAAATTAGCGTATAGTGGATTGGATGACTTACCTATAGGGTATAAAGCTGCTTCAACTTGCCTTTAATTAAGGTGATGCAACACTGAGTACAGATGAGACCTGATTAAAAACTGAAGTGCAGTTGACAGTGTCTTTCCATTCTGTGTTGTTAGACGAGGCAAAAAAATGAGTACCAGAAAAATTGTTATTAAGTTGAAAAAAATTTAAAAAGCTAGTCTGAGTGTTACCTGTATAACATATAACAGTCATAATCTGAATATAATTCTTTTTATGAAGCATGTTTTTATATGCTTTATCAACAAGATGTCGTTTGCTGGTAATTTTCATTGTGTTGACCCAATTTATTCAATATCATGTCACTTAATAAAACGGTAGAGGTGTGTATGCAGATAGTTGCCAGGGATACTTAAAAGAAAAAAAGAATCTTGGTAACAAAAGATTGTCTCTCTTGAATGTTTGCATTTCTCCAGGTATCTTACTGTCCTTGTTTTGAAGCTTGAGGCCATAAAAGGGCATATATTTTTGTGTGGCATTCATCATTCACTGTACTTTTTTTTTTCCTCTCCCTATTTCAGACTTTGCCATTGATTGCACAGTCACAGAGTGAGCTGCAGGGCAGAGAGGGAAATGTACTTTCCTGTCACTCAGAATTTGCTTTTGTTGGAGAAAGAAGCAGTGCTGAAAGGAACAAAAATGAAGCATTCGGTGCTGCACTGAAAATGCCTTCCCGCCAAAATGATTGTTCTCTCTTCATTATAGCTTTATAACACTGTGGGATATAGTTCTTTCCTGACAGACTGAGATAGTTAAAACTGCTGAGTTATTATATCCTCCTGTATAAAGGGTCTCTCAGGTGTACTAGTCTCTGTAGTTGTTTCTCTGTTGAGGAGCAGAGGCAGTGGTCCCCAGGCTGGCCTCTGCAGGGTTGAAGCTCTGAGGTATTTGTCAGATGCTGAGGTAGGCTTGTTGCCTAACTAGGAATAAAAGTTGTTTACGTGTTTATTTGTAGGAACTGATTACCAGGATGCTTCCCTGGATAGCTGTATTGTTGCTGTCTCCTAAAGGATCCATTTCCCCGTGAGCACCAGGCCCTGTTGTTAGGGCTGCTCCTCATGTCTCATGGTGGATGTGCACGGTGGGTGGAAGGGCAGCGCTCAGGACCCTCCAGCGCTGGCCATGGGGTTTGATCTGTTCACAGGGCAGGGCTGTGAACTAAAGAAACCTGTTGTCCAACACTTCATTTTGGGGGAAGGCATTTTGGTGCTTCCCAGCTCAGATGGTCAGTAAGCTTCATTGCCAACTCCATTTGTGTTCCCCTTCCAGTGCTGCAGTGTTAAGCCTTTTACAATTCAGAAGTGTTCGTGTCATCTTAAAGATGACACTGAGCATTTGGCTTTTGGATTAGAATCATGTGGTTCAATCTGTGTTTGCTGGAGTTGATTTACTCGACTGACAGAGGCATTGGGGACAAATACGGATTTGTCCAGTTTCTTAAGTAAAAATTTCTGATGGTAAATGCCAGAGAGACTGACTTGGAGATGTACATTTCTTGCAAATAGAAGGTGAAAAATGCCTGATGTCTGTATTTGAGATCTAAAGGAAGAAAGCAAAAAAAAAAAAAATTTGACAACGTAGGGCATTTTTTACCCCTGGAATTGTAGGATTGTTTTATAATTTACTTAGGCCTAGAAATCATCTAGTTACTGAACTATTAGTGATAATAATATACTGTAATGTGGAGAATATGTATCAGTTCCAACAATTTGTCATTCTGTTCCAAGAAGATTTCAATTCTACTAAGTAAACTGATCTTGCAGCAGATATTTTTGCTTGACACAGGACAAAACTGCAGAGAAAACAGATTTTATATTACGCAGCAACAAGTTCCATAGAACACCAACATTTTCTTTTCATTATTTAGGAATCAGAGGACTACTGTATAACAAAGTGAAGAACAAAAGAAAGTAAGGAGCAAAGTGAGACGTCCTGTGTTATGAGTGGCAGTGGTAAAATTTGCTTTGTAAATGTAGTTCACATCTCTGCAGATGACCTGACCTATTTTAACTTAAATAATTATGCTTTGAAGAGACTGGGTGGAATTTGGCTTCTGTTTGAAAAGTTTTGTCTGTAAAATTCTGTGGAGTTCAAGAGTAAAACATTAAAAGGGCTAGGTATTTTTAGGTGCTCTGTATTGTTTTCTTAATCAGTTATTTCCATTATAACATGTAGCAAGTATTTCTTAATAATGCCTATTCATATTATCTATAAATAGCTGCTGCTTTTCTTTAAAATTTTTCATTAGATTATTTGAAGTTTTTGCAGGTTCAATGTTTATGTAGAATACTCCAGGGAATTTATAATGTAATTTATAATTTTACTGCATAGTGCTTAGATTGTTAGGTTGGAGTCAGTCTTATAGTGTGCCTCAAATTTAATGGAGGTGTCTGGTTTTCCTTGAAAAGATTTCAATGTTTTGTAGCTGTTGTAGCTGTGTTTACAGTTTAAGGGTAGGATGACTTCAGATCTTTGAAGGCTGGTGATCAACTATTTATCAACAATCTAAAGTAAGAGACAGACAAATCTAAACAATGAAAACCAACGATTTTAAGAACAACCAACCATCTCACTTCTTGCTCTAGCACATTTTCCACTCTTTATTTTTTTTTCTGGGGAGGGCATCTCCCTGGTCTGGTTCCTCGTTCCCTGGGGGCTGCAGGAATGTTTGTGTCAGCGCTGGGCAGGGGTGGAAATGACCTGGCTGGCTGAGAGGAAGATGAACTTCAGTTGGCACCGTCAACAAGAAGTTACTCACTCTTAGCATGTTGGGAGAGGAAATTACTTTGGGGTTGGTCTGGATGTTACTGCTCACAGTGGCAAATAGTTAATATCCGATAGCTGCAAGGCTCAGTTACTGTAATTCAGAAAGTCTAGGGCTTTTTTAAAATGATGATATTTTCATGTAACATGCACTTTTCTCAATGTCATTCACTTTACAGAAAAGAAGATAATTCGGGTATCTCAAGAAGCTTTTTTCCCACAGAACTTTGAAGTAATTTCCTCAGAGTTATTGTCTAAAATTTGATGGACATGTGCTGACTATACTTGGGAAGAAACTATTGCTCACATATCTGACAATAGCATGTTCCTGCTAAATGTTTTTGAAAACCAAACCTGAATGACATCATTTTATAAAACAAGTTTTTAAATTTAAAAAGGACAACACCGTGTCTCTTTATATACTTCTGTATACTTTCTTAATTTTTTGTAACCACAGTATTTTTTAATGAGATGACTAGCAATCAGCGTAGTAACATATGGAGTTACTATTTTAAGCCCTCCTCTTTTTTTTTCCTATTGTATTGTGTAAGCGAAGCTGTGTATCCTGTTAGCAATTATTTGTATTTCAGTATTGCCTGGAGATTCCAGCTGATTTGTTTGCTGCTTAGACAGTGTTTTTGTACAGTAGAGTCCAAGACCATCATCAGTGTTCACTGGCAGCAAAAAACACCAATAAAAATAAATA
Organism: Pampusana beccarii; assembly: GCA_013399365.1. Lineage (NCBI taxonomy): Eukaryota > Metazoa > Chordata > Aves > Columbiformes > Columbidae > Pampusana > Pampusana beccarii. Next base: position 869,948 of record VWYH01000482.1, read on the forward strand.
ATGGGAGGGGATTTTTATAATGATACAAAGTTTGGCACATAATTATTTTGTCTTGATTGTGTGCTGGGTAGATGTATGCTCCAAAAAAGGAGAGAGATAATAGAGAGGTGGATTGCCTTTGTTCAAGGTCACTCACACAAAAGATTTCTGGCTGATCCAGGAAGACAACTTTACCAGTTCCTGGTCTCCCATCCTATCCACTGACCTGTTTCTGACCTCTGTTGTAATGGGCTTCTCTTGCATTGGTCCATCCCCTTTTTGAGAGGAAAGAAAATATTATTTCATCAACCAAAAATGAAGTCCGAAGCACACGTTCACTGTCCTTCAAGAGAGACAAAAGAAGCAAAGATGGATTTTGTATTTAGCAACAGTTGGAGGACACAGTATTGTTTGTGCGATTCTCTTTAGGTCTCCAGAGATCCTTTTTTAAGCACAGAAAGTCTGAGGAAGTGGAGACATTGGCGTGGTGTCGAACCAGCTGCAGAGGGCTGGCTAAGCTACAAGCATCTGAGTGCAGACTAGGTTAAAAAAAAATAAAGGAACGTTGATTCATTGTTTTGAAAGAATATGTAGTTTTAGCTAATTTTAGCATTAATATTATTATGTCATATACAAAATAGAGATGGTTGCAATGTAGCACAGTAACATGTGGGGGGTTTATGACATATATTTTCAAAATACTTTCAGTACATTTTTTTGAATCTTGACAGTTTCTTGTACCTGTAATAGGCCACCTCTGGCCAGTCATGCTGCCAGGGCCTGCCTTTATACTTCACTTAACCTTGTTGTCTTCATTAGCAAAGAGGTTTGATTTTTTTTTTAACGTCATTCTTTAGTGAAGGAGGAATACTTCTTCAAATTATAAATTTTTAAATTATGTTTATAGATTTAAGGTTTAATTTAGCTCTTCAGTACTGTATGAGAGGCATCTTGGGAGGTTTTTGACAAGAACAGTGTGCTAGCTTTTCAAGCAGAACTGTAAGGAAAACCAAAGGAAAATAGTCCTGTGCTTTGGACGTCAAGTAGTCAGTGAAGAAATATTAATAGTAAAAATAAAATCATGAAGAATTTGCTGCTGTTCAACTTTCTAAAAACCTCAACACTTTTTGTCACTTTTGACTCTTGTTTGAAAATCGTTTCATTTATTGCTCTATTGTAGTTTTTTAATATAGCTGTCATTACCATGCTCTTCTGTGAATACTATTCTTTATGCACTGATGCTTTGGACTGTGACAATGGGGACTGGGCTTCAGGGAAACTCCTGTTTAAAAGCTAACAGTAAGAACACAGTTCAATTTATAGATCTCCACTGTGTAAAGTGCTACCTTTTGTTTATCTTAATATCTAGATAGGTATTACAAGTTTTGGAACACCAAATTGTGGACTCATTTCTATGGCTGTTTTAATTATTTTTGTCGTGTGTATGTATGTATGTATGTTTCCATAAAAGGGAGAGAAGGGGTTAATAGAGTATGAATTAATAAAACTCTCTCAAAGATTAGATTTATATTGGCAGCAGGGTCCCATTATAATTGGTACTAATCATGTTCCTAAATGCTGGGTTTTTTTGGGGGGACCATATCCTAGTGTAGGACAGGCTTGCAGAGCAAGTGTTTAGGGTTTTTTTAGGTTACAGATCAAAATGCAGCTTAAGATGCTAGCAATAATTATCAGTGGTGTTGAGAAAGAGCAGCGTGTGTTCACATTCAAAGAGGGAGATTTGTGCTGTCTTGAGGATGTTAACAGTGAGCCGATCATACGTTCTGTGCAGTACATGAGCCTGAAATACAAACCTGGAACCTGTGTTTGGCAGATGTGTGCTGTTACATTTTAATGGCCGTTCACTGTTCTAACAGACTGAGAAATTGCAGAGAGCTCGTATCTTAGTATTTCTTAGTGTCTGTGAGGAGTTGGACACAAATAACAGGGCTCATATGCATTCATGGCTATGAATTTTAATTAAAATATAGTTGCATTAAAAATCTTTTGGGAGAAAGGATGCAGTTATACTAGAAACTTGGTATTTGCCATGCTGCTTGCTATTTTGAGGTTTGTCGTTTTTCTGAATAGAAAAACTACACTCCTTACTCTTGCATATTTACTTCTGTTCCTCTCCAGCCCCAGAATTTCCTGTGTTTCTTTTAAACAAGTTAATACGTGTTTAGTATGTATTTGGGACATAAAGGATATTAATGTTGTTTTGAAATACAGGACAAAATGCAATGTTTAGAATTTTAATTAACATACATTTGAAATGTGAATTTCTCTTTAGATTATAGAGTGTGTGTTAGGATCATGTCTGTTATTTATAAGCTGTATAGTCTTCAGTCCTTTTTTCATCCTTTCAGCAAAATCTTATTAGAATCTTCTGTCTGCTAATAAGCAGCTTTGACTTTATGAATGGCATGGAGTTGTATCTGACAAAGCGTCAAATATGAGAAAAGAATGGAAGTGGTCCAGCAATGCGAATAATTTGGTTTATTACTTCAAGAAAGAATTTTAAAAATAAACAAGCATGAGTCGAGAACTCAGTCAATAAAGAAGTTCAGTTGCCTGGCAGTGCTTCTGGACTTCAAGTTGTGAACTTATACACAGTTATATGATGAATTATTTTATGTATTCTTCATTCCAGTGAACCTTTGAGTGTTTGATCTTCTTCAAGCTAATGAAACAGTAGGTAATATGTTATGGTTTAATGAATGTGAAAAATTGAGCTTTGTTTTAGAGTGTAAGAGGGCAAAATAATTGGTCTTGGAGGAATAAGTGCGCATGATCTTATTTAAGCTTGTAATATAAAGTTCAATGAACCTGAAATTAGATTGAAGATTCCTTGCATGACTGTCCATTCTTCTTTGCTTTTATTTCTTTCTTTTATTTTCTTCAGACAAAGCAGAGTAGTAAAATAAAGATTTATAGACTTCAGTTGAAAAGCAGAGTAGTTTCTTATGCACTGAGAGGAAAAGGATTTTTCTATACCTGTGAAGAAACAGAATCCTGTACTCCTGGGCTGTCTTTTATTTGTCAATAGAAATCACTCTGCTGCAGTGTTGCATGTGCCTTTCATTTGCTTTGCTTTATCGCTATTCATTGTGAACATTAGTTTGCTTATAACTTGGAGCAAGATGGACCAGGGTCTCTCCTTTCTGAACACATATAGACAGAAAATACTATAAATCTCCATTACATTGCAGCTTTACATAGGGAAGCTATTGAAAACTGAAGGACATACCTGACGTGAACTTTGTCAGGTTTGTAAGAGCACAGAGAAGAAGGAGAAACACCACACTGGGCATTTGTCCTTTAGCGCAACTATTTGGAGTAACACAACAAGCACTCTTCTTATAGTTGCATGTAGCCCATCTCTTTGAATGTCATATGTTCTGCAAACCTGAAAGGCAAGCTTCTCCATGGATAATGGACTTAATCCGAGGACAGGCTGCAAGAAAAGAGTAAAGACTGCAGAAATTTACCAGACCCTGAATCTTTGCCATGTGCAAAGCTGCTGATTATTCCAGGGTAGCACCTTCTCTTCAAAATCAGTTGCCAATATCCTTAGACAAATGGGGCACTGGTGGGAGGTTGTAAAGGGCGCAGCTCCCCTCTGGTCCTGTAGCACAAGGAGCGTGTGTGTTTGGTGCTGGCAGAAGGGCCCAGGCAGCCTCTGTTCTCTGGTGGTCACAGCTGGGCCAGGAGAGAGCCTGGGGAACTTGATAGGTGCTGGCCAAAGGCAGCAGCAAACCTGGTTAAAGACAAAACAAAACAGCAGAGCAAAAGGTGGGGCTTGTGGTATCAGTGCTTGAAGTACTCAATGAAATAGGTTACATAGCACCAATTTACATTTAGAGATGGTACACTACAGAGATACAGGGTGTAGCATGTTATGCTGTCTTACCCAGACAGTTGCTTTTTTTTCTTCTTTCTTTTTCTTTTTTTTTTT
>VWYH01000482.1:873993-891591 GCA_013399365.1 Pampusana beccarii
TTTTTTTTTTGTTTTTATTAGATTGTTTTTTTTTTTTTTTTTTTTTTTTTCTTTTTTTTTTTTTTTTTTAATGGGGCTGTGGCCTTACAGCAGTGTCTCATTTGTTGCTGAAATACTGGTTTTATTTTTGCTTCTGTGCAATTGTTTTATGTATTCAAAAGGTTTCAATTTCTGTTTAACTTTGTGCCTTCCTAGTTCCCTATTTGTGCAAAAATGCCAAAGCGCAGACCAAGGGTTGGTGCAGTATTTATATGGTTGGGTGTGTCTGGGAGAACTGTTTACATATCAGCATCTGAAACTGGGAGGAGAAGAGCAGAACATGTTTGACAATGGAAAGATGGGGAGCAAATCTCATGTTGCAATTCCTCAGAGTATATTCTGGGAACAATGAAGTAACTGAACTTTGCTCTGGTTTTCAAGGCCGGCTTGCCATAGGGAGAGAGATCACGTTATTCCACTTGCAATATCATTTACTGGATGTCATTATAAATAGTGGCAAAAGAAATGCTCTTTCAGTGGGGCTTAGGATCATATCATATTGGCAATAACAGGGTGCAGAATTAGGAAGTTTGAAATTTGCAGTTGCAATGGATGTAATAAAGACCTTCCTTGCTTTGCTTCACTTTTTTGTGATGCTTTTTTAAAGAAGTTTTGGCAGTCTCACAAAAATAGACAAATGTTAAATTGGAGATGTAAATTATACCCTCAAAGAAGGGTAGCAGTAATACCCTGTGTTTGTTATTCTTCCCACCTGGAATCCTGGTTCAATTTACATTAAAATTGAACAAAATTGTAGTAACAACTCAATTGCGAAAAGGCTTGAAAATTTTAATGAAATGGTAGAAAGTATTTCGAAAATGACGCTTCTCTTAAAACTTCCTTTAAGTGTGTTTTTTTGTGTTTTTGTTATGGTTTTGTAATACATATTTCTTGAGGTAGCCGGCTTGAGGGAAAACATGCTGGAATATGTTTCCCTTATTTAACAGATTATTTAAATAATAGAATTGACGTATGGTAGAAATAACTTTTGGTGAATTATACAAGTGTCTACAAAGGGAATATGGAATGAGTAATTTCGGTCAGTGGCCTTTCTCAAGGGGAAAGTACCTGTGCGTGATGTATTTGTGGAATGACAGAAAAACATCATATGATGAAGCTACTGATTTTCAATTTGAACGTGCTTATCTAGGTTTGATAAGTATTTAACATAGAAGTGTATACAGAGCAATTTGGATGTCTTCAAAAAAAAAAAAGGAAGGAGCAATTTAGACAAAGGTATTTCAATATTCAAACAGCACAATCTTTTCTGCACAAATCCTTGGATATAATTAAATGCTAGGACATTGCTAGCTCTGGTGATTCAGAAGCAATCTTTCAATGTAGGGTATTTCTTATAATGCCTAGACATCTGTGACTTGCACCCAAATCTCAGATCTACTGCAAAACAGTAAAAGGCTATTCCTAGTTGTTTAAATTATATTGGTAACCAAAATATGGGTAGTGGTAATGCTTTCTGTGTAGTTGAAGCACTGTGCACTTTATTTTTTTTTCCATTAAATAAGATTTGCCTCAAGCCTGTCTTGCAATTTGTTTCTGTTTAAACTGATTCATTTTTAGATATGGAGAGCTGGCATTGCTTTGTCGTGATGTGTGCCAATTATTTATTGAGTTTTTTTTAGTCTTAAGTAGCCTGCAGTGTGCCACTCTGTTTGCCCAGTGAATGCTTAGTCTGGGGTAAGAGAATTCCTGTGATACTGTGAGGAGGCAGTAGGAAAAAACAGGAGATGCCATTTCAGGTAAAACTCTCCCAATCCTTGTGGAGACTCAGGTCTGTGAAGTTACTACAAACAGGCTACTCGGGTCTTTGAGAAGAATGAGCAAGTCGCTGAATTGCTACTGCTTAACTCTGCTTCTCTTAAGGAAGAGTAGGTTAAACTCGCTTGGTTTTATGCTTCTCTTTGCTTTATGTTCGCAGTTGCTTTATTTATAACCATGTGATGTACACTTTTGATATGTAGTGTGGGCTGGATCATCAGTTCTCTACTTTTTAATAAGTAAAGGAGCCCTGAGAAGTGCTGTACCCATGAAGCTTGCTCTGCTTTCCAGTGAAAGGCTTGTATTGTACTGGATTCCATGAAGAAGTTGTTTTCATGTTTTTTCACCTGTATTTTAGATTAAAGTTCATTTGTGTGTTTTATGCAAAAGACTTGCAGTATGGAGAACTGCAGAGTGAAAAAGACACAGGGGAAGAAAAAAACCCCTCCACATAAGACAGTGGATGTACAATTCCTAAGCTCTTATGACTGTGGGTGGGATTTCATTTTATGCCTAAGTCCATGCAGGAGTTGACCCCTCTGGAAATGAGAGTTCAGCTTCATCCTCTGTGTTCACTGGCATTCATTACATTACACAGTGAGTGAAGTTCTTCAGGAAACTGATCTAACAGAAAATGACTTTTAAAATATATATACATATATATGTATTTTTTTTCCAGCAAAAGGAACAGATTGAGAGCAATTCCTCTCTTTTAACTCAGTGTTAACAAGGTCACTTGTGCTTATAGAAGGGAAGTGACCATAGAATGTGGCCAGGAGTGGGGACTGCATTGGCAGGCCTTTGCTCTTCAGCGAGACCTGGGCTTTACATCCAGCCTCTAGACCTTATAAATTGTGCAAGGTGAACACAAAATGCTGCTTATTGAAAGCTCGGAGTCCACTATCTGACAGAAGCTTAGTGTGCATACGTTTCAATTTCCAGAGAATCCTGTGGAAAAACATCTAGAAGCTCTTACTCCTTCGGGGACTTGGTTGTGGCATAAGGCACTTCCACTTGTTCTGTCCCAGTTTTCATTTCTGTTCATAAGTACTTGGGATTAACCTGATGGTTTAGTTATAAAAATCACATAGCAGGAAATATTAAGAAATAATAAGGAAGTAATATGAAGTATAACAGGAAAAAAAGTGTTATATATGAGCTGTTTATAAGAAATGGTGAGTTCATGCATCTGGTGGAATTCATTAATCAGTAGTCCTTTACTATGGAAACCAGACCTTGCACCATATACAAAACTAGAAAGTTAAATTACAAATATGTTTTTAGCTTTTCAAGTAAGTCAGTGAGCAGAAATTGCAGTAAAGCAAGCCTTTGATTTACTGTATGGTTGGAAGCCATGCTTTTTCTGAGTTTGTCTTTTGGGGATATGTCACGTGTGCATTGGCCATTCATAAAGAAACTGATTATTTGGTAAATCTTAGGCTCCTAATGTATAGTTTGTTAGATAGTCTTTACTACCTTGCTTGGAAATTTCTGGCCAACAGTTAATGCAAGCAAAATTTTAGAAATTGTGTTTTGTAAAACTAAGAAGTTCCTTCTCTGTGTAACAAAGCAAAATTTAATTGTTCTTGTAGGAGCTTCAGTTACCAGATCTGTTTTGCAGGCAAGTTCTTCTTTCATTGTGCACTTTATCTATTCCAGCTTTGAAGTTTGACAATGCATCATTAGAGTTAATTCATGTAGCAATAAAAATTGGGAGGTCACGCAAGGCTATTACTCTGATTGTTGCATATCTGCTGCATTAAACCCTTAAGATCTTTACTTGTAGGAGGGAGTTTGTGGTTAGCTTATACAATGTCATAATCAACACTGCTTGCTTACCTTCATCTAAGCTCCTACATCCAAAGCCAGCTAGTATAAATCTGATTTCAGGGGTCATGCACTGCAATTTAATGGAGTCAGCGCTACAAGGAGTTCCATTGAGCACTTTCTGATTTGAGCGGAGGAGAGAGAGTTCCCTGCAGTTTTTCATTCTTGGGAATTGCTCATGTGTTTTCACATCAGCTTTCAAGACAAACTATGTCCTGTTTTCACATGAAACTTCGAAGACCAGTTGTTGAGCTTTTGCTGTTTAAGGTAACATTAAGCTAATTTTACTTTGTACTAGGTTTGAGAGAACTTCTTAAGTACTTAATTTATTAGTTTTAAGGATCATGCTGTTCTGTAATCGGTGTGATTTCATCGTACTAATCATCTTTGTTTTAAGTAATAATTTCTAAGTGCTGATAGAGGCTGGGTACACTTATGTACACAATATAATGACTATTATTCTGTATGTGTTCCCACTTCAAAGTTATTTCTACGTAGAATGGAGTTACCTCCAAACAATATAACAAATACAGAAAAAAGTAGGTTGCATCTATTACTATAAAATATAGAATAAACTAGTAAAGCATTCAAGCAAGGTTAAATGCTTGTTGTCTGAAATGATTCAATAAATCTGCATTTATTATTAAGGTATAACGCTTTAGATTATTAAGCTGAGGAGGAGGTAATGTTCCGCCTATTTCTTCCCTTCCTGCTGTCATCCTGCCTCTTGTTAGTTGTTATTTTTCATAGTCTTCACATGTTTGCAGCATTCCACATTTCCTGGATTTGAAATGAAGCAGGTATTAGAAAACAGCTTTTTGTCTTTTGTTTAATGAAATAAGTTTTTGAAATGGATTGACCATTCTGACATGAGGGAGTGTATGATGTTAAAAAGTACTTCAAAACACAAAAAACAATAAGGAAATAAATATTTTTAAAGCAAATTTCAAATCCCATTGAAATCAGTCTATGGTTTCCTTAACATCTCTTGAAAATTCTAATAGGAATTTTAAAGGCTGTACAAAAGAATCAGGCAGATGTAAGAAACTAATTCAGAACTTCTCTCGCTGATCTTGTTAGGCATTTCATGTAACATTACTTGGACTAATCTATACTCAAATTACACTATGCTTTCTGTATGCCAGCAGCATGCTTATGAAGAATTAACCGTTAACTGGTTGATGCACTGCGAATTGTTTCCTATTGTAACTTTTTTCCTGTGTCGGTCCTTTCTTAGCAGTTTCTTCACCTTACTTTTAAAATAAGATCCTCTCTAAGAGGTGGTTGTAGGATGCTGGGATTTGGGGGTGGAAACATATGAGCATCTCAAGAAGTACTGACTGAAGAACTGATAGATTCAAACATTCTTTGATCTTATTTTTCTTCCAGTCTTTAAATTAGTTAGGTATTCTTTTCTGTGGTATTGTTATTTGCTGGAGTTATGGCTGTACAATGGAACATTTTATACCATGCTTCTTACAATTCTGATGGTATTAAAACTGTGTCTTAATATGTACCTTTGAAGTCATCTGTAGCAGGTTGAAGCCTGTATTATATGTAAGAATCCACAGTGCAGTCTTTAAAAGTGTTTCTGTGATTCATCTTATGCCTGCTTATACCATGCCAACACTTTTCCTAGTAGCAATACGAAATGTAGTGTTCTCTAGCTCAGATTCTGCTGGAAAACAAGAAAGAAGAGGCAACCCTCCAAACCCTGCAACAGTGAAATTACCACTCCGATCATTCTCTTTCTCCCATTTGTCTTCTGCAGCCTTTGTTAGGCAGCAGCCTTCAAGGTTCTTGCTGTGCCCTCATGTTTCACCCCTCCGTGCATCTTCCACTGCCTATGTTGTGGTCTACGTGCACGTCTTTGGCTGCCTTCTTTAAACTAGTAACTTGTCATTAGAAAAGTAAATTACAAGCCCATTTTTGTTCTAGCCCAGAGTCTTGATTTGTCTTTATCTATACGGGCATTCTGTTGCCATTTCTAAATTGAAAGAGGTCAAGGTTAGAACGTGGTTTCACAAGAGGCAGTGGTCTCAATGAAAACCTGACTGGCAGCTTCTGAAATGGAGAATTCCTCCCTCTGTGCCAGCTTCCCTCTCTCTCTAGCTTTTCTGTATGCTTTCCTTGTGCTAATATCAATGCTCCTTTCCAACTGCATATTTGATTTGTTAAAGAAGCAGATTTGTTAAAGATTTGTTTGATTTTGATTTAAGGATTAATTTGATTTGTTAAAGATGCTTCTTCTCTTTCCTTGTGCTAATATCAGTGCTCCTTTCCAACTGCATATTTGATTTGTTAAAGAAGCAGAAAGAGAAGCCAACAAAATGGTGTCATTTTCGTGCATGTTATTAAACTAACTAGGCTCACAACAGAGCCTGATGAAGATTTGTGTTGGCATAAGGTCAGAAGCTTGGGACCGAATGGCTTGGAGCAATGATGCAGTGGAATTGAAGGAAAGGGGAAGCTGAGAGGAGCTGTAAATTAGAGTGGAAGGACAAAAACCAGACCCTTTGGGTTAGTTTAGGGAAAGCAGCACAGTCTCATTCAAATGTTGTAACATGTGGAACTGAACTCAAGGTTCACCTTCTCTTTTAGCACTGAACAACACCCGCACACCACTAGTTACTGGTATATTAAATAGGCAATACCTGCAGAAACATCGATGATGTAGGAAAATGAACAATAATTTTTTTCCTCATGTTTCCTTATGTTGCTTGGTTCTACTATACTTCTGTAATGCTTTTTCTAGAATACATTTTTTATATCTGTTGTGTAGATATTTATGTTGGTGAAAAGCTTGACATACACTATTCTATTATCACTCTTTCTGGCAAAGCTTGTAGGGGTCTTTTTTAAATTATTTTTTAATTAGTTTAATTAAGTGTGATGGGTACTACATCTTTGCATAAAGTCTCTACTTTCGTTGTTTCCTGACTGCCAGCTTAGTAAGTGAGATCTCCAATTTCTCACCGTTTTAGAACCTTGTCTTTTTTGTGCTCTTTAGTAAGTGGCTGTATTTGTTATTAATGTGTTTTTGTAACTTCAGGGTTAGCCTCTCTCCAAATCTCCATTATCCCTCCTGGATAGGTTTGTCATTTACTCTGTCTCCCCGTCAGCGAATAAAGACTGTCAGTGAACTGTTGAGAAAAACCTTTGTCTTTCCAGGAAAGGCCTTAGGGAGGCTTCTTTTTCTTTCCTCCTCCTTTCTAATGATAAAGAGCTTGAAGGTTGTAGGTCTCTCACTGCATGTGCTGTTTAGTACAGTTGCTGCGTGTGTTTTTCTGCTGATCTCTATAGCCACAGGGAGCATGGTTACACAGTTAAGAGAGCTGCTGGGCGGTGAGAATTACTGTTGTCCTCTTGCGTTCTTCGTTCACAGAGATGATACTTGATAATTATCTCTTAAATGCCAGTGTGTTTTTATTTTTATCTAGCTGTGACAGACTAATCTTCCAGCAGATTTTATTTCCCTCCTACACTCATGCAAACTTTCACACGATGCTCCAAAAAAAAAGCTGAGAAGCCAAGCAAAAAGCAAGGCTTATTTGTATAAAGCCCTTATATTAATTAAATCAAAACTTCAGGTTATATTACTGGTTGCTGTGTGCATATCCAAACATTGCTTTCTTAAGAAGCTGTTTCCACAATAACAATTTCTAGTAGGTTCCACGGTCAAGTAATACTTCCTAAAAATGTGTTTTCTGGGATGGATGTGGTCAGTACTTGCTATCATTACAGATACTGATTAAGAACAATTGTTTTACCATGTCTAAGGTGTAAACTGAGGATGTGAGTTCAGGTCCAGTAGTCACCAAGTGCTGATTTTAAAAAGGTTTGTCACTACTTGCTCTGCAGTAGGACAGAGATTTGTTCTGGAGTTCTATGCTGGTTTATCAGGAGTGGTCCTGCAGAGGGACGGTCCTCAGCATGGAGAGTCCCTCTGTGTGAAACTTGTTCTCAGGAAACACCTCCTAACATTTATTTTAAAAACTCTCTGAAAATACCATCAAGAAAAGAGGTATTTCTTGTAATATCTGAGGAAAGCTGATGCCTGAAGGGATACAGTCGAAGCAAGTTAATTAAGGCAATTGAGCAAATAGCAGGAGTAATTTTTTTTGGTGTACAATATTTGACAATTCTAAAAGCAGTAACACTAAAACAAATTGTTTAAAAATAATAATGACTTAACATAGCAGTACAAATATATTTTTGTTATATGAGCCACATTTAGTGTTTTGGGTGTTTTAATAACCAAGGAGATTTTTTTTTCCTGCAGACATGGAGAGAAATGGTCTGTACAGTATCTTTTTAAAAAAGTTTAATTGGCAGGAATTTGAATATTTAATTGGGCCTTTCTAAAGGGCAGATATTGCTGAGCTCTCTGCAGGCCCATGTAGTATTGTATGTTGGTATGCAAGTCAGACTGGATTAAATGGTCTTGCCCAGGCTTACTATCTGAATCTCAGTAAGGACTAGTTTCTCAGTTTGAGGTAATTTCTGAATTGGTGGAGCATCAGTTGGTTCCTGTTGCCAAAGATGGCATCTTTGGTCTTTCCTACATTATTACTGAAGTAATTCCAAGTCAGAGTTGATACAATACAAGGTGCTACACCCTGAAAACACGTTTAAGCAAAGCAGATTACCTTATATTTGCCTGTGGTGAAGAGTATGCAGGACTTTGAGTGTGTTGTTGTGGGGTTGGGGGGGAGCGAGTTAGTTTTGTTTTGTTTTGTGTTTATTTTGGGGTTTTTGTTTGTTTGTTTTTCTCCCTTGCAGATGGACTGGGTTCAGCAAGAAAGAACTGGACGTTTTCATGCTATTTTACTATAATGAAATAATCACTTTTTGGTGATGTAAAGCTTTCTTAGTTTTTCAGCACAGGAATTTGTTCTTTCTACCAATTCCCTATGAAATTGTTGTTAAAAGAAAACATGTCACTGTCATGATGGCCCTTCAGTTTCTGTTCTCTGAATATCACTGAGAATTTGAGATTCAAGTTGTGTAGACAGATGCCGTTGCTGTTCTTGCATTGGTATCTGTCGAAATTGCCTTGTGCCTACTGTGCTGCCCTGAGATTATCTCATGGTACCTTTTGCACACATACAGCTCTTGTTAGGTCAACAGACTTCATCACAGTTGCAATTTCTTTGGTATGTGTAATGAATAATGCAATAGAAAAATAATAGCACTGTGCTGTCTTTAGTGTTCATTAACGTACATTTTCCCTCTAATCCTTTTAAAAATGCGTTCCTGCAGCCTATTTGTACTCTTGTCTGAGCATATTACAGTAGTTCTGATTTCAGTAATTCTTTGTGGCAAGAAATAAATTGAGCAGTAGGATGTTTATGTGGTATGAAAGCTTCTCTTTGCTTGTTCGTTCTGACTGACTTCTCTGACACGAAGGGAGCAAAGCTTAAATATAACTACCAGCTGTCTTGCTGCTGCCTCCTTTAGTTAGCACTGATTTCATAAATCCGTCTTTGATGCAGATTTTCCAAAATTGTGCATTTGAAGTATGTTTCCTAGTATGTAAACTGTCTGTTCATCATATGAAACAACAGTATCTCTTACCCCTTGCCTTTTTTTTCATACCCAATTGTCTTTTTAATCTTTTGTAACTTGTTACACCTGTAATATTACATTCATGTGGGGTGAAAGATGAATTCCACTCATGGCGATGGTATGATGTGCTGTGTAATGCATTTGGACTCGCTGCATCCGTGAAACCTGTGGCGTGCAAAGAAACAGCTAAGAACATTTAACAGGATTATGCAGGAAGATAAATGCTTGGTACATGGATCTGGTATGAAAAGTGTTTCCATTCTCTCCCCATCCTGTCAGATTGAATGATGGACAGTGAAGCTGACATTGTCATCACTTGCTCAGAGTTAACATTCCAGTGAGGTTGACTGACTTGCAGTGCAAAAGTTCACACATCTGAACCATCATTTAAGGCAGTTAGCAGGAACAGGGAAGACATTGTTAATTAAACTTGATTGATACCTGGAAGCTTTAGATGAAGCCTTAAGGCTTAGAACTTGTTGGCTTTTGGCTTATGTTGGTTTTAGGCTTATTTTATGACTTTTCACGCAGACGTCAGAAATACATGAAGCCATCATCTGTGTTTTACCCACCTCTGTGAAGAGAGTCTTCAGCCTGTGTGTTTTCTGAGATGATCCTGCAGTGCTTATTGTATGACTCAGATTAACAGGAGTGGTATTCAATGTAATGTCTCGTATCCCTTCTTTTTGCACAGCCGTAAAGAGATATTTACCTTTGAGTGTTGTTTAGATTCCAATGCTTGTGTCCATTTGGATTTTATTACATGTGAAGCAGAGGAAGATTTGCTAAAACTGTGATCCAGTCTTAAGATCTGCAAGTATATTGTAAATCTGGTAACCACAGAGCCTTTTGTGCTGGTAAAGGGCTGTTGATGTTGCCTTAGACCCCCCTGGATTATTTGTATCCAGGCATGTTGCACTGTCACTTGCACCTGTCTTTGTAAATCAGTAAACAAGCTCACAAAGTTATGAGAAATGGATTAAGAAAGAGAATCTGTAGTGGTGTTATAACATTGATATATACTAAGGCTTTAAAGGGATGTGTCGCAAGTGCAAGTTCTTGAGCACAGTCTTTGTCATGGATGATAAATTCATTTTATAGACTTAATTACATTTTTCGTTGTGACTTATTTCATCATGTTATGTGCTTTGCTTTTTATTACTGAATATCTTCAGGTTATTTCCCCTTCCCTCTTACTTTATGTAATTTGGCAGTAGCTGAACAAACACATAAGCTTATAATATCTTGTAATAAAAATATTTTCTTATGTAAATGAGTATTGCATGTTAGCGAGGTCGTTGTTATGCTATTTGGACCTTTACTGTATTAAACAGATTATGAGACATTTCAGAAGTGTCATGAACACATATACAGAAATTTCAGCTTCAGCTTCCAAGACAAGTGACGTATCAATAGAAGAAAGTGAATTCTTCATGTGCATTTATGATGGTAAACGGTTTTTGAGAGCAAGTTGCACTGCGTGTTATTGATTATGTTTAATCTTTCTTCTTTTTCCAGTTGTCCGTATTTGTCAGAGAAGATTACACCTGCCATACCTGCAATTGGTGGGATTCTTTTCTTTTTCGTGATGGGGACCCTGCTGCGCACTAGTTTCAGTGATCCTGGTGTCCTCCCCCGCGCAACACCAGATGAAGCAGCAGATCTAGAGAGACAAATAGGTAACACCGAAGGTCTGTTGTCTCTTCGCTTTCCTCCCGAGGGTGCATGTACGGTGTGAAGGCAGCGCACTGCGCTGCTCTGCTCGCGGGAGGAGTTACTGCTACCTTCCCACAGCGGTTGTGCTGGAGATGTAACGTCTGATGACGTTGCGGGGATTCCTGTGGAAAGGTGGTTGATCAGTTCTTCACCAAGAAAGGCAGTAAACAAAATCCTGGCCTTGGAGAGTGATAGTTATTGCTGAAAATACTTTTCAGCAAGTCTGCTAGGGAAGTCTCTCTATGGTGCACGAGAGAATACTTTCTGAAGTGTTTTTGGCAAGAAAGCTGATATTGCGAAGGTTCTGCAAATGTGCATCTTTTAAAGTAATGTACCCTCAGAGTTTGACTGAATTTAATTATGTTGTTATTTATATTGTGAAAGATAAGTCTCTGTGTTAATACAGTCTCTTAAGTTGATGCAGTCTTGGGAAGAATTTTTTCTTCAGTAACAGTAATAAAATGTTATTGTTTTTATTCTGTGTAAAGCTAGCACAATTAAAGGAGATTGAAGCAGATTTTAATCAGCCTCAATCAAGAGAACTGTTAACTAAATTCTGTTGTGGGATTTCTACATCTACAAATATGCTGAATAGCTAAAATGTGCTACCTGGATAAGAAGATACAATATGAGTTTGCAGAGCTGCTTTATAAACAGTGGTTTTGTTTGATTATTTTTAGTAAGCTACTAAAGTTTACTGATTTTTGTGCTTGTTACTATGCGTACTATACACCTACTTTTATGTGATAGTCAATGGAAATCCCGTTTTTTGAAGCCATTTCAGAGGAACACACAATTGAAAAGACAGATAACAGGTTTATGTAAGCACAGTAGAAATATTGTACCTGCAGGGTCCTTGATGTTTAATACTATGGTACAGTCTCAGGCTTTGTTTATTGTGACAAATAATTTAATGCAATAGAAACAAATGAGGGCAATAAAGCTGCTGTTGCAGATGCTTCTGCATCTGTAGAGTGTGAATTTGAGGATTTTACTTCAGACTACGTTTTGTCTGGTTCTCTGCACTGTATGTCCTCCACAAAGCATTGATGAAAATGTCTGAGGAGCAAAGTCATTGGTTTAGTCTCTAACACCATGTTATTGGGTAGAGTTCGCTTAGTGTATACATGGAGCAGAAGTTCTGGTTTAGTTGCCTCAGAAAGCAAATATAGTTTGTATGCACCAAAATCCACACTGTGAATCCTGCCCATGTAAGTGGGAATTAAAGGACAGTTCATGTCAAAATAGCAAAATGTTAACAACAGTATGGTATTAGTTTCCTCTTACTTCTTACCTCCTAAGAGACAGGAAGCACATCATGCAGCTGTATCTTCCACTTAAAAGACCTGTTGGACAAAGAAATATTGTTAAACAAAAGTAATGACTTGTATTCACTATTTTAGGCCTTTATGAGCCTTTAGCAAAGGAAAGGTAACAAGTTTGTTTTTCAGTACATACATACTTCAGTGGTTGTTTGAATCAAATGGTTTCATTTTGATTAAAAAATATTTTCTGAAGGCCTCAGTGTCAGAAAACTGCTGTTGGAGGAGGAAGAATGGTTTTATTTTCTGGAAACAGGCACATTATCTTTGGTACGGATTATTTTAAGAAGCGGAACTTAGAAATATAGTGAAGTTCACTGATCGTCACTACAGTGAGATCATTTTCTTTCACCAGATTTGAAAGGTCCTGACCACAGCTGTTACACTGTGTTATGTGTTAAGATAAAAAGATATCTGTGTAATAAACAGCCTTATGTGTATTGCCAAGTGTTTGGGCATGAGTTCTGAAGTGGGATCAACACATTAGCAGCATGCTACACGCAGCAGCAATTTGTACTTACTCTGTGCATTTTGTGTAGGTTTGAGGCTTTTGGAATGATATGATCATGTAACATGGTTGCTGAACTTTGTGTGAAGAAAATATTTTCTTATGGGTGTGGGAAGGCTGAGACGTGCAGTTCACCAAATTTTATAGACCTGGTATAGCTTTCCAAAACCAGTGTATTCTGCTGGCATTCACGTGTCAGGAAGAAAACCTACATTGTTTTTATATGTTATTTGGACTAATTGTGCAGAGCTAGGATCCAGCTGTCATTGCCATGACAGGAGAAGGTTACATTGAACCAGGCTGGACGTTGCTTTGGGCAAGGACTATGCTGTGCATAGTATACAAGGAAGAAAACTGTTAGATCCTAGATGACCCAGATAGCTTCATCGCAGATGGATGAATTTAAGTTCATATGAATTTCTTCTGTTTGCTTACATTCAGGCGTGGCACTCAGGATTATTTAAAAAGGAAGTCTTCAGTCAACCTGCCCTTACCTGCCATAAAGAAATTAAATCAGAAATGGAGGAGCATTGTGAAACCATATTCTTTCTACACTCTAAAAAAAACCCTTGAAAATTGATATGGAATCTGTTTATACTGAGGAACTGGAATTCTCTTCAAATACAGTAATTTCAGTCCTTGCTAGTATATTAGAAGTATTCCTAACATTCACAGAATCCAGATATGTGGAAAACAGATGCCAAGTTCCAATTCGTTTTGTTGGGAAAGCTAACAGATTTCTTAAGGAGGCTGATTTTGGAGCTTATTTTTTAGCTTTTGCCAGTGCTGTCACTGCAAACATTTTTCAGGATCGAATACTGAGTATGTAATGTGCTGCATATAAGTGTATAAGTTGCTATGATGGGTAATTAGATTATTGTTATAGATGGGAAAAAAAGGATGGAGAGTGGGGGGAAAAAAGCATTTCAGAACTATTTGGGGAAATGTGGGAAAAATTGTAATTTCCCCCTCCTTTCTCTTTTTTTTGCTCCCACCTCTTCTCCCAAAATGATATTCTCTCTGTAGGAATAATGTGTGGGAGGAAGATGAAATTCAGGCAGGTATATTCCTTCGTGTTGCCAAAAAGGCAAATGCCCCTTTGTATCACAAAATTGTGTACTAATTTATAGATAAACAATTGTTCAAAATCTAGAGTTTTCCAGAAATAGAGGTTTTGAAATAGAGCTTCCCATGTAACTGTTTTATTACTGCTCTAATTAATGTGATGGCTCACGAGTATTCTGTGCTTTTTAAAATGGAGTTTTTCCTCAGTTTTATTAATGCAATAGTTAGGGAGCAGTGGACATTCTTTGCCTGTTTCAGTACTGGAGTTCCCAGTGAAATGTCTTATGATTGGAAAGTAAATATATATATACACACACACGTATACATATATATATGTATACATGTGTATATATGTGTGTGTGTGTATATATATGTGTATATATATATAAAAAACATATTTGAACTCATAAGAATATATTTCTAATTAAATAACCTTCCATAAGACTTGCCTGAAGAACTTGGATTTCTGTTAAACCTTTACACTTCATAAATCTGCTACCATGACCTCTCCCAGCTGTTTCACTCCAGCAACCCCAGCGCTTCTATTTTTTTCCTCCTCTTGTGGTGAAGCACAACTAGTCTTAATTTGCCAGTCATCATCCTGGTGTCTGCTGTCCCAATGATAAATAACAGAGTCTAAGCCATTTCCAAAGAATAAAAGTGGATATTTATCATCTCATATCTGATACTAGTTACTCAAGACAGTCAATAATGTCTTTAATAATAAGCTTTCTAAATAAAACAAAACATAAATGATACTTTTAAAAATTCAAATTAATAAAAAGAGATGTATGTTTTAGTTAAATTTCACCTTTAACAAATTTGGCATTTAAAGGCAGTTTAAAAATGAAAGCTGAACAATTTTTAGATGAATACTAAACTTGTTTTTAAATTATCACCTGTTTCTACTGAACAACACACAAGCCATCTTACTTATATGCATACAACCAATGCATTTGTGTTAGCTGACCTGCTCAGAAAAGCAGCGTTGTGTGGGACAGGGCTGCACCTAAGCAGAAGAGCTTCGCATTAGGAAAAGCCTGGACCCTGCTGTAGGAGGACACTGTATGGAAGTCTGCACTCATGAAGCATGTTTAAACAGGACTAGGAGAAGAGAAGACATTTGTGTCCAAGCCTGTTGACCCACCATCTTTTGTTCACTTATTAACAGATTTCTTTAAACCCATTTTTGACTAAGGATAGGATTTCGAAGTTGGTTAGAAGCCAAATTTGCAGACCACTCATTTGTCTTCTTACTGATGCTCTGGTTTGTTTTTTTTCTTTTTCTCTGTAATGAGACATATATTGATGATTGAGAGAATAATTTATTCCTACTATAATGTGAGATCATTATAAGGAAAAGCTGAAGCATAACTGTATGTGAAGAAAAAATTATATGAGGGAAGTTATCTTAAGTCTGGTCAAAGTAAGGGTATACTTGTTGCTTCCCTTGCTGAGAACAGTTTGAGTGAAAACAAATGGTTGTCAGTTTAGAAGAGAAAGACAGGTATGGTGATTGGAATTGTGCTGCTGGTGGCTGATAGTTCAGCTGTAGAAAAAGCATAGTCCTAATTCCTTAAAATGTTTGACAATTAATGAACTAAGATCTTCCTAAATAGCGGGAGACTTTTGCACTTGCATTTGAGAAAGGAACAGAGAGGAGGGTAAGATACTGCTGAAAAGAGTAGTAGTATCCATCTAGGTACTGTCTTATGTTCCTCATCAACTCTGCAGGTACTTCTCCACTCCTGAGTCTCTTTCTTTTAATTTCTTGAGTCCATTGGGCAGGAAATGAAATTAAAATCCATTAATGACGCTGCTACTGAAATTTACTTGCTGATCATCTGCCAGTAATCATGATGGTGCAGTTGAGAAAAAATTTTCAGAACAGAAACTTGTATAACCTATTATTTTATTTTTATGTAAAACAGAAGGGCTTACTAAGATGAATTTACCTTTTCAGTAATTACATATAAAGATGATGATGGTCTGCTAAATAAGACTGGGAGTTGTTGAAGAGTAGATATTAGGATTTAGTTATAATATCTTGCTCTGACAGATATTTTTCACCACTATATCCAGATACTTGGTGAAATCTTGAGTGTTTTGTAAATCATGTTTTAAATATGCTTTTATTAAAGGATTTCCCCCAATTTAACCACAGCAAATTAATTCTTCAGTTTTTAAATCCAGTACCCATATGAGCAATATTTAGTTGTAGTTATGTATGGTTTTGAAATGAATGTGGTATAATAGTCACTTTAGAGTTTTTATGATGTGCAGTTTAATTCTCTGTTCTTACAGAATGGCAGATGTGTAAACAGGTGCTAAATATTAACTGAGTGTGGTTTTGGCTCCATTTGAAGGTTGAGGTATTTTGAATGTTTGCTAGTTGTCATAGACAGTGGGTTAGATATATAATTTTCATAATCTAGTGGTTATGAGGACACAAAAAAAATTCAAAAAGAGCAGTAATGAAAGACTAGACAGGTAAGGTGGAAGGCAGCACTATAACCTCTTTGCAGTTATGATACATGTCTCTTGTAGTTAGTTTAGTGTGAAGTCACCTCAAGTGGAATAATGTTTATAGGATAATAAACTATTAAATATGAAGGCTTAAAAGGATAACCAAGCTCAGGAGAATGGGTTTCACAGATGGGGAAGTGTTTGTCCATTTGATGTATACAACATCAACTGTTCTTCCACAATATTGATCTTTTTTGCATTGGGTAGGCGATGCAGATAGATTAAAAGAAGATCCTGATAATTTATCCTTCCAGCCTTATGAAAGCTCATCTGTAGCAAGGAAATGCTTTGGATTTTTTTTCAGAGTAACTGTCTTAACTTAGGTATATCTTCCTAATTGCTTTTGTACAACCAGCTCAGGCCAGTTCTCAGTTTCTGCTTGCTTTCTTTTACCTTTTCAAACACCCTGAACTCAGTTTATCAGCTACATCAGCATGCCAGCTCTGGAAGTTGTTTTTGTCTTGGCTCTCTAATTTTCATAGATACTCAAGACTATATTTGAGACTTCTCCACAATTCCTTGCCTTTCTTTCATTTGTTTTGAAATGCACAATTTGATTTCCTTAGATCCTTATAAAATTAAATCTGTGCCACAGCTTAGGTATTTCACAGAGCTGGCAATAGCCTGAACAAATACATACTGCTTGTGGGTACAACACGGGTATGTTTTACTTTCTCTCCAAATGTGGGAAACCAGCTTGATAGGCTTACAGTCATTCCTGATATTGCATGCTTTAAACAACATTCTTAAAATAAATTTAGTGAAATGGCTTTGGGTCTCAGGTAAGTCTTTCAGAAAACTCTTACTCTCTGTGATTCTTTCCCTCAGCAAATCACTAAAGAATATATTTCTTTCTGGGAGCGACAGGGTTTAGAATTCAAGAAGATGATGCAATGATACTCTTAAGAAAATAATGCCTGGGTTTTTCTAGAATCACGGCTGTAAGTAGTTTATCTGAAGTCAGGAGCAATATTTGGTCCATATCTCTTGGTGGCTATCAGGTGAAGAATTATGTGAAGAATGCAGTTAGCAGCTGCTCGTTTCAGTCTAAGCCAGGTTCCCAATATTGTTTGTCCTTGAGATTACTGTCTGGAAACAAGAAAATTTTGTTTGATTAAGTTATTTTCTGGAAAAAAATGTATTTTTTTCATCTTGTAGCTCACTATTGTTAAGCATGTAGATTAGATTTAAGTGGTTAAGCACAAAGGAAGACATTTCATAGAATCATAGAGTGTTAGGGAATGGAAGGGA
>VWYH01000484.1:7486-20618 GCA_013399365.1 Pampusana beccarii
GAAAAGAGGAAAAAGAAGGAAAACAAACCAACAACACAACAATCTTTTACATTATAGCAGCGCATGCAAAAGAAACAAATATGCATGACATGAGCACTAAGAAAGCAACTAAGTTGCATGATTGTGGTTTTTAAGCATTCAAAGAAAATTACTACATGAAAGCTAAATTCAAACCACTAGATCATCACAAAATTATACCACAGTAACTCAAATGTCACTCCACTGCATTATTTCATGCCCTTTGCTTGTATACTCCTAAAGCTAACACTTGCTATGTTAAATAAACTCCTGTATTCTTCCAAATGACAATATTTCAAAATACAGGACACTACTATCATGATTTCTTCAATGCACATGTAGGATTTAAAGAGTTAAACTGCAATGCCCCACAACAGAGGCAATGTGGCAAACTGAAATGCAAACCATATGTATTACAGGAACACATGAGGATAAAGGAGTTCCTGGTTCAAATCCAGCACAATACAGTGCCTCAGCTGTAAACCAATCACACTTGCAAAAAAGCATCAACACCACACAGAAGCCAAAACAACTCCGACAACAGAAAAGGACATTCAATGTGAATTTTTAACTTACATATTCAGTAGCAATGGAGCATTACAAACCAAAATACAGGCATAAAGAAAAGCAGCAACATATCTGCACAGCCCAGCTGGGATTGTACAGAAATAGTCCATCACAGAAAAAGGCAGTGTCTCTCTGACTTCCGCTTACGTAACCTAATCTAGAGCGCTGTGTTCACTACCATTTGCCTTGTTATCTCAAATGCATTAAATACTCAGGTGACAACAATGCCACATGGTGAACTCTAAAATCAATTGTCATGAGGCATTTGTCAAGACATATATCATTCCATCACCCACACTTTGCCAGCTAACCTATCCGGTGGAGAATGCTAACAGTCCAAATTTTGGAGCAGTTTCAGAGGTTGTCTTGTTGTGGGGGTTTTTTCGTTTGGTTTTTTTTTGTTGTGTTTTTTGTTGTTGTTTTCTTTTAATAATAAATTTGTCTCAAGAAATTATTTCTTTATTCCATCCTCACCTGCTGGCATGAAAATTTCCTTTGCAGTTGTGTGACTGGCAAGTCTCTGTAATAACTACTCCTGATCTAGTACAAATCACAAGTGGTAAAAACTTGTTTACCACTAGATGGCTGGTTGCCCTTCTTCCCTCATATAAGACTCTTCTTTTGGTTCTTCATGCACTGCACACAATGAACTTTAAGACAAGGTTTGAATCATCAGATAAACTGACTATATAGCAAATACCTGTTGAAATACAAACAGGACTTACTGCATGTGATGTGCTTGAAGACAACACTGAGGCAGGGGAGAGGCTGCTCTGATGATTGGAAAGGGAGCTAGAAAGAAATTGCAAATAATAAAATTAATTTCTCCTAGAACTATTTTGAATATATATGTACGTATATAAATACATATATATATATATATATAAACAATGAGCGGGTAGTAAGATATTAGGTAAGGAATAAAANGCTTACGTAACCTAATCTAGAGCGCTGTGTTCACTACCATTTGCCTTGTTATCTCAAATGCATTAAATACTCAGGTGACAACAATGCCACATGGTGAACTCTAAAATCAATTGTCATGAGGCATTTGTCAAGACATATATCATTCCATCACCCACACTTTGCCAGCTAACCTATCCGGTGGAGAATGCTAACAGTCCAAATTTTGGAGCAGTTTCAGAGGTTGTCTTGTTGTGGGGGTTTTTTCGTTTGGTTTTTTTTTGTTGTGTTTTTTGTTGTTGTTTTCTTTTAATAATAAATTTGTCTCAAGAAATTATTTCTTTATTCCATCCTCACCTGCTGGCATGAAAATTTCCTTTGCAGTTGTGTGACTGGCAAGTCTCTGTAATAACTACTCCTGATCTAGTACAAATCACAAGTGGTAAAAACTTGTTTACCACTAGATGGCTGGTTGCCCTTCTTCCCTCATATAAGACTCTTCTTTTGGTTCTTCATGCACTGCACACAATGAACTTTAAGACAAGGTTTGAATCATCAGATAAACTGACTATATAGCAAATACCTGTTGAAATACAAACAGGACTTACTGCATGTGATGTGCTTGAAGACAACACTGAGGCAGGGGAGAGGCTGCTCTGATGATTGGAAAGGGAGCTAGAAAGAAATTGCAAATAATAAAATTAATTTCTCCTAGAACTATTTTGAATATATATGTACGTATATAAATACATATATATATATATATATAAACAATGAGCGGGTAGTAAGATATTAGGTAAGGAATAAAAATCGTAGGTGTGTGTATATACTTGTAACTGATATCCTGCTCTGTCTGTGTAAGTAAAAAAATTCCGTAGGGTGTATGTATATATATACACACATACACACCTCCATGCATATATATGTGTGTGTATATACATACACAACCCTACAGGCATTTTTTTCCTTTAACTGATATCCTACTACCTTTTAATGAAAAAAACTGAAGTACAGAGACAACTATTACTAAGAATAAACATCTAAAATACCATTCATTTGTATTTACCAATTTACTATACTTCAAAAAAAAAGCAAACAGTAGTTCCTTCAGGAATTGTATAGCAATGACTCCAAGACTTATAAAGTCCAAAACCAGAGGAAAGTTCACACAACAGATGGCCTGTTTGTCATTCTTTCTCTGAGCAATTGCTGCTGCCTGCCACAGGGCACACATATCGATTGGGTGAGGCAGTGCTTTGGTTTGACTCAGTATGGTATTTGTCACATGTTAATCTGTATAACATTAGCTCAACCCATTAGAACTGAAGGGTATTTGCCCCATAATTCTGCCAAGAGCCTCAACACACTCTCAAAAGACAAGGCTCAAAAAAACCCCAGCAAATGACAAGCATTTGTGAAAGCCTCAAAATTAGCCATAGTACTACAGAATCTGGCAACTTAATCAAGAGTGGTTCATACCACTACACCCCACCACAAGCGATTTCCTCTTTGAAAAGTTAAATCAGAACTATCAGTTCACTTTTACACATACACCATAAAATATGTCAATAATAAATCCTCTGCTGAAAAACATCTGCAAATAACTTCATTTTAGCAAGCAGCTCTGCCTTAGCAACACCTTTTTTCCCTGGCTGACCAGGCCTGTGAACTTTTGGCAGTAACAGCAGCAGCAGCATTCATGTGTAATCCAAGGATTTTTAAGTGTCTTCCTGAAAGGTAACTGAAAATTATTATTAAATATTTACACTGACAACATACACCTTACATTTGAAGTTGTTGTGTTTTAACCCAGCAGACAGCCAAACACCACACAGCTGTTCACTATCCCCCCACCCTCGCAAAGGGATGGGTGAGATAATCAGGAAAAGAAGTTACACTCATTCAGGTAAAGACAGTTTAATAATAATGACAATAAAATATACAGAACAAGTGATACACGATGCAACTGCTCACCATGCACTGACTGATGCCCAGCCCATTCCAAAGTAGTGCTTTCCCCAAGTTTAAATACTGAGCACAACATCATATCGTACACAACACTCCTTTGGCCAATCTGGGTCAGCTGTCCTGGCTGAGCCCCCTCTTCCAGCTTCTTGTGCACCCACAGCCTCCTCTCTGGCAGTGCAGCATAAGCTGAAAAGTCCTTAGTTTGCGGTAAACGCTGCTTAGCAAGAGCTAAAACATCCGTTTATTACCAGCATTATTCTCATCGTAAATCCAAAACACAGCACTACACCAGCTACTAGGAAGAAAAATATAATAACTCTGTCCCAGCTGAAACCAGGACAGAGATCAATATTGTAACTGACAGTACAGCACAGAATAAAGAGAACGAACACTGAAGGCAAACAAAACAAAGCCATAAAAAATAGGTATGGTTTGGTGCTCAAAAAGCCTCTACTCAGGTGAAATCAGAAGCAACAGAAATCCTAACTATAACAAATACTTCAGTATTCTCTATAGGAATAGTTATTAAAAAACACAGCAGTTTTGATAAGAAAGCTGCAGCCTAAATTATATGCTGCAGGTATCTTTTCATAGCACTTGGTATCTGCCCAAAAGCATCAACCCCCCAGCTAAAATTTCTACCAATGTACAGAGCTTTTCAACAACTGTGGGGATTATGTTTCTAATGTGAACGGAATAATTCTTAGTATTTGACATATTTACCATTTTACTCAAAAGAAAACACTAGTGTTTTAAAAGAATCAGCCATATTCTAACCATGAAACAGGAAAAAACACTGGTATCCTATCAAATTAGTTTCTTATATAATCAAATACAACAGAAATATATTAAAACCACAACTCAACCAGTACAGCCTCAGGATGTCACCTGCCTGAGGATGAAGCTCTAGTAACAGGCACTGACAGAAGTCAGATAGTGCAGATGAGGTAAGCTGTGCTGAGTGCAATGCCAGAACACCATACAATCATGGAATGGTTTGGTTTGGAAGGGACTTCAAAGATCATCTACTTCCAACTTCCCTGCCATGGGACCACTAGACCAGGTTGCTCAGAGCCCCGTCCAACCTGGCCTGGAACACTCACAGGGATGAGGCATTCACAGCTGCTCTGGGCAGCTGTTCCAGTGCCTCCCCACCCCCACAGGGAAGAATTTCATCCTTATATCTACTCTACCCTCTTTCAGTTTAAATCCACTATCCCTTGTCCTATCACTACACACACTTGTAAAAAGTACTTCTCTGGCTTTCTTGTAGGTGCCCTGTAGGTACTGGAAGGCTGCTATAAGGTCACCCCAGAGTCTTGTCCAGCCTGAACAACCACAACCCTCAGCCTTTCCTTACAGGACAGGTGCTCCATCCCTTTGACCATCTTTATGGCCTCCTCTGGACTCGCTCCAACAGGTTCATGTCCTTCTTATGTTGGTGGCCCCAGAGCTGGACACAGTACTCCAGGCGAGGTCCCATGAAAGCAGAGACGAAGAATCACCTCCCTCTACTGGCTAGTCATGTGTCTTTTGTTGCAGCCCAGGATACGGCTGCTTTTCTAGGCTGCAAGTGCACATTGCCTGGGTCATGTTGAGTTTCTTTTCAACCAACACTCCCAAGTCCTTCTCCTCACTGCTGCTTTCAATCCGTTCGCCACCCAGCCTGTATTTGTTCTTGGGATTGCCGTGACCTATGTACAGGACCTTGAACTTGGCCTTCTTGAACTCCATGAGATCCACATAGGCCCATCTCTCCAGCCTGTCAAGGTCCCGCTGGTGGCAACCCGTCCCTCCAACATAATGACCACACCACATGGCTTGGTGTTATCAGCAAACTTGCTGAGGGTCACTCAGTCTCACTGTCCATGTCACTGACAAAGATGTTAAACAGCACTAGTCCCAATATAAACTCCTGAGGAATCCTACTTGTCACTGGTCTCCATGTGGACATTAAGCTGTTTTCCACAGCTCTTTGAGTGCAACCATCCAGCCAGTTACTTTGCCACTGAGTGGTCCACCCACTGAATCCATGTCTCCCCAACTCAGAGAGACGGATGTCACATGGGACAATGTCAAATGCTTTGCACAGTCCAGGTAGATGACATCAGTTGCTCTTCCCTTATCCACCAGTGCTGAAACCCCATCGCAGAAGGTCACCAAGTCTGTCAGGCACTATTTGCCCTTAGTGAAGCCATGTTCCTTGGCGCATACTTTCCAGGAGGATTAGCTCCATGATCTTGCTGGGCACAGAGGTGAGACTCACCAGCCTGTAGTTCCCCAGGTCTTCCTTTTCCTTTTTTTAATAATGGAAGTTATGTTTCTCCTTTTACAGTCACTGGGAACTTCACCAAACTTCACCACACTGCCACCAATCTACTATTTCAAAGCGTCTCAAAGAAACGTCTTAGAAGAATAAAAATCACACACCTCCCTTGTGGAATTATATCTGGTTTTTAATTTTAAGAAACACAAATCTAAATGAAACTACAATATTTCAGAATTAGCCAGGAAGTAAACAGTTAAGGAATTATTTCAAACATACGACACTGAACAAAGAGCAGGCACTAGTGCCAAAGTAGTAAAAACAAACTGGGGGAATCAATTTAGCTGGTATAACTGAAGCAAAAGTTGAAAAAGCTGTTTATATACCACGAAAACTCAAGGGCAGCAGCTGCTCTGTCATCAACAGGCAGCCCAGAGCTCATACTTTGCAAACAAAACCATCCTGTTCTCTTCTGAATCTCTCTCCTAATTCTAGTTAATATCAGAAAAGGGAACACTGGTGTCTGACAGCCCCATACACAATCACACTTACGTTCACCATTTCCCCAAAATTGAGTTCCTTTCACTTCATCACAACTCCTACTGTACCTGCTTAACTGGGAAAGTGAGCTGCTGGCCAAATCACTGGACTGAGGCAAGTTGGGCAACGTTGGTGCGTGCTGCGATGCTGAAGGCAAAAGTGAAGCAGTGGTGGATATCACACTAGGCAGAGAACCAACAGAAGGTAGTGAGGGAGAAGGCTCTGTCTTAGGTGCTGGAACTGACGAAGTAGCTGCAACAAATTAAGAAGAGGCATTCATAGACAAATTCCAGCACAGCTGACAGCCTAGCCTGGATTCAGTAACCCAGCAGTACTCTCCCCTCAGTTTACAAAAACCTGGCCATTAAGAACCAGCAACAGTATAAAGCAATCTGGCTATTAAGGAAAATTCAAACAGCAATAGAACTATCATTTCTTCCCTTTAAGCTCTTCACCTACAACAGATTTTAAATTTTCACTGCTAAACATGTAGCAAACTACATTCTTCCACACTTCACCTCCCACTATCTGGATTACTAGTTTTTGCTCACAAGTCAATACTAATTCGAAAATTCATTGCATTTGGTTCTGCAAACAGAAGTCATTAGCACTTTTCAAGGCACTGTACAAATCTACTTTTATGTACAGCTCTGCTTCTTCATTCTAACCTACATGGCACCTTTGGTGATCAAGACTGAGATTAGTGGAGTACAAGGGCACATATAGCTTATCAGTTTGGAGTATCCAGTCAAATGTGTAATGCAGTAGAATAAAAGAAGCTACAATAAAAGTTGACAATTGAGCACAGCATTAAGCACTTTTAATGGCTAAAGAGTGGTCAAATATTGACTTACTTTATTTGATCTAGATAACTAAAAGTGTTTAGCTTTAATATTACTTTTTAGGCTACAAAGAGTAAAACTTATTTACCACAGATGTGCCTTTCCAAAGAATCACGATACTCTAATAAGACTCAACAACTCTACTGCCCAACATAATACCCAGCTGTTCCTACACTTACGTCTTGTCCTGCAGTGATAATATAAAGAATTAGAGGCATTCACTCACCAGTAAGAATCAGAAAGGAAGTGGAGCCCTGCCTTCTGCTGGGCCATGCTTCCTTACAACACCAGGGCCACTACCCAGTGGTTCATCACTACCTTGCAATGCACGTTAACACAGTTTTGGAATGGCCACCAAACAGATGTCAGATATATATTTCAAAGTTACCCATCCTAGTTCATTACTGGTTATTTTGTATTTGCTTTGTTATCAGTTTGTCTTCCTCACTAAATGACCCAAGTAAGGTTGCTGGATTGTGTGCTATACAAACAGAAATCAAGACGTCTTAGCCTTGGCAATGAGGGTAACTGACAACAGGGAAGGAAATTCAAGTGACAAACAGAAACACAGTTACAAAGGCAGCAACTGTATCACCTGATACCTCCTGGCAAGATTCACATAAGTAAAAAACATTTATAACTCTCAATACATTTAGAGCATGTTTCACTTCTAGAAGTAAAAGTAGATGTCCTCAATACAAGGGACAAAATCACCATATTCATTAAGACACCTTACAAGATGCCTGAACAGAGTGTGCAAGAGAAAGAAAACCAGGAGACAAGTAGGACAGTCAGAATTATAACACCAGCCATGCTCTGAACTAAGGGTTTAGGAAGCATGAGATCTGGATATTAAAGCTCAACAACAGCCAAGATGAAAAATGAACAACCAAGAATGTGATCAGCACATACAGAAGGGAAAAGGTCAGTACTTTCAAAAGTTACAAGAGAATTTCAAAGTGGTTTGGACATTCAACAAAGCCAAGTGCAAGGTCCTGCACCTGGGTCAGGACAACCCCTGGTATCAACACAGGCTGACAGATGGGGGATTGAGAGCAGCCCTGTAGAGGAGGACTTGGGGGTGCTGGTGGATGAAAAATGGGATGTGAACTGGCAATGTGCGCTTGCAACCCAGCAAAATCATATCCTGGACTGTGTCAAAANAAGAAAAGTGGGGACAGACTTTTTAGCAGGGCCTTTTACAACAGAACAAGGGGTGATGATTTTAAACTAAAAGAGGTGAGATTTAGACTAGATACAAAGAAGACATTTTCTACTGTGAGACTGGTGACACACTGACCCAGGTTGCCCAAAGAGGTGGTGGATGCCCCATCCCTGGAGACATCCCAGGCCAGGCTGGACGGGGCTCTGAGCAA
This sequence comes from Pampusana beccarii, assembly GCA_013399365.1. Taxonomy (NCBI): domain Eukaryota; kingdom Metazoa; phylum Chordata; class Aves; order Columbiformes; family Columbidae; genus Pampusana; species Pampusana beccarii. The sequence continues at coordinate 15,967 of VWYH01000484.1, forward strand.
CCTGATCTGGGTGAAGATGTCCCTGCTCATGGCAGGGGGCTGGACCGGATGAGCTTTGAGAGCTTTGAAAGTCCCTTCAAGCCTAAAGTATTGCATGGATGCATAAAATAGATACATGGAAGAAGACTCATTCCAACCCATGTGCTTGGGACTCAGAAAATAAACGAGTGTTGTCAAAAGAGAGCTGGCATAGAAAAAGGAGCTAATAAACCTGTTACAGAATAAGTACAGAAATATCAGAAATTCTCAGACCTTGGTTTTCCATGACAAAAAGACAAACCTTGTAGTGAATTTCATAAATTGCTTATTAGTTCTGTACACCAGAGTAAGAAAGTTTTCCACTCAAAAAGTTATCTTTATATATACCAATCTTTTAAGAGGTAACTCTTTGGGGATATACACTCCTCCTGCTCATTTAAATTTAACTTGGCACTAACAAAAAACTGTTTACAGGTTTGGACACTCAAATTTCTTTCTACTCAGAGGCTTAAAAAAACGCTGCTCCACTAACTTCCTAACTGAAGAGATGTTTAAGACTCAAATAGACCTAACACTGAAGTACTGCAATTCCAAGAGATGCTTATTCACACTGCTACCCTTGAAAATTTCCAGAGCAACACAAAAGGTCAGCAGAACTTTAAATATTTTAACTCCAGGAAGAGAGCTATAGGGGTACTACAAGTAAAATACAACATCAGAAACAGGCCAAGATGAGGATAACAATAATGCGCTTATCAGAGCCAGTAGTGTTAGTCTTACTCCACTGCAAAGCAGTGAACTACCCAGCAGAGGGAGCAGGTTAGCCACCCTTATTCCCCAGGGCCGTGTGATAGGACACAAGTGGCTCTACACCCGGTGAGAGGTAACAGTCAAACAATGTGACTGTTTCACCACCGCTAAATGCTACTTGCAGCTTCCATACAGAGAACTAGGAAAATAAGTAAGAAATGTAATATTAAATTTTGACTTTTTAAAAAATTATTTTATACAAAATAATGTTGACAGATGAATTAAAAAGAAAAAACGGCTACAAAGCAGCCTCTCTAATTCTAAGACTGCTTAGAATTGCAGATCTAATAGGTCTGCTTTCATACTTCAGTTTTAGCCAAGAAGCGAGCAGTTCATCCTATGCAAACACAAAACAAACTCAAATGGGTCAGTCAAAAATTAATCAGGGGAACAATACAAAACCTTAAACCAGATGTCACTGCTACAGATGCACACACAGCAAGTACAATAGTAAAGAAAGATCAGGAAGTCCTGTGCACAACCAGGCTTTGTAAACTTACTGTCAAGAGTTGCCTGTGTTCTAACACCACTGTGCCCGTTCTGTAAACAAAGAAGAAATGAATGAATAAATGATCTTAGAGGTATAACAAATTTTCAGACTGAATAACACATTGAACATGCTTCATGCAAAATTCTATATTAATTCTAAACAGAAAGACAAAAAAAGGCAGAAAATTCAACCTTTTACTGCGTTTAACAAAACCACATAATAGTTCTCTCAAGTGCCAGGTGTCCTGAACATACAGAATCCCATACACTGCCCATACTATACACATCAGCAGGAGATCTTCCCATCTACTGTATATATAACATTAACTTCAGGTTCACACCCATATGAAAGAAAGAACTGCATTAACATATAGGAAATGTTTGTGCTTTTGATCTAATGCAACTCACAATTTTAACTATCCAAGTTACACAGAGACGCCAATTTTTTTCCATTGAAAGATTAGACTTGAGAAGCACCAGTTGTTTTTTGGATAACGCTGGAGTACAGAAGTGGATAGTCTACGCTTGATCCTCACCAGTACATACGAGCTAGTGCAGAAGACAAGTGTGACTGAGCCATTACATAACAAAGGCCAGAAGTAAATAAACTTACAAACTCTCACAAGTTCCTTAAACATTTAATAAATTCAGTTCTCTTAAAACAAACCTACATTCTGTATACAAAGAAAGTATGTGCTTTTGAATCTCCTCTCTGTCCTAGATTAGACTTCTCCCTATGCTTTTTAAAATAAAACATGAAACTAATTCCCACTGGTGTTTAAATCCAACAAAAGAGTAATGCTGGAGGGGCCACCAAGAGTTTGGGATCCATTTGCTAGGTGCCACATAAATTTAAAAAGTAATATAGATTTGGATAAAATCTGTCAAGTTACAGCAAAATACCATGACTAATATTTACATACATACATAGTTCCTTTACAAAAAGCTAAGCTTTAGGGAAGGAAACTCAGGTACAATGTTATGTGTTATTAAGAAAAAGTCAAATAGCAGTTGAAGATATCAAAACCCATAAAATCAGAGGCTTTTGTATTCCAAACACAGTATGGCCAAAAATGGCTACAGAATAGGAAAAGTAAAAATAAATAACAGGGTGGGCTTGGGAATCAAAAATACCACCTGACTTAGTTAAAAGTATTAATATAGCAGGGTAACACAAATCTAACATGAATAAGAATATTTCACCCTTTTCAAGGTCTTATTTCTGAAATTCACTCACCGTAACTGCAACAGGGGTTGATTCAGATGGAGCTATGGAGCTTTGGTATGCTATCCTACCATGCACAGAATTCTGCTCATAGGAGGAAGTTGTTGTTACTGGGCTAGTGCTCTGGGATAAGCAGGTCAGGCTGGAAGAGGTGATGGCAGAGGTTGTGTAGGTAGACTCCTGTACTGTATTGGATATTGGCAAAGAGGTATTCAAAGGATCACTGGAAAAAAGTAAAAACAATTTATCACCTTCATAAATGACATCTCAAACACCTTCATGAAAATATCGGCTCCTATACAGTTATCACAGATATATACATATATATATATATAATTTTGCTTTTCTCCCAGTAATCACTGCTTCAAAACCATCAGCTGCATTAAGCACCATTCACCTTCCTCCTGCCAGCCCAACCATAACTTTCCAGTCATGTTACTTCCACCTTCTCAAAGTATAAATTAATGATCACAATCTCACCTTTTTTTAAACAACTAGATCCATAAAGTCTGGTATATGATAAGAAACAACCAGTCTCTTTTTACAATAGAATTCTAATGTCACTGTAGCAGTCTAACAGAACAGACTATGCAAAAAGGAAAAAATACTTTAAAACATGCAGGAGCGTTTTACCTTCTAAACAGCTTAAATAATTTATAGAACTAAAAATGAATGTGAAAATTCATTTTTACTAGTATTTCCAAATTAACTTCAGGAAGCTTTTTACTGAAGCCATTTTTTGAATGAATAAGAAATAAAATAAACAGGTTACTTGTACACTGGCATTTATCATTGGTTATTTTAGGATCTCAGTATGAACTTCTGCATACTGAAAGCCTGGCTTCTTTTCTCATCGCATGGGCATATCAGATCTGTGATGTGGTGCCCATCTACTGACACACATATACGGTACAAAGGTTGTCTCTACTAGATCAAAAGTAGAAAAATTCAAGTTGTGAAGAGAAAACCCTCCAACAAATTTGAAAATCAGGACAATTAAACATGAAAACACAAGTCTATAAAGGGTAGCTTCTTATAAGGTTATTCACATTCAAGTAATCTCCAGCTTCGCATTGACCCATCCAGGGAGATTTTTTTCTCCTTTAATTTGCCATCCACAGAAAACATTTTGCCTTACAAGTCATCCCGTTTTCCCCTCTCATTACATGATAATTGTGCCTTGATTCTTCTGGCAAAAACTTGACCCCCTAAAGAAGACATGGAAGAATGCACAAGGGGAACTCACACATACTTTACAGATTTTGAGTACAAGCTATTGTTGGTCGCCTGGCTGTTACTCTCACTGCTTGAAGCTGATCCAAACTCTGGGAGTGCAGGCTCCGATCCAAACTGCAGAGCTCCAAACTGAACATTTAACCCTGTCACATCCGCTGATCCAGGCATCTCCACTGCAGATGCAGGAATCTTAAAGGAGGAAAAAAAAGCCATAATTCCTTTCCACGCACTAACTGCATTAAAGACATCAGTAACTGACACCCGCTTCTTCCTTAACTACAGGCTTCTTCAGTTACTGCCTCAGCCTTCGCTGCTAACTATATATGTGACAATCCCCCACTTTACATCCTATAAATTAACTACATTCTTGTCAACTTAATTGATTCTGTGCCCTGATCTGCAGCTGAAAGAGTAAGCTGTACTATTCTACAGTATCGAAGTGTCCATTCCCCTTCAGCCAACATTCATCTTGTGGCTACTAAGTCAATCCAAAATCACTCAGCAACAGTCATTTTCCACACAAAGCAATGAGATATGTGCTTGGAAAAGATACATCACTGGATTTTGCACCTAAAAACTATCCAGCTTAGAATTTCCTGCTTTATAAACAAGAAATAAGACCATAGTCTTCGCTCTTCTTCTCCCTAGTAACTTACATATAGAATTATAGAATCATTTAGGCTGGAAATGACTTTCAAGATCGAGTCCAACCATTAACCTAACACTGACAAGTCCACCTCTCAACCATGTCTCTAAGCGCCACAGCTACAGGTCTTCTAAACTCCTCCAGGGATGGTGACTCCACCACTTCTCTGGGCAGCCTGTTCCAATGCCTGACAACCCTTTCCAGGAAGAAAGGTTTCCTAATATCTAATCTAAACCTTCCGTGATGCAACCTGAGACCATTTCCTCT
>VWYH01000485.1:0-45816 GCA_013399365.1 Pampusana beccarii
ACATGATCAGTGCTTTCTAGCCATCTCCAGAAGGAGGGCATTTTTTTCAAGTTGAAAATGCTTCTGCATGACAAGAGGGAGACAGAAGATGAAGTAATACATTGTTTAGAAGCACAGTGCTTAGTTTATATTTTACTAGTAATTCATAAATCTATTCTAAGAAAGAAACTCATCAATTACTTCTGTGTGTACTAGTTGCATTTCCGCCAAGAGCTTTTAATGAGGAGAGGTCGATCAGTGACACATGAAAAGCCCCTCAGAAGCCTCACACAGAGGCAAAGTGGTCCTTTTCTGTCTGTTTGTGCAGAGGCATTGACATGGTGGCTTATAAACAGAGGTACCTTTGTACACGCAAAACTACATGTTCGCATGTTCAGGAACTGCGGGTGCAGGATTTGGGGGAGTAGGATTTGTAGGCACAAGGTTTGGGGTGAACAATATTGGGAGAAGGATTTGGGGTACAAAATTTGGAGTTGCTGGTTTGGGGGCTTAAGGGATTTGGGGGTGCAGGTTTCATGTGTTCAGGATCTGGGGGTGCAAGATGTGCGGATGCAAGGTTTGTATTGATTGAGGGTCAGGATTTGGGGGTGCAGGGGTTTGGGGAGGAAGTTTAAGGTTGCAGAGTGTGGGTTGCATTGGTTTTGAGGCAAAGGATTTGGGGGTGAGATATTTGGTGTGCAGGGTTTGGGGAAGCAGGATTGGCGGCGCTGGGTTTCCGGGTGCAGGATTTGGGGCTTCAGAAGGTGGAGGTGGAGGCTTTAGGGGTGAAAGTTTTGGGGGTGCAGGGTTTGGCACAGCAGGTTATGAGAAGGCAGGGTTTGGATGTACATTGTTTTAGGGGAAAGATTTAGGAGTCCAGGGTTTACGTGGCCATGATTTCAGAATGTAAGGTTTGATGGGCCTGACAGCGCCTGACAGAGCCCTACACAACCCAACAAAGGCTGGGAGAGCACAACAGTGAACTACAGAGCCCGACAGATTGCAACAGCCCTTGAGAGATCCCAACTGTCCCGACAAAGCTTGACGGCGCCTGACAGGGCCTGAAAAAACCGGCAAAGCAGACAAAGCCCCACAAAGCCAAAAGGACAGACTGAGCATAAAAGGGCATGAAAGAGCCCTACAGAGCCTGACAGAGACTGACAGATCTCGACAAAACCAACAGAACTCGACTGGGCCCAACTGAGCCTGACAGAGCCTGACAGACCCTGACAGGGCCTGATAGAGCCCAACAGGGCTTTACAGAGTCTGACAAAGAATGAGAGTGACCGAAAGAGCCCAAGAGAGCTTGGAAGAGCCCGATGGAAGAGCTTCTGTCAGGGAATGTGGTTCTTTGTCAGGCTCTGTCTGGCTTTGTCCAGATCTGTCAGTCTCTGTTGGGCTCCATCGGGCTCTTTCAAGCACTCTTGAGCTCTTCCTGGCACTGTCAGGCTTTGTCAGACACTGTAAAGCCCCGTTGGGTTCCATCAGGCCCTGTCAGGATCTGTTTGGCTCTGATTGGCTCTGTCAGTCTCTGTTGGGCTTTATTCAGCCCAGTCGAGGTCTGTTGGATTTGTTGGTTTCTGTCAGTCTCTGTGGGGCTCTCTAGGGCTCTTTCAGGCCCCGTTGGGCTTTCTCAGGCTCTTTCAGGCTCTGTTTGGCTTTGTCAGGCTCCATCAGGCTCAGTCAGGCTTTGTCGGTGTCTGACCGCTTGTGTCATGCACTGACAGGCTTTGTCGGTCTCTGTCACGACCTTTCGGGCTCTTTCAGTATTCTGTCGGGGAATGTGGTTCTCTGACAGGCTCTGTCGTGCCCTGGCATGGTCTATCTGGCTTTGTCAGGCTCTGTCTGGCTTTGTCGAGATTTGTCAGTCTCTGACAGGCTCTTTCAGGCACTGTCAGGCTTTGTCAGGCCCTGTGAGGCTTTGTCAGGCTCTGTCATGTTTTGTCAGGCCCTCTTGGGTTCTGCCATGCTCTGTTGGGCTTTGTCGGGCCCTGTCAGGCTCTGTCAGCTTCTGTCAGGCCCTGTGACTCACTTTTGGGCTCTGTAAGGCCCTGTCAGGCTCTGTCGGGCTCTGTCGGGCTCTGTCTGTCTGGTTTGGCTCAGTCAGTTGTTTTCAGGCTTTGTCAGGCTCTGTCTGCTTTGTCGGCTCATTCAGGCCCTGTTGGGCTCTGTCAAGCTTTGTCAGGAGAGTCGGGATCTCTCAAGTGCTGTTGCGATCTGTCAGGCTCTTTCGTTCCCTGTTGGTCTGTGCCAGGCTTTGCTGGGTTTTGTAGGGCTCTGTCAGGTGCTGTCAGGCCTCGCTGGTTTCTGCCAGGCTCAGTCAGGCAATGTGGAGATCTGTCAGGCCCTGTCACAGTCTGTCTGGCTTTCTCGGGTTGTGTCGGGCTCTGTCTGACTCTGTCAGGCTCTGTAAGATGCTGTCTGGCTTTGTCGGCCTCTGTCGGGCTCTGTCAGACTCTGTTGGTCTTTGTGAGGCTCCGTCTGGCTTGGTCAGGCTTTGTCAGTTTTTGTCAGGTTCTGTCAGGCCTTGTCGGGCAATGTGGGGATTTGTTGGCCTCTGTCAGGCTCTTTCAGGCTCAGTCGTGCAAGGTCAGGCTTTGTCAGGCCTTGTTGTGCTCTTTTGGGCCCTGCCACACTCTGTCAGGCTCTATATTGCATTGTTGAGATCTGTTGTTCTCTTTCGGGCCCTGTCGAGCTTTGTCTGGCTCTGTCATGTTTTGTCAGGCCCTGTTGGGCTCTGCCAAGTTCTGTTGAGCTTTCTCGGGCCCTGTCAGGCTTTGTCCGCTTCTGTCAGGCCCTCTGGCTCGCTTTTGGGCTCTGTAAGGCCCTGTCAGGCTCTGTCGGTGTCTGTCAGGCTGTGTCCGAGTCTGTTGGTTTCTTTAAGGCCCTGTTAGCCTCCCTCAGGCTCTTTCAGGCTCTGTTGGGCTTTGTCAGGCTCCGTTGGGCTCAGTCAGGCTTTGTCGGTTTCTGATGGCCTCTGTCAGGATGTTTTGGGCTCTTTCAGCCTTCTGTTGGGGAATGTGGTTCTCTATCGGGCCCTGTCAGGTTCTGTCAGGCCCTGGCATGCTCTATCTGTCTTTCTAGCTTTCTAGCCTCTTGCAACTCTGAAATGAAGAATATCTCATCTCTGTTTCAAAAACTGTTTCATTGCACATGGTGAATGGACTTCTACTTCAGCGACAACATCTCCACTACTCGTTTCCCTGAAAACTCCAGGATTCCTGGTCTCCAGAGACATGAATCTCAATCCTACGCTCTGAACCGGTTGCAAAACACTTCCTGCATCATTAACCAATGACATGCAAAACTAAGTGTTAATGCGCTTCTGCATATGTTTGGGTAAACAATGGAGTGTGCGTGTTCAGACAGCGGCATATATTCACACGTCTGAAAGCCCTGCACCGAGGACTGTCGGTATGTACAACCACTTGTAGCCGTGTGCGGCAATCACAAATTTAGATGGGAGTGTTTAATCTCACAGAAGCAGAAACGTGTTTGCATTCAACCATATATCACAAACAAGGTTGCGAACAGATGCTCTGCTGTTTTTCTTCCGTGTGGCATGTTTTATTTGTCTTGCAGATCGAATGCTTAGCGGCTTTCTTTGTATGACTACATATACCGAGAGAAAGAGGTAGCATAGGAAATCTTGCCTTCCGCCTTCTTCAGTGTTGGAACCTAATTGCTGTCCCTTCTGTTTGTCCATGTGCACACATAGGATTCCTCACCAAAAAGAAAAACAGGCAGAAACCTTTTCCACAAGCATCCAGGTATGTCATGTTAACGATGAGTAAGTCCTTTGTAACTTAATCACAGTCTACATTAAGTTTGCAGCTTCTCTTCACTGGGATAGAGTCCCCAGCTTGTCATGCAGGAGGATCTAAAACTTGAGAAATAGCCCCTCGTTTTGCAGATGGTTAGACAGCATTTATCATGTCATTGGTTAATGATGGGCAAGTCCTTTGTAACTTAATCACAGTCTACATTAAGTTTGCAGCTTCTCTTCACCGGGATAGAGTCCCCTGTTCTGGACATGGCCTTGGTCCCGTCTTGCCCAAGATAGGTAATTAACATCCAGGAACGAAAACTCTCCGCACAAAAGCTGAAGAGAAGACCCAGGCATCTGGGTTCTTAGTATCTCCTTTCCTTTCTGTGTGTTGCTGTGGTTATCGCCTTCATGCCCAGAGCCAGAAGGAATCCAGAGGTTGGAGCTGCTGTTCCTTTTACGCCCAGCCGCAATACATCCTTCCCGATGGAGAAGCAATTCACTCTATGTGAGGTGGAGTGCAGGCAACTTTCCCATGCAACGTGCCAGGTGGTTTATTTGCCCCATAAAAATCAGCCTGTGGAAAGAGAACGTGCAGTTGGACCGGTGCAGTTAAGATTTTGACCATGAGGCAGCACTGTTAACTGCTAAACGGAACTTGTAGAACGCACATGACTGCCGCTCTGTCTGTGTCGCTGCTGCCCTCAGATTGCGCCAGACTGCACCCAGCTCCACCACAGCGTGCGGAGGGGCTTTCAGCCCTGGCTCAGCAGGCATCCGCCACCTCATGGAGATTCAGCACCCCACTGAGATCCTCCAAAAGCTGAGTCCTAGATGCAGTGCCCCACTCCCTCCCAGTAACTGCCCCACCAGTTGTGCCTGGTTATACACTAACTACCCGGAGGTTCTGAAACCCTCGGCCCCCTCCTTGCCCAACATAAGCTTCCCCAGCCAAGAGGGGGATGTTTTCTCACCTGCCACCTAAATACTATTGGTTAATCAAAAGCCGCCCCCCTGACCCTTTCCCCAAAAGTGACTTTGGGAGGCTTTTTCTCCGTCCCTCTGTAAACCCCCTCATTTTCTTCAGCATGCTCTTCTCTCATTCTCCAAACCCACTGCCTTCCAAGCAAAACCAGGTGTCTGGATCACTGCCCTTAATCCGCAGACATGCCTGGCCTTACCACTGCCAGACCCACACAGTCCTCAGAGAAAAGAAGAAAAATAACCACTTCACTGTCACATGAAGTAAATAAACTTGGAGGGTCATGGGAGGCCAACTATCCCAGGGTAAACTGAGAGGAGAGGTAGATGAAAGATATCTGAGGATTCTTACCTGCATGGCTCAAACACGGTCTCATTTCTTCCCGAGTTTGGGGTACAGAGTTATAGGGTGCAAGGTTTTGGGGTGAAGGGTTTGGGGATGAAGGTTTTTGGGGTGAAAGGTTGGGGCTCAGGACATGGCGGTGCAGGATTTGGGGATGCAGGGTTGAGGGTAAAATGATTTTGGGGTGCAGGGGTTTAAGGCGAAGGGTTTCAGGGGGGAGGGTTTGGGGATGCAGGGTTTTATAGGGGCAGGGTTTAGGGGTGCAGGGTTTGGGGCTGCAGATTTTGGGCTGCAGGGCTTTAGGGTGCAAGTATTGGGGGGCAGGAGTTTGGGTGTAGAGTTTGGGGGAAAGAACTTTGAAGTGAATGGTTTGGGGGTTCAGGGGTTTTGGTTACAGAATTGGGGGGGCAGGGCTTTGGAGGGCGGAATTTGGGGGTGCAGGGTTAGAGGGTGCAGAGTTAGGGGGTTGAGCATTAGGGGCTTCAGGGTTTAAGGGTTCAGGATCTGGAGTGTAGGATTTGGAGGTTCAAGAAGAATTTTTGGTGCAGAGTTTGGGGGACAGGATTTGGGGGTGCAATATTTGGAGGTGCAGCATTCTGGGGTGCAGGGTCAGGGGTTCAGGGTTTGAGGGTGGAGGAGTTTGGGGTGCAGGCTTATGGGGTGCAAGATCTTGAGATGAAGCACTTTGGGGTGAGGGTTTGGGAGTGCAAGGTTCACGTGTTCAGGAACTGGGGGTGCAGGATTTGGGGGTGCGTGGTTTGAAAGTGAAGGGGTTTGGGGTGGAGGGTTTGGGGGAGCAGGATATGGGGGTGCAGTGTTTGGGGGACAGGAATTCTGGCATGCAGGTTTTGGGGGTGCACCCCCAAATCCTCAAACCCCACATCCCAAACCCTCAAAACCTGCAGACCCCAAACCCTTCACCCCCAAGTCTTGCACCCCCAGATCCTGCCCCCAACACCCTGCACCCCAAAATCTGTCCCCTCCAAACTCTGCACCCTAAAATGCTCAAATCCTCCACCCCCATGTCTTGAACTCCCAAACCCTGCACCCCCAGATCCTTCCCTCCCAAACCTTGCACACCCAAATTCTGTGCCCCCAGTTGCTAAACACGCCAACCCTGTACCCCCAAACCCTCTACCCTGAAATCCTCCACCCCCAGATCCTGTCTTTTCAAACCCTGCACCCCTAGATCCCTCACCCAAAACCCTGCCCCCCAGAATCCTGGACCACCAAATCTTGCACCCCCAAATTGTTCCCCCCCAAACCCTGTACCCCCAAGTCCTGCCTCACCAATTCCTATACCCTAAAGTCCTGCACCTCAAAAAGCTGCACCCCCATATTAAGGGACCCCCAAACCCTGTACCCCAAATGCTCTGCCCCCAAACCCAGCACCCTCAATTCCTGCACCCCTACGTCCTGCACCCTAAAATCCTGTACCCCCCATAACCCTGCACCCCAAATCATTCCGGCAAACACGGCACCCCCAAAACCTGTAACCCCAAACCCTGCACCCCCAGATCCTGCCATACCAAATGCTTCACCCCAAACCCTGCACCCCACGATCCTGCTACCTTAAACCTTGAACCGCCAAATCCTGCATCCCCAGATCTTTCCCTCCCAAATTCTGGCCCCCCAATTCTGCTGTTCAAATGGTGCACCCCCAAATCCTGAACCCTCAAAACCTGTATCCGCAAATTCTGTATGCCCAAATCCTGCACCCTTACATTCTCCACCCCAGATCCTGCTCCCCCAAACCCTGCATCCCCAAACTGCATACCCCAAATCCTGCTATCACCAAATTTTCACCCTAAACCCTGCACCCCAATATCCTCCATTTAAAACCCTGCACCTCAACCCCTGTACCCCTCAAAACCTCTACCCCAAAACTTTGCACCCCAAATTCTGCCCCCAAAACTTACACCCTCAACTCCTCCACTCCCAAATCCTTTTGCTTCAAATCCTGTACCCAAGCAGCTTGTCCTGTGGACATGGAGACAGCGCCATGTGCAGGATCAGCTGCGAGCCCTGCTGGGACAGCAATGAGCGAGGCCTGTGGGGGACATGGGGTCTGGGGGCTGCACCACAAAGTGCCAAGAGAAAGGGTTTCTGTGACTCTTCCCAAGTAACAAGTGACAGGATGAGAGGAAACGGCTTCCAGTTGTACCAGGTGAGGTTCTGACTGGATATTGGAAACTTTTCCTCACATAAAGGGCTGTCGGGCACTAGAACAGGCTGCCCAGGGCAGTGGTGGAGTCACCATGCCTGGAGGGGTTTCCACATGAGGTCCTAAGGGACATGGAGCAGTGCCAGGGGTGGGTTATGGTTGGAATCGATGATCCTAAAGGTGTTTTCCAACCAAAATGATTCTGGGACTCTGTCACACAGCCAATTTTCACATTGTAATAGAGCCTAAAGGTCACACTGGGGTTTGTATCATCGTGTTCTGGAACATCCTCAGTGGGTCAGGTCTGTGTCAAGAGTGTGATGGAAACGAAAAGAGAGAACAGTGGGAAGGATGGAGGGACAAGAGCGAAGGTAAATACCAGAGAGAGCAAGTGTGTACAGATCACTAGCGATCACCCCCAAACCCTGCACTCTTAAATCCTGATCCTGAGCTTGACAGGTTCTGACATAGCCTGATGGATGCAGACAAAGCTGGACAGAGCCCAACAGAACCCGAGAGCATGTGCCAGAGGCCAAAAGGGCCCTACAAAGCCTGAGAAAGCATGACAAGGCCCAACAGAGCTTGACAGAGCTTGTCAGAGCCTGATAGGGCCTGACAGGTCCTGACAGAGCTTGACAGAGCTTGACAGCCAGCCAGGGCCTGACTGAGCCTGACAGGGTCTGACAGGTCCTGACAGAGCTCTACAGAGCTTGACAGAGCCAGCCAGAGCCTGACAGAGTCCAACAAAGCATGATAGAGCCCAACAAAGCCAGACAGGACCCGACAGAATCTGAGAAAGACCGACCAAGCCCGACAGAGACTGACAGGGCTCAACAGGTCTTGTCAGAGCTCGACAGAGCTTGAAAGAGCACACCAGGGCCCGACAGAGTCTGACAGAACCAGACAAAGCCTGAAAGAGCTTGACAGTGCCTGACAGAGCCTGATGGATCCCGACAAAACCCAACAGAGCCCAGCAGAGCTTAACAGAGCCTGATAAGGCCTGACAGAGCCCCACAAAGCCCGAGGGTACTTGACAGGGTCTGACAGAGCCCAATAGGGATTCGACAAAACCTGACAAAGTCTGACAGCACCCTACAATCACCAACAGGGCCTGACAGAGCTTGACATGGCCCGACAGAGCCCAACACAGCCTGACAAAGCCTGATAGAGCCAGCCAGAGCCTGACAGAGTCTGAAAGGGTCTGACAGAGCTCAACAGAGCCCAACAGGGCCTGACAGAGACCAAAAGGGCCAGACAGAGCTCATCAGAGACCAACAGAGCCTGACAGAGCCCAACAGTGCCCAACAAAGCCCAACTGGGCCCGATAGACACCGACAGGGCCTGACTGAGTATGAGAAAGCTCAGCAGGTCGAGACAGAGCTTGACAGAGCTTGGCAGAGCCCACCAGGGCTGTAGGACAAAGCCCTACAGAGCCCGAGAGAGTCCCACAGAGCCCAACAGAGTTTGACAGATCCTGACAGGGTCTGAAAGAGCCTGACAGGGCCTGAACAGATCCCACCAGGACTTGGAAGAGTCTGACAATGCTTGACAGGGTGTGACAGAGCTTGACAGAGCTTGACAGAGCACTACAAGGCCCAACAGAGCCTGACAGAGTCTGACAAGGCCCAAGAGAGCTGGACAGAGCCCAACAAAGCCTGATAGAGCCCAGCAAAGCCCAAAAGAGCTCGACACAGCCTGAAAAAGCCCTGTAGAGCCTGGTAGGGTCTCACAGAGCCAGACAGGGCCCAAAAGAGCTTGACAAAGTCTGACAGAGCCTGACAGGGCCTTACAGATCCTGCCAGGACCTGGCAGAGCCTGACAAATGCTGACAGAGCCTGACAGAGCTTGACAGAGTTTGACAGAGGATTACAAGGCTCAACAGAGCCTGACAGTCTGACAAGGCCCAAGAGAGCCAAACAGGGCCCAACAAAGCCCAAAAGAGCCTGACAGAGCCTGATAAAGCCCTGTAGAGCATGGCAGGGTCTCACAGAGCCCAACAGAAACTGACAGAGCGTGACAAATCCCGACAGAACCTGACAGGGCCCTACAGAACTTGATAATACTTGAGAGGTCCCAACCGATCCTGACAGAGCCCGACAGGGCCCAACAGAGCCCAACAGAACTTGACAAGGCCCAACAGAGCATGATAGAGCTTGACTGAGCCTGACAGAGCATGACAGAGCCCTAATAATTGCGACAGGGCCTGACAGAGCCCAACAGAGCCCAAAAGAGCTCGACAAAGCTTGACAGAGCCCTGCCGAGCCCGACAGAGCCCAACAGGGCCCTGTAGAGCCCAACAAAGCCAGACGGAGCCTGACAGAGTCAGACAGGGCCTGACTGAGCCCGAAAGAACCTGAAAGAGCCTGATACGGACCGACAGAGCCCAAAAATACCCGACAAAGCCTGACAGAGCTCGACACCAATAGAAAGAGTTCGACAGGGTCCGACAAAGACTAAAAGAGCTTGACATGGCACGCCAAGACCTGACAGAGCCCAACAGGGCCTGAAAGGTCCAGACAGAGCTCGACAGAGCTTGACAGAGCCTGCCAGGGCCTTACATAATTTGACAGGGCCAGACAGAGCCTGATGGACCCCAACAAAACACGACAGAGCCCACCAGAGCGTGACAGAGCCCGATAAGGCCTGACAGAGCCCCACAAAACCCGACGGTACTTGACAGGGCCCGACAGAGCCCGATTGGGGTTGACTAAGCCTGGCAAAGCCTGACAGCGCCTAAAATCACCAACAGGGCCTGACTGTCATGGTTGAGATGGACAAACGACAAAAAGTTCTTATATATAAACAGTAGTCTCCATTTACTGCCAGAAATGCTTTTTTATATGGTCTTTATCAACACTTGTCTTTTTTGCTATTGGTTCCAGGCTGCAATAGTAACTTAACATTGGCTAATTTTGCTATCATCAATGTTACTCTTTTACTCCCTTCTTTCTCATGGGTGCACCTTAATATCTCCGGATACTCTTTTACTCCCTTCTTTCTCATGGGCTTTGTCGGGCTTTCTCGATCCCTGACAGAGCCTGACAGAGCATGACAGGGCACAACAGAGGTTGACAGAGGCTGACAGAGCCCGACAAAGCCAGACAGTGCCCGAGAGAGATGGGCAGAGCCCGACAGAGCCTGACAGGGCCCCACAGAACTCGATAATACTTGAGAGGTCCCAACCAATCCTGACAGGGCCTTATAGATCCCGCCAGGACTTGGAAGAGTCCGACAATGCTTGAAAGGGCAGAGCTTGACAGAGCATTACAAGGCCCAACAGAGCCTGACAGAGCCCAGCAAGGGCAGACAGAGCCAGACAGGGTCAAATGTTGATGGTCAAAGGTTGATGGAGGCCGACAGAGCCTAACAAAGCCTAATAGAGCCCAACAAAGCCCAAAAGAGCCCGACACAGCCTGAAAAAGCCCTGTAGAGCCCGGTAGGGTCTCACAGAGCCAGATAGAAACTGACAGAGCTGGACAAACCTCAACAGAGCCTAACAGCGTCCAAGAGAGCCCAATAGAGCCTGACAAAACCCTGCAGAACCTGGCAGGGTCTCACAGAGCCCAACAGGGCCCGAAAGGCCTTGACAAAGCCTGACAGAGCGCAACAGAACCTGGCAGGGCCCTACAGAGCCCGACAAAGCCTGACAGAAGCTGACCAGCCTGACAAAGTCAAACAGAGACAGAGAGAGCCTGGCAGAGTGTGACAGACCCTGATAGGGTCTGACAGAGCCCGACAGGGCCTTACAGATCCTGCCAGGACCTGGCAGAGCCTGATGAATGCTGACAGGGCCTGGCAGAGCTTGACAGAGTTTGACAGAGCATTACAAGGCCCAACAGAGCCAGACAGGGCCCAACAAAGCCTGGTAGAGCCTGGCAGAGTCTGGTAAAGCCCTGTAGAACCCAGCAGGGTCTCACAGAGCCCGAAGAAGCTTAACAAAATCTGAAGGAGCCTGACAGAGCTTTACAGAGCATTACAAGGCCCAACAGAGCCCAGCAAGGGCAGGTGGAGCCAGACAGGGCCCAACAGAGGTTGACAGAGGCTGGCAGAGCCCAACAAACCCCGTCAGAGCCTGATAAAGCCCTGTAGAGCCCGGTAGGGTGTCACAGAGCCAGACAGAAACTGACAGAGCTGGATAAAGCCCGAAAAAGCCTGACAGGGCCTGACTGAGCCCGAAAGAGCCTGATAAAGACTGACAGAGCCCCAAAATACCCAACAAAGCCTGATAGAGACACACAAAGCATGAAAAAGCCTGACAGAGCCCACCAGGGCCCACCAGAGCCCTACAAAGCTTGACAGGGCTCAACAGAGCCTGACAGAGTCACACTGGGCCTTACAGAGCTTGACATGGGATAACAGGCCCTGACAGAGCCCAACAGAAACTGGCAGAACTG
The DNA here is from genome assembly GCA_013399365.1 of Pampusana beccarii. Classification (NCBI taxonomy): domain Eukaryota; kingdom Metazoa; phylum Chordata; class Aves; order Columbiformes; family Columbidae; genus Pampusana; species Pampusana beccarii. The sequence goes on from VWYH01000485.1 coordinate 11,628, forward strand.
GACAAAGGCTGACAGAGCCTGACAGGGTCCGAGAGAGGAAGATAGAACCTGAACAAATCCTGCAGAACCCAGCATGGTCTCATAGAGCCCGACAGGGCCCGAAAGAGCTTGAGAAAGTCTGACAGACCCTGACAGAGTGTGACAGATCCCGACAGAGCCCAACAGAGGTTGACAGAGGATGACAAATCCTGACAGAGCACGACAGAGCCCTAATAATTGCGACAGGGCCTGACAGAGCCTGAGAGAGCCCAAAAGATCTCAACAAAGCTTGACAGAGCCCTGCAGGGCCCGACAGAGCCTGACAGGGCCCTACAGAGCCCAGCAGAGCCCGACAAAGCATGACAGAGGCTGACAGACTCTGACAGGGCCTGACCGAGCTGGAAAGAGCCTGAAAGAGCCCGATAAAGACCGACTGAGACCAAAAATACCCAACAAAGCCTCACAGAGACACACAAAACATGACAAAGCCTGACCAAGCCCAACAGAACTCAAAAAATCCTGACAGGACCAGAAAGGGTCCAACAAAGCTTGACACAGCCTGACAAAGCCTGATAGAGCCCAAAAGAGCCTGACAGGGCCTGACAGAGCCCGAAAACTCCTGACAGATCCTGACAAATCCTGACAAAGCCCTACAGCACCTGACAGGGTTGCACAGAGTATGATAGAGCTTGAGAGGTCCCATCAAACCCCTACAGAGCGCTAATGCTCGACAGAGCCCGACAGGGCCTGACAGATCCTGCCAGGACCCATCAGAGCCTGACAAAGCTCGACAGGGCTTGAGAGAGCAAGTGAGAGGCCGATTGAGCTTCACAGAGTCTGACAGGGCCTGATGGAGCCCAAAAGAGCCTGAAAGAGCCTGAAAAAGCCTGACAGAGCCTGACAGAACCCAACAAAGCCCGACAGAGCCTGGCAAACCTTGGCAAAGCCCTACAGTGCCTGACAGAACCTGACAGAGCTTGACATGGGATGACAGAGCCTGACAGGGCCCGGCAGAACCTGAAAGGGCTTGACAAAGTGTGACAGAGCCCAACAGGGCTTGGCAGACCCCTAAACCCCAACAGAGGTTGAAAGGGCCTGACAGATCCTGCCAGGACCCATCTGAGCTTGACAAAGCCCAACAGGGCCCAACAGAGCCCTACAAAACCTGACAGAGCCTGACAAATCCTGACAGAGGCTGACAGAACCCAGCAAAGCCCGATAGAGCCCGAAAAAGCCTGAGAAAGGCCTGTAGAGACTGGCAGGGTCTCACAGAGCCAGACAGAAACTGACAGAGCTGGACAAACCTCAACAGAGCCTGACAGGGTCCGAGAGAGCCTAACAGAACCTGACAAAGCCCTGCAGAACCCGGCAGGGTCTCACAGAGCCCGACAGGGCCCGAATGAGTTCGACATAGTCTGACAGAGTGCGACAGAGCCTGACAGGGCCCCACAGAGCTCAATAATACTTGAGAGGTCCAGACAGAGCCTGACAGAGCCCCACACAGCCTGACAAAGCCCAACAGAGCCAAACAGGGCCCGACAGAGCCCTACAGAGCCTGACCGAGCCCAAGAGAGCCCAACAGAACTCAAAGAAATCCTGACAGGAGCAGAAAGGGTCCAACAAAGACCGACACAGCCCAACAAAGCCTGATAGAGTCTGACAGGGCCTGACGGAGCCTGAAAGAGCCTGAAAAAAGCCTGATAAAGCCTGACAGAACCTGACAGAGCCTGACAGAACCTGACAAAGCCTGAAAGAGCCTGGCAAACCTTGGCAAAGCCCTACAGTGCCTGACAGAACCTGACAGAGCTTGACATGGGATGACAGAGCCTGAGAGAACCTGAAAGGGCTTGACAAAGCGTGACAGAGCCCAACAGGGCTTGGCAGACCCCTAAGCCCCAACAGAGGTTGACAAAAAACACAACCACACCCCCATTTCTTTCTTTTATTATGGCCAACGGTAAATAAATAGAAATAAAATGGATATAAAGAAAGTCCTTCTTGTACTCTTTAAATGCACCTTCTTCCCAGCCCTTTAAGCTGTATTTTAGCTCCCTTATAGAGGTAATATTTTTCCTGAGTAGTCACAACCTTAATGAGCCTTAGCGACTTGTTAACATAAATGAAATGTGGACAACTGCAAGAATCCCTTATTTAGAAATGTTTCTTTTTAGATGCTGACAGTGATCTCACAATAGGATCTCCCAGTCCAAACCTTTGCTTACTTTCTGTTGTCCGAGATGAGAAGACTACTTCAACACCAAGCACAAGTGTAAGTTAGTTAAGGCAGTGTCACAACTTAGCGTTGGGTACAGTTTCACTTGGGTACAAGTTTAGTTGTCTAGAATTTAGTTCTGAGTGTGGAATTAATAAGCTCCATATGTCACGTGTATTAGTACATCTAGGCTATAATTTAGCCATCTGACAGTTACGGAGTAAAATGTTGGCCCTGGTGAAATGAGGGGTAAAATAACCATCACTTTCACAGAACCATGATTTTGGTCTTCCCCTTAGTGCTTGGAAAGAAGACGGGATGACAAGACTTGGTGTCTGGATGCTTGAGACCAGTGTGTGGTAAAAAGCATCCTTTTAAATTCTGTTTTGGGGCTATCTTTCGCCGATGATGGAAGGTAGTGTGGATACTGTGGTGTTCTGTTCTCAAGCAGTTACTTGAGCTCCTTGTTGAGTTCTTCGGAAACATTTTAAAGCAAAACCTGCAAGCCGCTGTGGTGATTGTAAATGTTTGGCAGCGTTTAGGAACACGAGGGACCAACCTACCGTTTGCTATGAAGCAAAAACTGCAGCACCACACCACCCGCCCGCCCAGTGCAGGGTAGGGCAGCAAAGCGACTTTGAGAACGGGAGGGGCCGGGGAAGGGGAGGGAGCGGGCCCTGGCTCCTGCGCAGGCGCGACAGCCGCGTCCGGTGGGGCGCGTGCGCAAAGAGACCTCCTTCATTAGCGCGCGGCGGCCACCGGCCAATGGGGGGGAAGAGAGGGGGTGTGGTTGGCGCAGTGCCTGTAGTCGGTGCGCGCGCTCAGCGGAGAGACGACAGAGGTTTGAAAGCGGCGGGAGAGACTGGCGGCGGGGTGGTGGTGTCCGGGTCTCGGTCCCGCGGCCCGGGATGTCTTCGTTCTCATCGCGGCAGCACCGGCTGGTGGAGGGCTTGGTGAGAGAGCGCGAGGAAAGCGGCGGGAGGAGGGGAGGGAGTGTGTGCGTGTTTTAGGGGCAGGGGCCATTCTCTGCCATTACAGTTGGGGCGCGGGGTGGGCCCGGCCCTCCTTCAGGCCCTGCCGGCGGGGCTCTGGGGGCACTCCCCGCTTTCCCCTGGGCAGGGAGGGGTCAGTATTAGTGCTCTGCCCTCCCTCGTGGCCCCGGTTGCTGATACAACTACTTTCTGCTCTGATATTTGCCTGATTTGTCAGACGCAGCTGCATCTGTTGGTTGTCTCTGGAGATCTTGCACGGGTAAGCATGTAAACAACTGCAGCCTCTTGTTTAGACATGCGAGAGATGTCCTCATCTCATCCTGTCGTCCTCTGGCAGAAATATGTGGGGAGTTTAAAACCTCTTGATGTGGAGCAGGGTATGCACACAGCAATAAAGAGACTGTTAAAAGCTCTTCTAGCTCAGTTACAGGAATATTTCCTTTTTTTTCTATGGAAGATTGTTTGCCAGTTGAATATACTGTACTGTGCTACAAGGGGAAGAAGTTGAAGGCTGAGTGTTTGGTTTGCTGTCAAGTACACTTCAGTACTCTTTCTGAAGTGATGACTTTTTGTCAGTTGTTTTCCTGTACAACCTAGAGTTTTTTCCTGCCTTTTTAAGCTGATGTTGAAAATTTCATTAAATCATTCAGTAGGATGAGACCCTCAAGGATTATTGAGTCCAACCATTACCTAACTCTAGCACTAAACCATGTCCCTAAGAACCTCGTCGATGTGCCTTTTAAACCCCTCCAGGGACGGTGACTCCACCACTCCCCTGGGCAGCCTATTCCTACCCTTTCTATGAAGAATTTTTTCTTAATATCCAATCTAAACCTCCCCTGGTGCAACTTGAAGCCATTGCCTCTTGTCTTATCACTTGCTACTTGGGAGAAGAGACCAACACCCTCCATGCTACAACCTCTTTTCAGGTAGTTGTAGACAGTGGTAAGGTCTCCCCTCAGCCTCCTTTACTCCAGGCTAAACAGCCCCATTTCCCTCAACTGCTCCTCATAAGACTTGTGCTCCAGGCCCCTCGCCAGCTTCATCACCCTCCTCTGCACTCTTTCTAGTATTTCAATGTCTTTCTTATGATGAGGGGCCCAAAAGTGAACACAGTATTCAAGGTGGGGCCTCACCACTGCTGAGTACAGTGGCACAATTACTTCTCTAGTCCTGCTGACCACACTATTCCTGATACAAGCCAGGATGCTGTTGGCCTTTTTGGCCACCTGGGCATACTGCTGTCTCATGTTCAACCAGCTGTCAGTCAATACCCCCAAATTCCTTTCTGCCAGGAAGTTTTGCAGCCACTCTTCCCCAAGCCTGTAGCGCTGCCTGGGGTTGTTATGACCCAAGTGCAGGACCCGGCATTTGACCTTGTTAAACTTCATACAGTTGGCCTCAGGTCAATGATCCAGCTGGTCCAGATCCCTCTGTATGGCCATCCTACCCTCCAGCAGAGGTATTTGCAGTGGAATAAATCCCTGTGTGGTTTAGGTTAGTTTTATTACCAGAAGTGACGTCCAATGGGGAGTCACAAACAAGTGCAAAGAAAGGTTAGCATGGCAAACTTAGGAAAAGTGTGCTGAATTCTGTTATTAGGACTAGATGATCTCCACACTGCCCGTACACTCTATTCCAGTTTACACAATTGAAGAAGAGGTCATTATTTTTTTTTTTAGTTAAACATTTAGAACTTTTTTGAGACTTTTTCTTGGTGAAAAAGTGCACTCTACTTAGCTCTCTGATTTTTCTTGACTTGCTCTTCCTTCTTGTTTTTCTCTGCATCTTTGCCTGTTCCCAGCTGAGTGAGCTTTATTTCATTTGTTGATACAGAGAGTAATGCTGGTAATTAATATACTGTCATTTGACTTATTACCACTCTAGTTGGAGTACTGGCTGACTGGATTAGTGTCTGGTATTTGAATGACTTAAGTTATACTCCTGGTTCAAGTATATGACCACCTGCTGGGAGTTACTCGAGACTCCATTTTTACCATGGAACAGCTGATGTGCTCTCACTGCCTGCCAATGTCATCCTGCTTATGAGAAACATGGCATAAGAATCTTAATGTGAGCAGTTCTCCAAGAGCTATGGATGTGTTGTAAGGTTATGTCCTGGCTTGCTCTATGGTAGTTCATTCCCTTTCCTTACTTAAAAGAGTACTTCTGTCATCATCACAGCATTGCTAACTAATTCCTTAGATTCTCTGTGATTTTGGTCATGTATGTCTCTTATAAGTGTCTCAAACTTTAAATGCAACAGATGCTTGATGGTTCTTGAGGAAAGTTGAATTTCTGGCAGCTGGTACAGGGGTTGTAGCAACTGCTGGGTTCTAAGAAAAACAGGGGTGTGGTAACTCCCACTAGTTTCAGGTGGATCCAGAATGTTTGAAACTTGCTTAGATGACGAACAGGAGATCGGTTACTTATTTGTTTTGCTGTCAAGTGTCAACATGTTTAGTGAAATCTGGTTCTTATTTTTTTACAGAATTATCTTAAAACTGACTACAGACCAAGATTCTGCTGTGGAAAAGGGTAATTTACATATGAAATTTCATTCTTAGATAAGGTTGTTTGGAAAACTTGTGTTGATTTTTATCTGAGAGCTTAATGTCAAAACTATTGGGTGTATCCTATTAAACTGATCATATGATGTTTCCCAAATTTTTTTGTATTTTTAAACTGTGGGTGGAGCAAATTTGTCTGAAGGACAAAGCATCGAGGGTTTCCTTCATATTCCTATGCTGAGGCAGCAGAATGTGGTGTAGCTGTACCTAAGCTACCCTTGCGTGTGCTGCCTGAGCTTGGAAGCAGTGGTCTGTGCAAACATTTTGCCCTTTAGGAGGTAGGGAAATGAAGCCTGGGCAGAGTTCTAGCTTGAAGTTCTTTGGCCCTTGCTGGTAGATGTTATGGATGAGTTTGAGTATTTGCAGTGCTGTAGCTTTCTTCAAAGACATGCCAGGAGTCAGTGAACTTTTTGTTACTGGAGTCCATTGTTAGACATGTATTTTGTGAGCTTACCAAATTACCTGTTTTTAAAGGCATATATATATATATATGTAAAATAATCATTGTGGGAGAAATGTTACATGGATTTTCTCTTGTTATTTTGGTTTTGATCAATGCAGTCCATTCTTGTTTGTCCCGGGGAGGTATGAAATAGTAATCCAAGCAGCTGAGCTGTTTGCTTTCTCACAGGTTTGATACCTCAAGCCAGTCTTGCTGCTGAACCATTGGATAAGTGGTAGAAAAAGGAGCAGCCCTTGTATGAAAGGGTAGATGTGCGTCCTACAGGTTTAATTTCTGGGTCTGCTAAGGCTGGATCATCATGCAGGAAACATTACTTGAAGACTGATTTTTTTTCTTTTTTTTTCTTTTTTTTTTTTAATGTATTATTTCAAGCAAAAATCTCTGTTCCTCCCAAAGCTCTGTTGGGCTGTTGCAGTAGTTGTATGCTTTCTCTTATGTAGAGATGTTTCTTCATTCTCATAATGTTCTGTGATAGTGGGGCTTTCTCTTCTGGAATCCTGATTTAGATGAGCTTCTTTGCAGATAGCTGTGCATGGAAATGGTAGGTAAAATATATTAAAGCTGGGACTAGTGGGCATAATAATCTAAATTTGCAGGTATTAAGAACTTCAATGCTATTATATTGCTGAGATGGGAACATTTAGTATTTTTGATTGAAAATACTTTTTTTTTTAATCTTCTTTATAGAAATGAGATTAACGTACGACCAGGTCAAGATGTGATGAAATTCATAGAGGACTGTTTTAAAAGTAAGCTTTTATTTGGTGTTTTGCTTAATTTGCTGTTTTTTTAAAAAAAGAAACCAAACAAAAAAACCACAAAAACAAAACCACTAACAAAACCTTAACCAAACCAAACAAATGCAACCACCCCCCCATTTCTTATTCATTCGTTCATTCATTCACGACCTTAATGAGCCTTAGCGACTTGTTAACATAAATGAAATGTGGACAACTGCAAGAATCCCTTATTTAGAAATGTTTCTTTTTAGATGCTGACAGTGATCTCACAATAGGATCTCCCAGTCCAAACCTTTGCTTACTTTCTGTTGTCCAAGATGAGAAGACTACTTCAACACCAAGCACAAGTGTAAGTTAGTTAAGGCAGTGTCACAACTTAGCGTTGGGTACAGTTTCACTTGGGTACAAGTTTAGTTGTCTAGAATTTAGTTCTCTCTGAGTGTGGAATTAATAAGCTCCATATGTCACGTGTATTAGTACATCTAGGCTATAATTTAGCCATCTGTAGTAGTTGTTGGTGATAGTTTTTCTTTTGTTGTGACCTAACAGTAAATATTCCATAACAAGGTTTATTTAATAGCTGCTTTTCTTGGCTTTTTGCTAATGAACGCTTTATCAGCTTTTTGTCCAAGATAGTTACATTTCTCATTGTATTGGGTTGAAGCATGCTGCTGTGTAACTGGGGGCGAGTATGGCTGTTTTGGCCTGCCTTGGGGCAATTGAAAGGTAATTATTTTATAAAAGCAGCTTCTAAATTCCTGATAAACAGGTACAATATAACTCTATCTCCGTAACTTTGTTGAAGAGTGGAAACAAGTTGAAGGACTTGTTAATATGTTGTCTGCGAGAATGATGCAAATAGTCTAGTTTGTATATTTAGTTTGAATATTTTGGTTCTAGTGTTTGTTTTTTTTTTTTTTTTTTTTTTTTNTTTTTTTTTAAATAGGCTATTTTATTAAAGACAGTGCTGAGAACAGGCATCCTTTATAATGGTGTTTGTTTACTTTAGTCTTATGTTAGAATACTGTATACTCTCAAAGTAATTCTTGCAAAACCCCAGCCTGACTTAATAAAGGTGAATTAAATTATTTATTTCATTCAAAGGAAAAGAATAAATAGCTTGTTTTTGGACTAGCAGGATGTCTTTTTAAAGCTGCAAATTGATTTTTACCGTGTACAGTGTACCTGTTGATTGAAATTTACAGTTAGTTACAGAAAGTCTTATGTGATAGAAAATTGAAGTATCTAGCTATAATAAAACTGTACTTCAAATGTCTAAGAATTAAGGGAAGGAAATTATATTGTGTTCTGTAAAAAATTTTTGTTCCTGTCAAAATACTGTTGCTTTATAAAATATTTTATTTTCTCTCTTTATTTTTTATCAACTCTGACAGCCAAATGCAGGGTTAAGTAACTCTGTGAAAAGAGCCTGTAATTCTGCAGAATCCTTGCCTACAGTCAACAGCAGAGGTTGGTAGCACTATCATTAAGTTTCTTGGGGTAACTGTTTCTTGGGATTTTGCAAGCTTTTGAGTAGACAAATTAAACCTATTCAATATATATGGCAAATGGTTACATGAATTGCCCCTTCAGCCTGCAAAACAGGGTTGCATAGCCAGTTCTAAAAAAAACCCAACCAAACAAAAAATACCACAAAACAACCAAAAAAAGACCCCCAAAACAACAACAAAACCCAGTCTCCTGTGTCTACATGAGAAACAAATATCTTAAAAGATACGCACAATTTCTGCCATATTTTCAGACCCTGAGGATGATCATGCACCTGTTGGATCACCTATTCTTTTGGAGGAAGTGGACAGTTCTCCTGTACATATGTAAGTAGAGCTGATCATCGTGGTCCAGTTCCCCCCTTTGTCCCATTTTTGGGTAAATTCACACAGTAGTTTCAATCATTTATGAGTTTGGATTGAGAACTCCTAAAAAATAATTCCAAGCTTTTTAGACAATTCCTGTATCTGGGTTTTAGAAAGGACAGCATTATTCTTCATGAAATATTCTGCTGATAAGGGTTAACTCCCAAAAGTGCAGTACCCGAGTGCAGGAAGCATATCAGAATAGATCCGAACTCCTTTTTTCCAGGGAAGTGCCCCAAATCATCAGCTCCTCACATAATCTAGACTTTTTCAGTGAATCCTGTTGACAGTGTTGGCCTTACAAGTTAACAAAAAATTTGCTAAAGCAGAGATGAGCAGTCATTGTTCCTCTCACTCTGAAGAGACAAATGTGTTATCCAAAGCAGAACAACTTCAGTTGTGGTCATTATCTACTCTTTGAAAAATTGGAGCCCAGATGCAATGGTGGCCAGTGGTCTCAGCCCCTTTTCTGCTTTCCTGGAGGACTGAATCTCCAGGGTAGGTCACTGAGAAGGACTGACACTGGTCCCATTGACACATGATGTAGTGAGACTGGGAAGAGAGTGCACCTAGGGTTTGGGAAACCTCACAATTCCTGAAGCATGTTCTCCTAAAAACAGAGGTTTGTCTTTGTGCAGCCTGCACTTTGATCAAGAATCATAAGGTGACCCATGTGGCTTTATTGATTTAGACACTTGCTACTTACTATGGTGGGCAGTAGCACTACTAACCTGTGTTCTAGCAAATTACCAAATGGAAAGCTTGTTTGTAACAAGTGAGGTGCTGTCAGCAGGAGAAAATGAGAGCATCTGTCCATCCACACAATAACTTTCTGTGCACTCAGGATTTATAGCATCATATGTGAATGCTGTTTCTCATACACAGGTTACATGTGGATGACCAGAGTACTGCTGCAGTGAAGGGCTACTCAGAAGGTGAAAATCTGGAAGACCTTCGAACTGCGAGAGATGAGCAGGTTGATCTCCTGCAAGGAACAGAACATACTGCTATGTCTTCTGTATGGAAAGAGAAGTCTTTTGCTTTGATGGCCTTAGCAGCTCTAGCACCGGGAACACTTGGAGAAAGGTACATAATTTGCTAGTAAAATAACTTAGTCCTGAGTACTGGAGCAATGTCCTTGTATCTAGAAATATGGTCTGGGAGAATGTTTTGGGATAGTCCATTGTTCCTGAAAAATCACAGAATCACAGAATGTTAGGGATTGGAAGGGACCTCAAAAGATCATCTAGTCCAATCCCCCTGCCGAAGCAGGACACCTAGATGAGGTTACACAGGAAGGCATCCAGGCGAGTTTTCAATGTCTCCAGAGAAGGAGACTCCACAACCTCCTTGGGCAGCCTGTTCCAGTGTTCCGTCACCCTCACTGAGAAGAAGTTTCTTCTCAAATTTAAGTGGAAAAAATGCAACTTAAGTGGAAAAAATGCAACTTCAGAAAGGGTTTGAATAATTGTTTGAAGTTTTGTGCTGTTAAGATTTAACACTGCTGTTACTTTCGTCTGCCAGTAAAATAGTATGTAGCTGTTGAATAGTATTTCAGATTGAGACTGAAATGTTTTGATAGGTAGGTTCAAGGATTCAGGAAAACCTGATGTGATTCTGAAGTTAGCAGTGATCAAGCAGATCTGAGCTAATCTGGATCTGACTGGTTAGATAGGAAGTTGACTACCCAGTGTTTGAGAAATAACAAGTATGAATGTGAGGCCAAAGCAAGGAGAAGCAGACCTTGTGGTCATTTTGGAAGAGAAAGGGCAATGAATGACTTCACAATAATTCTTCTGAGGAATGTCCTGCAGCGTGTTGTAGAGTCACCACTAGCTTTGCAAGGTTGAAAGTTTTGTGTTTTTTTTTTTTTTTTTCCAAATGATTTGAGGACTTTGCCCCTCCTTTAGGTACTCACCCTCAATATCACAGCCATCGCCTCCTCCTGTCAAAGATCAAGCTATAGAAGTAGAAAGTGAATGCGAATTTTTAATTGTATCAGATGACGCACCTTTTACTTCTTCGTTTTCAATACCCTGGAAGGGCAACAAATCAAAACAAGATGGCTCTGCAACTCCTGTTATGAAATCTCAGCCCTCTGAAAAGAAGAGAGAGAGTAAGAACAGCAAGAACAAAAAAGTACAGGTTGAAGCGCTTAGTAAACAGAAAATGCCTGTTTTGGATGTCCGAGTACATGACTCCAAAGGAACACCACATTCAGATCCAGTCTCTTCTAACAGTGAAAAAAAGGTTATTAAGTCTCGAAGGCAAAGCAGTGCTCATATGGGTAAGTTATTTGACAGGTGTTCAGACTTCTGCTTCAAGGTCATCTTACTGGATTTTTTTCTGTGTTGTTTTATTGTCCAATGAGAATAAAGTAGGTGAGAGATGTTAATGAATTCCTAACTGATGTTTCAGCTGCACAGTTAGGCTTGGGTATATATAAGGCAGTGAGACCGTGTGTCTTTGGTCTTTTTTCCTTTTTTTCCTTTAGCCCTTCCTGTTAGGACACTAAAAAATAAATTGAGCAGTGTTGCCTTTTCTTATGAGCAGGCAAAGTTAGGTACCCACAAGCTTTTGCTCCTCTCTCTGGAGAAAGGAGGTTAAGATATGTGGTTTGAACTGGAGGGGATCAGTTTTTAGGAATTACTTGATTGGTTTTGTAGCAGGAAGCACTGAAAACTGGAAGGCAGACTGAATGTAACATTTCTGCCCTCTTTTTCTGCTAAGAAATACTGGAATTACACCAGGAGTTCTCGTTTGAATTTTTCATACACTGGAATTTAGAGAGCCTTCTTTTAACCCTCAGGGCAAAATCTGGTTTTGTCATACATTTCTTTTAATGATTCTTGGGTTTATTTTTATTTGCTCAGATGTCAACATATTCCCTCAGGTTTTCATGGGTCAAAGATATTAATATCCAAGTGTTCTGTGTATTGATAGGAAAGACTAAAAAGAATTCACTTAGGCAAGGCTCTCCAAACCAGAAAAAGGACATGTTCTGGGAACCAGAAGCCAAAGAATTGGTGTTGTCACAGTCTGGATTGGAAACAGAAGCATCTGGATCAGACCAATGCAAACCAAAGGTGACGCCAAGTGAGGATTTGCCTGTGCCCTCAGCTGGGCATCAGCAAGAGTGGACTGTCTCTCTAAAAACTTATCTCAAGTCTTCCAAATGTCTGCAGTTGGCTTCAAAAGCTTCTCAGCACCTAGCTCACAAGAAACAAAATGCTCATCAGAAACTTCCGAAAGATAAAGCAGCTGAGAGACTGGCAGAAAGTCTGAGAAAGAAGCATAAAAAATCTGGCAAGGAAAGTAGTAATAAAAAGCCTCAGTTACAAAGAGGGGAGAGTTCTGACAGTGAAGCTGGTGTGGATGAGCTGGAAGTACAGCCTGTACAATTGACTGAAGTGTTTACGTCACCCCTGCCTCAGAAATTACAGATTTCTGTGGTTCAAAAGTTAGATAAGTCTGGAAAACCTAAAAATCCATGGGACACATGGGAGTCACTTGGTGATGCTGGTAATACAACTCCTGTAAAAGCACTAGACATAGACAGTGTGCAGAATTCTGAAAAGAAACTATCATCAGCTAAGTCAGGGAAGATGCCCAAAACAATTCCTCACAGAACCAATAAAGATGTTTGCTCAGACCCTGAGGACACCTCAGATAGTCAAAATACAGTGAATTCTGACAGCTCTTCTGTACAGCATGTAGCAACAAAAAAACAGAAGCCATCAACCATGAAAACAAAAAGTAACAAAAGAAAACGTAACATGCAACATGGACTACAGTAAGTTTGTTTTTTTTTTTTTAATGTAATGCTTTACAGGTGTGGTGGAACTTAGTAGATAATTGAATGCGTTTTGTTAACTTCTAAGGAATAATGGCACAATTCAAACATGGGACAGTTTCAGGCTGGTTGAATAGTTAATGAGAAACTAAGCAGTGTATTCAACATCCTATTCTCAGAGGTGGTTGTTAGATCTAGTGTCTCCTTCTGCACAAGGGAATTTTGGTGGCATTTTTGAAGTGTTCTTTTGAGACCTGATTAGCATATCCGAGTTAAAAACAAACTAAAATCCCACGTGTGCACAGCCCCACCCCCTCATAGAATAGTGTCACTGTCATGTTTGTTACTTCAGTTATAAATGATACAGTGTTTAATTATTCAACCACATTTATTTTTGTGGAAGTAATTTTACTAATGATTGGTAATCAAAAGAGGAATTTCTTTAACTAGTCTAATTGAGGTTTTTAATGAATGCTCTTTATGTTGCTTTAAAAAACTAATTGGTTTCATATGCTTCTGTTCAGTACAGAAAATTATTGACCTACATGTTCCTTCCAGTAAGTAAAATTGGCTTAGTAAACGTAATAGTAATTGTTTCTCTTCTAGAGATTCCTTTGCAGATGAGAAGGCTGCGGGTTATGAAAGGTAATTTCCTGAGTTGTCTGTAAAACTTGCACTGAGTCCCACTTCTGCCCTGTGGAGGCACAACAGCTCTTTGGTACTACCTGTATTCTACTAGCAAAGAATCTTGTAGAAAAGGCGTCACGATTCATGCCTGAGGTGTTCAAAATACCATGCGAATGCAAGCTAATAAACTTATAAAATTATTGTTCCCATCAGGAATAACTTTTCCTTTGAGGCTTGCTTCTGTATTATCATGTGATTTTTTTTCTTTTTTTTTTTTTTTAACAGAAATACGAGCACTCCTAGAACTCATATCAACTGTACTAATAAAGTTGCTATAAAGTAGGGTATAGAGCTGTATTTGGAATCAAAACTCTTGTCTGTGCAGGTAGAAGTGCACATACCTTTTCCTTCATGAGATGGGAACTTAAAGCAAACAGAAGCGTCAGTCTGAATTTATTAGATTCTGGTATTGTAATTCTAATAAAAATTTATCGTTTTGTTCTAAGTAAGCCTACTACAGACTGACTTGGACAAACTGGTGCTACGCAGTGCAGGTGTGCTAATCTAGCATTGAAACGCATCTTTTGGAGTTCAGGTGGATCACAGCTGAGCTTTATTGGCATGGTAAAAGCTGTGAAGCACAACCACAGATGGGGAAGGAGGCAAGGTTAGGGGTACTAATGCTGAGACTGCAAGAAAAGTCCTAAGTGCCCTGGTTGCTGGAGAATCTCTGGCGAAGTTACATATATGTTAATTATTGTTGTTTTATGGGGAAGACTTTGACAGCATACATATTACAAATTACATTTACGAACTGTTTTACTGTCCTTTCCTAACAGTATGCAAAACATTTCTTTGAAGTGCTTTTATAATCATGACCTATGGCAAATTGTTTGAAAAGTGTTACAGAGGAGAGGAGGAGGTCCGTTTCTTCTGGAAAGGAGGAAATAGAAAAAAGTGGCAAGATTTTCAGGAAATCTCTTCAGAGAGATGATGTAAACACTAGTTTGCCTGATAATCAAGCAGAGGAGCAATTGATGGATTTCAGACCTGTGATTTCTGACTAGCAGTCATTTGCTTCAGTGTCTGATTGGTACAGACAGATGTTTAGAAGGGAAAAAAACAAACTTGCATGATAGAAAAAAAAACTTGAAAGTTGCTGTTCCTGGTACTGCTGTAATTTAACGTATTCAAGCAGGTGTTTTTGTTGTGTGGTTTTTGTTTTTTGAAGTGGGCCTGTTCTAGAACCTGGTGACAAATTTACTTCCAGAAGTAAGTCTTCTGAACAGGATAATACATTTTCAGGTAAGGTTTAAAGTTGGTATTTCTTGCGTTTGATGTATAAATGTCTTAAAAGCTGTAATTGATGGTAATTTCTGTTGCATTCTGCTTGTCCAGAATAAGAAATGCAGGTTGCATTGGCTGTGGTCACATTGCCCGAGTATGTGATGCATTATGTTAACTTTCCATGCTGTTAGCTTTGGAAGGATAAGTATACTACATGATTTGGCATCAAGCCTACCAGGATAAAGTTATCCTTCTAAAAAATTTGTTCAAACTATTTTGGACTTAGGTTGTACCAGTTTTGTGTGTTGCCATGTGATGCACTATATTTGATTACTTCAGGCCACCCGAGACCAAAATTTAGGATCATCAGCCTGAAAATATTTTGGTCTTCTTGTATTAATAACTTTTCCTACATAAGTTGCATGTACTGTTGTAAGGAATATGAGCCCTGGGGGTAGAAAGTCTTTTTGTTAGTGTTTCAGAGCCAGTTGTACAAGTTATTAGTTCATGCAGTGCTTACTTTGGAGACCTAGTTTTGTGTGCATTCTGCTAATAAGTTTGTTCTAAAGTTAAGCTTGAGTTGTATAAAGCTACATGACTTTGCACTTCAATCAATAAAATTATATGTGTAGTTATAATTTGCTAGTGTTAGTTTTTTCAGAGTTATGGGTCTGAGGAATATTTACTTGAATGCATAGTTTTAATGTAATTTTCAAGCTTACACTGTTTAAGATTAAATTACATATACTGTTTCATCTACATTTGGTTTTACATATGTTTAAAGACAAAGTGTAAGTGGAAGCACTAACATTGGGACTTCTGTTTGTATTACCTTTGCCTCTAGCAGGTATGCTGGATAAGAGTCAGGAATAATAGATTCCTAATATGTTGTTTTGAAATGTATTTTCAGAGAATTCTGAAGACTGGAATCGTCAAGTAAAAAATTTGTTGACAGACACCATAAGGCATAAAATAGGTAAGAATATTTTAAAATGTCTTAGTATAAGTGTGTAAATACCAATAGATTTCCAACTTGATGTAAACTTTGCTGAAGGAGAGACAGAGGAAAACACCTAGAAATGGGTTCATATGTTAGTGTTTACAGGTATGGTTTTTGTTCCTTTTCAGGGTATTATGTGACCCTGCTTGCTCTAATGTGACTTAAAAGTCACTTTTAAAAACTTCTGGTGTTTCTTTGTTTATTGTATGTAATTATTATTTTTTTAACTGTCACATTTCCATTTTTCATTTAATACTGAATCAAGGCAGTGCTTTGACGGTTCAGACAGGATGGAACAATGGGCACGCAGTGGATTGTAACCCCACACTAATCTGTTTTAATTGTTTTGTTCACTTCATTTATTATTTTATGAAGAACACTACAGTTGTCTACCGTCAAAAACTATTTCAGCAAGTTTGGTTGTGATTTTTGTTTGTTTTGTTTTTCATTTAAATATTCTTGACTAATTTGCTCTCAACTCTCTTAAGGGGCTTTTATTCTTTCTTACAAACACAAAAATATACAATCTTACTGTATTAATATATGGCAGTTCATAAAAAATGGAAAATACCTTCAGACTTATCTATTATATAGTATCTGAGAAGTCAGATGGTGGGATTTCTGTCCGCAAAAGTTCTGTTTTTCTGGACCTTGGGGGTGGGACGTAAGAATCTGGAAGAGGAGGGTCTTTGTTATTCTCGTATCGCCATAACCGTGGCATTGCCTGTTCATTCTGGCTAATGAAATCCCTCAGATTTAAGCAGGCGTCTTTGTCAAGAGCTTTGTCTTCACAGTGGCAGCCTGTTTTCTGCTCCTTGTGCTTGAGCCCCTAATGTCTGTATCTCAGTGTTCCATTAAGAGATATAGAATGAAATCTAATGTAAAGTCAGCATGGTGACTGTTTAAGAAAAAGGAGAGTGAAATACTCATGTATGCAAAAGAAGGCTTTTGGCAATACTTGATTCCCTTTTCCTGTCATGATAGCAATGGGATATAAATATCAGCTGGGAAACACTGACACCCTGATCTGGAACAACAAGAAACTTTAAAGTATTACACTTCTGAATTTTCTTTTCATACTTAATATGAGTGATTTCATCCTTTAAATTAGTCATGCCTTCCAACACGCCTAATGTTCGTCGGACAAAAAGGATACGAATGAGACCTCTGGAATACTGGCGAGGCGAGCGTGTAAACTATACAATGAGGCCTTCAGGTACTGGTTCCAAAATACCTATTTGCTTTCTCCTGATAGGGCACTAAAGGGGAATCTGTGGGTTAATCTCATGCCATGAGGACTTTGAGGTGATTACTGTCCTTTTAAAAGATGGTCCTTTTAAAAAATGGTCCTTTTAAAAAAGTAGGTCATCTTTCCCTGTAATCTTTTTCCTCTCTTGCTACTCCTGTTTCAGATAGAAATAGCATCAGCAGAGCATGTGAAGTTCCATTGCCTTTGCTGTTTAGGGAAGAACAAAACGGTTTCTCTGTACCAGTAGTTTTATTACATCAAACAGTTCTATCCAATACCAGGAAAAGAGACACTTACTGGATCATTCATTGGGTTGTTTCTGTGGGGATTACTCTCCAGAGCAGATAACTGTTATATTTTATCCCATGTCAGTGTTAAATGCCAAAGTGATAGAATACATTTTGTTCTCAGGGATTTTTTTTTTTCTGACAGTTCAGCCTAATTTGGTCCTTTCGTAATTCATGAGCCTGCTTGAAAACAGTATTTCTTTGTGTCCATACAATTGATATGATTTGTCTCAAAACTTGACTCTCATGTCATGGTTTTCTAAAATGTTCTTTGACTGAAATACAATCAGATTATTTTCTGAAGTTGTGGGTTATATTGGACTCTTTACGGCTCTAAAGCTATCTGAAAAGTTCAGCATCAAGGAAATGTATTGTCAACTGAAATGCTTGTAGGTTGTGCAAATCTGCCTTCTAAAATAATTGTTATGACTTAGTGAACTTTGTTTCTTTGATTAACTTCCTTTTGTTTCAGGAGAGCTTGTGATTAGTGGAATAGTGTGTCCAGAAACAGAACCTCCCAGGAAGATGAAATGGAGGAAGCATGGTCTTAAGCAGAAGAGAGATGAAACAGGTATGAGCACAGACTTTTTTATTTTTCTTTTGGTACTTTAAAAAAAAAAATCCTGTAATCAAACACTCTTAAGATTTTTCTTGTGTAACAACTGAATTCTTTCTCTGGGCGAAAATAATGTTATAATGCAATATGTCAACATGATCTGATGTGGAAAAACCTGTACTTTATCTAAAGCAATGCTGTATGACCTTGTAAAAGCTTAACTTTGCAGCGTTGGAAAGGAGAAGATAGAGGATGTATCCACAAGCGTTGTAGTGCCTTTTAAAGCAGGGGCTGAAGAAAATAAGCTGTACTTCTGTCCTTGATAAGCTCATTGACTAGTGATGCAAATATGTATAGTTTCCTAATGCACAGTTAGATTAAATACTTTTAGTCACTTTACTGCTACTTATAGTATCACATCTGAAAAGGCAGCATATGGTGTCAATAGGGTTATAAACTATTGTAGAATAAATACAAAAACATAACAAGGTAGTTGACGAGAGAGCTTTAAGAACAGTGCACAAATGGGTGAAAGTGGACAGTACATCTGTGTTTAAACACCAAGGAACAGGGAGCTTTGCCAGAGCCTCTGTGGCCAGTAGGTAATCAACATGTAGGTCATAGATCTCCAAAGGGACATATACTCAAAATCACTTTTTTTTTTTTTTTTTTTGGTGTCTGTGTTCCCTGTACAAGATGTTTTTGTGCTGAAGAACCTTTCTTTCTGGGGACTCTCTAGAGCTTTTGTTTGAGACCAAAGCACTTCTATATGAAGTTACTGAACAAATAAATGAAATGCTAACAAATATGGAAAATGCCATATAGTCACAACACAATTCTAAAACAAATGAAGGCTGAAATAATCTTAAAGAAATAAAGGGAGCAAATGGTGAATCATAGAATCGTTTTTGTTGGGAGAGACCATCATGTCCCTAAGAACCTCATCTATGTCTCTTTTAAATACCTCCAGGGATGGTGACTCCACCACTTCCCTGGGCAGCCTGTTCCAATGCCTGACAACCCTTCCTGGAAGAAATTTTTCCTAATATCCAATCTAAACCTCCCCTCATGCAACTTGAGGCTATTTTGTCTTGTCTTATCACTTCTTACTGAGGAGAAGAGACCAACACCCTCCATACTCCAACCTCCTTTCAAGTAGTTGTAGAGAGTGAGAAGGTCTCCCCTCAGCCTCCTTTTCTCCAGGTTGAACCCTTTCAGCTGCTCCCCATCAGACTTTGACTCTAGACCTCTCACCAGCTCGGTTGCCTTTCTCTGAACTCACTCTAGCACCTCAAGGTCTTTCTTGTAGTGAGGGGCCAAAAGCTGAGCCCAAGATTCAGTGTGTGGCATCGCCAGTACTCAGTACAGGGGACACACAGGGTAGCCACACTACTCTTGATGCAACCCAGGATGTTGTTGGCATTTTTGGTCACCTGGGCACATACTGGCTCATGTTCAGCTGATGTTGACCAATATCCCCAGGTCCTTTTCTGCTGGGCAGCTTTCCAGCCACTCTTCCCCAAGCCTGTAGGGTTGCATGGGGTGGTTGTGACCCAAGGGCAGGACCCAGCACTTGGCCTTGTTAAACCTCATACAGTTAGCCTCAGCCTATCCATCCATCCAGTTCAGATCTCTCTGTAGCGCCTTCCTATGGTCCAGCAGATCAACACTCCTACCCAACTTGGTGTCATCTGCAAACTTACTGAGGGTACAGAACTGGACCCTACACTGAGTCCTGGGGAACATCAGTTGTGACTGGCCGCCAACTGGATGTGGTTCTATTCATCACAACTCTTTAGGCCTGACCATCCAGACAGTTCTTTACCTAGCGAAAAATACACCCATCTGAGCCATCTTGGTGCGAATTTATGATGTTCTAATGTGTTGCATGTAAATTTGAATTCTTACCTCAAAAATAAAGCAGTAGGACAAGAGAAGGTTCAGAGAACCTCAGCTTGTCAAAAATGCAGAAGGACTTCTGTACAAGAAGCAACTGCATGGTGAAAAGAGTACTGCAGGGTGTGAGAAAGACCTGTAATATCATGAGTGGTATGGAGAAAGGAAGTAGAAATCGATTTAGTTTGTTTTGTTGGGTTGGTGATTCTCCTTTTAAACACAAGAACTAGAAGGTATGGAAGGAAGATCGTGGGAACTGGGTTTTTCAATCAAAATAAGGTGCCTCTTCCTAAGTGCTCCTTCCCACAGAGTGCTGTGAATAAATGTATTTCTGTAGATTCAAGACAAGCCCTAGGTAAATTCACAGAGGACTTAACTGTTAATAGCTCTTAAACAAAGCGTATTCATATAAATATACATTTTATATAGATAAGTAAACATATATTTATATATATGAAATATATTTTACATAGGAGGTTCCACTTAAATAGGAGGAGAAACTTCTTCACAGTGAGGGTGACAGAACACTGGAACAGGCTGCCCAGGGAGGTTGTGGAGTCTCCTTCTCTGGAGACATTGAAAACTTGCCTGGACACATTCTTGTGTAACATCATCTAGGTGATCTTTTGAGGTCCCTTCCAACCCCTAACATTGTGGTGTATTCATATAAAGCGTATTCAGTGAGATTCCTCAGACTGCACCACGAGGTGAAAGACACAACCAACCACAATTGAAGTTGCTTCTACACTAACGCATGCAGCATGAGGAAAAAGCTAGATGAACTAGAAGCCTTGTCCTAGTCCCAGAGATAAAATGGGCACTAGGGGAACCTGGTGGGATGTGCCTGACAGATCTCGACAGGGCCTGAAAAGCCCAACAGTGCTTGACAGAGCATGATAGAGACCGGCAGAACCTGAATAAGTGTGACAGTACCTGACAGAGCCCTAATGCCCGACAGAGGTTGTCAGGGCCTGACCAAGCACGAAGAAGACCAACAACGCCTGATGGGGCTTGAGAGAGCCCTAAAGCCTGACAGAACTTGACAGGGCCTGACAGATCCTATCAGAGCCTGAGAAGGCCCAAAAGGGCCCTGCAGAGCCTGACAGAGCCCGACAAAGCCCAACAGAGCCTGAAAGAACTTAAAGCGTGACACAGCCCAACAGGGCTTGACAGAGCCCAACAGGGCCCAACATAGCCCTAAAGCACAACAAAGACCGCCATGGCTAGTCAGAGCCAGACAAAGCCTGACAGGGCCCGACAGACCATAATAGAGCCCAAAATAGCCTCACAATGACTTACAGAGCCCAGATAAGCGTGACAGGGACTGACAGAGCCCGAAATGGCCCCAATAGCACTCGACAAATCTTGACAGAGCACAGCAGGGCCCGAGAGAGCCTGATAAGGCTCAACAGAGCCTGACAGGGGCCGACAAAACCCTACAGACCCCTAAAGCCCAACAGAGCTTGACAGGGTCTGACAGATCCCACCAGAAACCGTCAGGACCTGACAAAGCCTGAAAGGACTCAACAGAAGTTGAAAGGGCCCAACAGAGCCTGACAGGTTCAGAAAGGGCCCAACAAACCTGGACAGGGCCTGACAGATCTCACCAGGACCCGTTTGAGCCTGACGAAGCCCAACAGGGCCCAACAAAGGCCTACAAAACGCGACAGGGCCTGACAAATCCTGACAGAGGCTGACAGAACCCCACAAAGCCTGATAGAGCCTGAGAAAGCTCTGTAGAGCCTGGCAGGGTCTCACAGAGCCCAACAGAAACTGACAGAGCTGGACAAACCTCAACAGAGCCTGATAGGGTCCGAAAGAGCCCGACAGAACTTGACAAAGCCCTGCAGAACCCGGCAGGGTCTCACAGAGCCTGAATGAGCTTAACAAAGTCTGACAGAGCCAGATAGAGCGTGACAGAGCCCCACAAAGCTCAATAGTACTTGAGATGTCCAGACAGAGCCAAACACAGCCTGACAGAGCCCAACGGGGCCTGACAGAGGCCAAAAGGGCTTGAGAAAGTATGATACAGCCTGACAGAGCCCGAAAGAGCCCTAAAGCCCGACAGAGGCCACCATGGCTCGTCAGAGCCAGGGAAAGCCTGACAGGGTCCGACAGAGCCCCAAAGAGCTTGACAGAGCCCGACAGGGCCTGAAAGAGATTGACAGAGGCTGTCAGAGCCAAACAAAGCCTGGCAGAGTGTGGCAGGGGGTCTGACAGAGACTGGCAGGGCCTTACAGATACCGCCTGGACCTGTCAGAGCCTGACAAAGCTCAACAGGCCCTGACAGAGCTTGACAGAGTATTACAATGCCCAACAAAGCCTGTCAGAGCCTGACAAAGCTCAACAGGCCCTGACAGAGCTTGACAGAGTATTATAATGCCCAACAAAGCCTGACAGAACCCAGCAGAGGCTGACAGAGGTTGACAGAGCCAAACAAAGCCAGACAGAGCCCGAAAGAGATAGAGCCTGACAAAGCCCGACAGAACCTGACAAAGCCCGACAGAGACCAACAGGGCCACACAGAGCGCGACAGATCCTGACAGAGCTAGACAGGGCCTGAAAAACCCAACAGCACTTGACAGAGCATGATAGAGGCAAACAGAGCCTGAATAAGTGTGACAGTACCTGATAGAGCCTGACAGGGCCCCACAAACCCCGACATAGTCCTAATGCCCCACAGAGCTTGACAAGGCCTGACGGGTCCTGCCAAGACCTGTCAGAGCCTGACAGAGGTTGTCAGGGCCTGACCAAGCCCAAAAGAGCTCAAAAGAGACTGATAAAGACCAACGACGCCCGACTGAACTTGACAGGGCCTGACAGATACCACCAGGACCCGTCAGAGCCTGACAAAGCCCAAAAGGGCCTGACAGAACCTAATAGGGCCTGACAAAGCCTGAAAGAGGCAGAGAGAGCCTGACAAATACCGACAGAGCCTGACAGACCCCGGCGAAGCCCAAGAGAGCCTGACAAAGCCCCCAAAAAAACCAGACGGAGCCTGACAAGGCCTGACAAAGCCCAAAAAAACCCAACAGAGCCTGACAAACCTCACAAATATCAACAGAGCCCTGACCAAGCAGAGAGGATGAGCAGGAAGGGCCCCACCGCTTCAAATGCAGGCTACAACCCACTAGCAAGGAGCTAAGAACAGCAGGAGGCATGGTATCCACCCAGCAAAGAGCTGTGCCTTTAGTGTCCCTCATGGCCCCTCTGGCTGCAAGAACTAATGTAGCCATCCAAACTGAGCTTACAAGGACACCTTCAACTGTCCAGGTCCCAGCCTGCAGGTTGTGCCCAAGTTTCAGCTCTGCTTGTAATGGCATTAGTCAGCTCACCTGTGGGACGTGTACCCAAGTGAAGGAGCCGCTCAGCCTGGTGACAGTGCTTTGAGAGGAGGTGTGCAGGCTGAGGAGTAACAGGGAGTCAGAGAAGGAGATTGACTGGTGGATTCACAGTCTGCCATCCCTGAGGCAGGTGCAGAAGCCAACCATGGCACTAAAGACAAAGGACCCCCTACCCTCTCACCACCAGGCTGAAACGGGAGACCCACGAGATGGGGGAGAACGGAAACAGGTTACTGAGCAGGGCAGCAGGCGAACACACCCTTAGCCAATCTCACCTTCCCAAGTACCCGTATACAACAGGAACAAGACCCTGGAATTGGATAGGCAGACAACTGATGTTGCAGATGAAGGCCCTTCTGGGATGGAGGGGTTGTCTAGACAATCTACACCCCAAATGAAACGCATCAAACCCATCAAAATCACTTATGTTAAGACAAAAAGAAGGGTAGTTGTCATAGGTGATTCCCTTCTGAAGGGAACAGAGAGGCAAAAATGCTGACCTGGCCCAACCGCCAGGGAAGTCTGCTGCCTCGCTGGGGCCAGGGTAAGAGATGTGACTAGAAAACTCCCAGGGCTGGTATGGTCCTCAGACTATTACCCGCTATTGGCTCTTCCTGTTGACAGTGAAGATGTAGCAAAGAGAAGCCCAAAGGCAATCAAAAGGGATTTTAGATCCTTGGGGCGGTTGGTTGATGGATCAGGTGCTCAGGTAGTATTTTCCTCAGTCCTTTCAGTAGCAGGCAAGAATATAGAATGGAACAGGCAGGCCTAGCTGATCAACACGTGGCTCCAAGACTGGTGTCACCTGTGGAACTCTGGGTTTTTCAACCAGAGGTTGGTCTGTTCTTCACCAGGTCTACTGGCATCCAATGGGATGCACCTCTCTTAGAAGGGGAAAAGGGTTTTTGCTCAGGGGCTAGCAAGGCTGATTGATAAGGCTTTAAACCAGATTGGAATGAGGAAGGGGCTAGTCAATGATGAGCAATGGGATGGCACAACAAAGCTTGAGGAGCTGCATGCTAGTGAGATTCTTCAGACTGCGCCACAAGGTGAAGGGCACAACCAGCCACACTTGAAGTGTTTCTACACTAATGCATGCAGCATGAGGAAAAAGCAAGATGAACTAGAAGCCTTGTCCTGGTCCCAGGGATATGATGTAATTGGCATTAGTGAAACCTTGTGGAATGAGTCTGGCAACTGGTGTGCCACAAGGGATGGCTGCAGAGTATTCAGAAGGGATAGGCAGAGCAGGAGAGGCAGGGGGGTGGCATTGTATGTAGCAGAGGGCCTGGAATGCATGGAGTTGGTGATGGCAAAGTTGAGAGCCTCCAAGTAAGGATTAAGGGACAGACAAATAAAGTGGATGTTGTTGTAAGAGTCTACTATAGGCCTCCCAGACAGGATGGCAACACTGATGAGTTATTCTTTAAGGAACCAAGTGAAGTCTCCAAGTCGTCTGCCCTTGTCCTTATGGGGGACTTCAAGTTGCCAGATGTCAACTGGCACACAGCTGGCACCAACAGGTCCAGAACATTCCTAAAGCATCAGGATGATAACTTCTTGGTACAAGTACTAAGGGACCCAACCAGGAAAGGTGCCTTCCTAGACTTGATACTAACAGAGAGGGTCTCATGGGAGAAGTGGTGACTGGTGGCTGCCTTGGCCACAGCAACCATGAAGCAGTCAGGTTCAAAATCTATGCTAGCAGGAAGAAAACTGCCAGCAAGACCTCAATTCTGCATATGCAGAGAGGAGACTTCAGGTTGCTCAGAGAACAGTTTAGTAAGGTCCCCTGGGAAGAAACTTTTGAAGGTGCTGGGGTCCATCAGCGTTGGTCGCTTTTTAAGTACCACCTCCTAAAAGCACAGGACCAGGCAATTCCAAAATGCCAAAAATCTAGCAGGTGACATAAAAAGCCAGCTTGCTTGAGCAGGGATCTTCTTGAAATGAGGCAAAAAAATAAATTCTATGGTCAGTGGAAGCACCATGGGAGGACTACAGAGATGCTGCTCAAAACTGTAGGAAGGAAATTCGCATGGCCAAAGCTCAATTAGAATTGAAATTGGCCAGTACTGTGAAGGACAATAGAGAAGGCTTTTTAAAATATATTAATGGTAAAAGGCAAACTAGAAATAACATTGGCCCATTAATTGATGAGCATGGTCACCTTATTAACAGGGACACAGAGAAAGCCAAGATGTTCTTCACCTTGGTCTTCAACACTGAAGATGGACTTGGGGGCCCCCATAGCCCTGGGCTAGAGAACCATGGCTGCATGAACAATAAACTCCCAATCAATCTGGAACTTGTACGGAATTTGCTACTCCAGCTAGATCCCTGGGATCTACAAGTCAATGGGATTCATCCAAGGGTGCTTAAAGAGCTGGCTGACATCACAGGGAGACCTCTCTCCCTGATTTTTCAACGCTTCTGGGAATCTGGAGAGGTCCCGGATGACTGGAAGCTGGCAAACATTCCAATCTACAAAAAGGGCAAGAGGGATGACCCTGGCAACTACCGGCCTGTCAGCCTCAGTTCTGTGCGTGGCAAAATCATGGAGAAGATTATTCTGGGAGTTATTGTAAAACACCTGAATGACAACACAGTCATTAGTCCCAGCCAGTACGGGTTCATGAGGGGAAAGTCCTGCTTAACAAACTTAATTTATTTCTATGGCAAGGTTAGCCACTTAACTGAGCAAGGGAAGCCTGTTGATGTGATCTTTTTGGATTTCAGTAAAGCCTTTGATACAGTCTCTCACAGTATCCTCCCGGACAAGATGTCCAGCATACAGCTGGATAAATACACAATGCAGTGGGGGAGCAACTGGCTGACGGGTTGGGCTTAAAGTGTTCTAGTAAACGGGGTTATGTTGGGCTGGTGACCAGTCACTAGTCGGGTTCTACAGGGATCCACCTTAGAGCCAGCGCTCTTAATGTCTTCATAAATTACTTTGATGCAGTAGTTGAGGGAATATTAAGTTTGACGATGACACAAAATTGGGAGGAGCTGTTCACACCCTCGAGGGCACAGGGGCCCTGCAGAGGGATCTGGACAAGTTGGAGAACTGGGCAATCACCAACTACATGAAGTTCAACGAGGGCAGGTACTGGAGTTTGTACCTGGGATGCAGCAACTCTGATTGTACATACAGATTGGGGGACGAGAGGCTGGAAAGCATCTCTGCAGAGAGGGATTTGGGGGTTCCGGTCGACAGCAAGTTGAACATGAGGCAACAGTGTGCCCTGGCAGCCAAGAGACCCAACTGTGTCCTGGGGTGCATCAAGCACAGCATTGCCAGATGGGCAAGGGAGGTGATTGTCCTGGCCTACTCTGCACTGGTGCAGCCTCACTGGGAGCACTGTGTGCAGTTCTGGGTGCCACAGGATAAAAAATATATTAAGCTACTGGAGGCTGTCCAGAAGAGGGCTATGAATTTGGTGAGGGGTTTGGAGAGAAAGCTGTATGAGGAGCAGCTAAAGTCACTTGGTTTGTTCAGCCTGTAGGAGACTGAGGGGAAACCTCATGACGGCTACAGTTTCCTCACAAGGGGAGTAGGAGGGGCAGGCACTGATTTCTTCTCTCTGGTGACCAATGACAGAACCTGAGGGAATGGTAGGAAGATGTGCCAGGGGAGGCTGAACGTTAGGAAAACGGTCTTCACGCAGAGAGTGGTGGAGCACTGGAACGGGCTTCCCAGAGAGCTGTAATGTCCAGAGCCTGACAGTGTTCAAGAAGAGACTGGACAATGTCCTGAGACACATGCTGTGAATTTTAGGGTTGTCATATTCAGGGATAAGTGTTGGACTCGATGCTTGTGGGTCCCTTCCAGCTGAGGACATTCTATGATTCTATATAAGCTACATGTTTAAGGTGGAGAGTATTCCACTGAAGTGCCATTACTCTATTATAGCCTGTTTGTGGGCAGAAGGGAGTACCCGCTTTTGGCCATTCATGGGAGGCAGGATCCTGGTCCAGCTCAACCTTTGATCTGAGTACAATTTATATTTTAATTTGATATAATGATATAATTTGCAATCCATGTAAACCTGAGCTAGTAGTGACTGTTCATGCTTCATCTTACCCAAATTGTTGACTACTTTAGATGCATTTGAACTGCCTTGTAGAAGTGATGAATTTCCTCTTTAACAAGCATTCCTCCTGAGAGATACTCTTTTGCGTTTTAAGTGATGTGTACAAGGACCATCAGCTGAGTAGAATTTCTAGGACAAATTCCTAAATTTTATTGATATGATAAAAATTCCGTGATCATGGCTATAAAGTTGCACCTGTTGCTGCTGCTTTTTAGAGACTGATGGTTATGTTGGAATAAAGCTATTTCAAACACAGTAACTTCCTACCCCTGATGGTCTTGGTGTAAGAGTATCTAAGGGGGCACGGATACCTAGAAAGTGGTATAGCTTGCCTTTGACATCCTTGTTCTGACTGCATTTAGAGACATTTGCTATGCACTGTGGAGCTAAAATTACCTGCTTAAGAGAGTTCTGCAAGAGCTTTGGGATATTTATTCTGTCGTGTAAATTCTTCAGTGTCTCTTTTCTATTTGAAAAGCATAATGCTGTCATCAACTCTTAGGGTATTTCCTTCTCTGGAAAAATCCTTATGATTATAGAAGTAGTTCTCTGATTTACAACTTACAGTGAGATTCCTGTAATGGTATTTCTCAAGAAATGGAAAATTGAACATGTGGTTATTCTTTTGAACACTTGCTTTCTTAAGTCTCCTGATGCCCATCAGCAGTAGGTACAAGGAAAAAAATTGTACTTCATACTTCTTCGTGTGTTTTATATTCTCTCTTAATATCCTCTCAGCATCTGTTGCTTCTCTCAGAATGCAGATCCTTTTGAGTAAATACTATCATTAATAGCATATGATAGATAGTTGATGTTCCCCTGGAAAATTCTTGAGGACTTAGAGACCTTTTATCTATTAGACACAGAAATAATTCTAATGAAGATTAGATTTTCAAAGACTTGTTATGCATGGTTTGCTTGTATTTGAAGGAAGTGTATTCAGCTTGTTTAGTCACGTAATAAAACAAATTGAAATACTTATGTTCAAAGTCTAAATTGCAGAAAAGTTGTGGTTAGTAAGTTTTTAAAATGTAGAGTGATTTTTCTAGGTTTTGTTTTTTTTTTTTTTTTTTTTTTTTTTTTNCTCAGGAAGTGAGGTACCTGCAAATTTGGATCACACCCTAGCTGATACTTCTAAGCCAACTGTTGTACTGGACCCCGTAACAAATAAGGAGGTACTTCTGGGTGAGTTTGAGGGGGTGTGTCCAAGGGCCTTTCTGAATTCGTTAGTAAGTGTTTAGATGGATAATTTCACACTGGGTATAAAAAGGTGAGCTGTTGAAATTGTTAGTGCTCTTCTGGAGAAAAGACACAAGAAACGTCCTGATTTTTCAGCTAAATATTGAGTCTAGCTCTTGAGGGTGTTGCACTGAAACAAGATGTACTGCCTAGGATTTGATAAGCACTTACCAAGTAAGTAACAGGACTAATTATGTGTCAGTGTTAATGTTAATCTCCTGGATTTTTTTTGTAGAATGTATTAACACTGAAAACAGTCACTCATGCTTCTTTGAGGATGAATCAGTAGAAATATATAAAAATTTGAATACATCTGCTTTTGCCACCGGTACATTGATTTTGAAACCATTTAAAGAAAAGGGACGCCAATATGTCCACATGGATACGATAGTAAGTATGCTTTTTTCTTATTTTGATGTAACGGACTATTTGTAAACAGAAAATCTTAGAATGGTTAGAAATAGTAAATGAAGTTATCAATTTTTTTCAGTTGTTCAGTTGGTTTTATGTCTTGTGTGTGTGTGTGGTTTTTTGTTTGTTTGTGGTTTGGGTTTTTTTTTGGTTGTTGTTTGATTGTTTTTTTCCCCTATAATGGAAATAAATACAGGAAACATGAGTGAATCATTTCAGCTGTAACATAAATTATGACCAAAGAAATTTGCTAGAGATATTTTGTCCACACATTGCCCTGCTTTGCTTCTCATGATGTCTGTATGTCCATGTACACTTAATTGTCTGGATCTTGTAGGCAAGATAGAAGTATTCAATAAACAAAATTGCCCCCCCAGGCTCCTTTTAAGTTGTGCACCTTACTTATCAGCAGGGTGGGGAAAAGGGATTGCAGCTCTGCTAGCTTACTTGTTTTTTGTCTTTGTTACAATGTGTATGCAAAACAAAGAGTATGTTTTTTTGGATAACTTTCTTAAATGTTTGCACAGGGAACATTGCTAATCTTAGAACCCTTTGGCTTTTGTTAAGGCTTTCCATGTTATCCATGGCCGAATTATTGTTACCTTACATAAGTCATCCTATTATCTGACTGCAGGGGACGACTTCTATGTTCCAGCAGGTAAGCATATGTGTTTAAAACCAATTTGCTGGAGATGAATGGCCCGTCTCAGTATGCCTGGATCAGCAATGCGGTGGTTGTGGTGGGTAATCTTTTCATCAAGTGTGGCTGCATGAGTGTTAGGATGTCGCTCCTTCTCAACATTCAGTGCCTTTTAGATGTTCCTATATTTGGGGTCACACTAATATTGCAAATTCCATGTGAAAATATGCAGGTAAGATTCCATGTGCAGTGTTTATTGAGATTTTCTACAGGAATAAATTAAAGAGAGCTCAAGCCCATTACATTCTTTTCAGTAAAAGTCTTCTCAGCAAACGTGCACTTTAGTCTTACCACAGGTTAAAATAAATGATGCTAGCTGTATTCTTTATCGCTTTGAAATGCAGTTTTGTGCCTCTTAAGAGTAGCGTCCCAGATTAGGGGCTAACACTCCTTTTGTTAGAATATATGAAATAAAAACATACTTGGCCAAAGACAGGACAGGACTTCAAATATTGCTTCTAAATGAAACTTTATCTGTTTTTGTTCGTAGGAAATGAATATAACATATGTAATCTTCTGAATGAAGAAAGTGTTCTTTTCTTCACGCAACTCAAAAAAGACAGGTGAAGAAATTTCCGCAGAAAAGTTTGCTGAAACAGTTTTCAAGCATTTGTATGTTTTGAAATTCTTTTTACATACAAAAAGTGTTTGAGTGTGCCCAGTTTAACTTTAGGAATGAATAGAGAACAGCTAAAATCAACACAAGAAGAGTTAAGAACAAAACAAAAAAAACACTCAGTAGTTTACTGGCCTCACTCCTCATCATTTCCTGTGCTTGTGTAATCCAAAGACACATACATATGTGGGTAAAACACATTGTTGTTCCGTATTGTATTTAAATGCCTAATCTCCCAAAGATGCTTAGCACTTGAAAAAAAATTGACATCTTCAGGAACATCTGATAGATTTAATGTTTGCCTGGTACAAACCTCTTGGCATAATCTTTACTTCAATGTAGGACTGTGCTGTTTGCATTCCAGTGATAGTCGTCTAGGAGATGGGCTGCTGGAATGCTTGTGTGGCAGGGTCCAGCCTTCTTCTCAGATATTAATGACAGGCATTTCTTCCTTGTCTAGCAGATGTATGGTTAGTGCCTCGAATTTGTGTTGCAAAAGGGGAGCTCTTAAGTAGGAGCTTATCATTTGTGTCTTCCGTATGGAAGCTGTGGCTTGATTAGCTCTGAACATTGTGGATTGCTTTGTTTTGTGTAACAGTGATAGGTTATTGCTGAATGTATTACTTTAACACGTCCTGTTGTTTCATTTGCTCTGCTCCTGGATATTAAATGAGGACCGTTGGGAAAATTGTAGTTCTGCTGTATGTACTCCAGAAGCCAAGTCTAGACAGCAGATGGTATACGTAGTGTTTGCTTCCCAAACTCTTCAAGGTTCCTTCTGGTGGAAGATAAGGATAAACAGTAGCTATTCTGGTAGGGTGTGTTCTCTGCAGGGTCACTGCTATTCTAGAAGAAAAGGAGATAGTGAAAATTGAATTGGAATTGAAAACTGTTAAAGGACCAAGTACGTGAGGACTGAGTTATTGACCTTGCAAACAGTCTTGGCCATGATCTTCATGCTAAATTTAGAGTATTCGTTAAAGCAGGAAAGATGAATTTTCTTTAGTGCTTCCCTGAAGAGGCTTTCATCTCCACCTGGCTTCATGTGTCTGTGAAAGGGCTTGGACACCAGGATTTCCCATTCTCTTTAGACTGGGGAAGTTGAGATAATACCTTCATATTTTATCATTTGTATTCAACCAGTGGGTCCTATGATTAGTACATATACAGGCTGACAGTGGAAATACTTAGTAGAAGTTATGTGGCATCTGTGCATTCATGATTTGGTCAGGCTTATCTCTGAGAAGATGCAACAGAGGAACATGCCATTTGCCATTTAGTTCTTCCTGTCTTGATATAAACTATTTGCTGTCGAAGTTCAGACTGCATGGAAGGACCTTTTTTTTCTTCCCAGCTTCAAATTTTGTAAACAGCTTAGGAGTTAAAAAAAAAAGGTAACTGACCCCCCCACATTTAGTTACAACTGATAATAATTTGATGTTGGCTGCTTCTCTAAATTCTGAGCTTGGATTGGCCTCTTCAAGGTCAGCGAGACTCAAATATCGTCCCTTCTTTCTTGGAGCCATGCCAGCTACCAGATGGGCACACATGCTGTCTCCACTGCTTGAGGCGATCCCACCCAGCAGAACATTTAGTTTGTAAATCTTTCAACTCCTCAGGCCTGCAGAGGTCTGACAATTTGACACTTGGAAAACAGTACAGGGCTAGCATTAGACCGAAGGTACTCTGCTCCTTACCCAAGCATGTCTCCCAGTGGTCAGGGCACAGATGTGGTGGTCTCTGAGCCCAACAGCTCAATGATTCCAGCCGAAAGTCAGAACGAGACCACTTTTTAGTTGTCTTAAAGGCCTGGTAGTTCAGAAGGATGATTTCTGCAAGTTTTCTTCTGCGTTACCTATCTACTTAGGTTGGGTGGCAAAAGGATGCTTTCTGAAGGGGTCAGTGAACACGTATGGACTGTGGAGCTCATGGCCCTAAAGGAAAATGTGAATGTAAGTTGTTAGGGAGCTGAAGGCAGCCTGCTGCTTTCCAGCAATGTGCTCCAGTTGGTAGGTTCAGACAAGAGGTGATCTATGGCTGTTGTTGTATCAGGCACCAGAGTGCTGCCCCACTCTACCACTACTTGGTAGTGGGGTTGTAAGGAGATGTTCTTTGAGTCATGAGTCAATGATGAGAAATCTGTCGTTCAGGCTGTTTTCTTCAGCAGAAGCAATATGTATGCAGACATTTTCATGACATGGGTCAGAAAGTGGCAGATGTTCAAGTGCAGCTTGAAGGTCAGCATGCTATGAATGCCTCCTTGTGTTTTCCTGATGCTGTGGCTGAGAGTGTCAGCAAAATACGGTAGGTTTGGTAAAGTATGTCACTTTTTAGGCTGGATGGTTTTATTACTTCCTAGCCAGTCAGGTTCTTGTGAGAAATGTCCTGTATAGTTTGCAGAGAATATTTTGTAGTTGAACTGTTGAACTATGTCTCAAATGGTTTGATTTTTAAATTTTTTTTTTAGCAGCAAAATCAAGTGTGCCAAGCATGGTGGTGTATCTAGGATGGTGCTTTAGTTTGGAAACAATTCCACGATTTGCCGCGAGATGGGGCTTCAAGTCCAGCTGGTTGTCCTTGGCTGGCATCTCTTGTCAGTAGGGTTTGGTTTTTTAAAAGGAAGAAGAAGACTGTGTTACAAATGGAGATAAATTCTGTTGCAAGATGTAAATCGGCTTCCATGAACATCAGGTCTTGGCACTGAAACTTGCTAAGTTCATTCTCTGAGCATATATGTTTTACTAGTTGCAGACACTCAAAGCTGTTTTTTAAAACATTAGTGCACAGCAGGAGTTGAGCTACATTGTTTACCATTTTTCTGGATTGCTTTTTATTTTAATTTATTTTTAACTCTGTGAAAAGCTCAGTTCCTTGTCATTAGCCTGAATATACTGTGAGGAGGTGCAGGAGAATGTGCTCTTTGAGTTCCAGGACTCTTATGGGTGCTTATATGTGCAATATGGCAAACAAGAATTGGTCATTAGAAGAAGCAGCTGATGTTTCACGTCTGCCTGCTCTTGCTTTGGCATTGCTCCCAGTTTTGGTTATATCAGGCTACCAGTAGTTGTGGTTAGCTTTTGGTGATCTTAATTTTTTCCTTTACCAAGTGGGATAGTGTGAAGAAAGAAAAAAGCATTCTCTGAAATCTAAGGAGTTAGTATTCTTCTTCCTGCCTACGTGTTTCTTCTTACCAGCATATTTTCTGTTCTGTTGAGTGATCTAACTTCGACCGACTACTGTCGTGGTTTAAATAGATACATGTCAAAATTATTTAGACTGTGCTCAGATGGCAAAACTTTTTATTTCCACTGAAATACAGAACATCACTCTACTGGTAGTAGAGATATGAGCCAGGTTTGTACTAAGCCAGACCGAAGTAGGTTAGCCAGTGTTATCTGCTGTGGTGTGAAGCTGGGATTGTCATTGTGAGACGTGCCTTTTCTGCTGCCTGTGTGGTGCATGTAATGTTCCTGGAAGATATCATGTGTTTAGTGTAGTAATTCATTGCTGTCTATCAAGGGTAATTGAGAGGGCTGGGAACAAAAGCAGAGTCAACTGTTTCATCAGCTTCATGTAAGTAGGTGCACGTGTTCTATGGTAGGTATTGTTGTAATAACCAGAGGTGTATTTGAAGGAGCTTAACTGACAATGTCCCACCACAATAAGTCGTCACGTTTTGGAAGGCTTCTTTTGAGAAAATGACTTTAAGAAAATATTACTGGTTATGAGGTTCTTTTGAAAATCTAACTTTCTGTAGCTTTGTTTGGTTAGAAAGCTGTTCCTGTCTTAATAAACAGAGCTTTTTGCAGTTTAAAGCAGCAGACAAATGGTTGCAAAACTGTCAGATATGTATGCATATACATATTTATACAACGTTGTAAACATAAAATAGGAGAATCTAAGCTGAGTAATTACTGAAAAATAAACAGCACCAATAAAACAAACTCTTAAGGCACATATACAGTTCCTTCTATTTTTCAGGCACCCAGCTGAATTTGTTATCTGCAGATGATCTTAAATTAATATGTGGGGAATGCAATAAACCTAAAGAGCTGTTTCCTCATTTCATAACAGCTGAAAAGGTATTTCAGCACGGAGGTGTATTTCTTACATTTCTGCTGATATATGTACTCTGTTGCGTGATATCTTGTGTAATACAAGATTTACTTTTAAGTGGTGATTGATACAGATAATACATCGAACTGAAGAGTATATATTGTGCCTCTTTCATGGTATTGACAGTGTCACGGAGGCACCCCA